>JARHVA010002637.1:1927500-2340000 GCA_037957365.1 Torreya grandis
GTAAACTTATATAGGTTAATTAACTTACATTAAGTTACCACACATAGTAATAATCTTATATATGATATATTTCCTTGGATACATAGAGTTTATATTTGATTTATTTGTTAGTTGTATAGTTATGGTTTTCACAACTATTATAAGCACATAAAATTGTGTGCACATAAATATAAGGAAATGAATATTTTGTATCTCCCTAATTTAGTGATTTCAAAACTATAATTTTTTTGTTAAAAACAAATTATTAGTCTTATATATTCTCATTCCCATAGTGTAAATAGTGATGAGAGAATCTAGGGTTATTTGACATTATTACAAAGGTAATATGTATAAGATTTTTTTTGTGAAGTAATTATATTATTTTATATTTTATTTCATTCTTGGTATGATTTATTTTTTCTATGAAAGACTTGTGTTCAATGGTTTTGCATTCCATACTGATTCTGTAGATTATTTGTGTCTCTTTGGAAATTTTGATAATATGGTGTCATAGGAACCCAAAAGGGCCAGATGTAGCTTGAGCTAGGTATTTAAGACACGTAATTATAACACTACTTTTTCTTGATACTTACTGGGTAAATTTTTCCTTTTTCAAACTTAACCTCAAGTCCTTCTATCAATCTCAAATATCTCACACAATAATTTTGAGTTATAAAAGGTGCTATGACACTACGTGTGGCACTAAAATATATTAAAATATATAATGTAAATCCATAAATTATACCTCTGGTTTCTATAAAATTATATTAGATGTCCACCTTTTAATTATCAATATCTCAAAAAGTCTTATGGTTAGTCCCTTGATTATCCAAATAATTAAGATAATATTTCTTGAAGTGGTCCCTTTTTAAAATATGGAATTGAATAGGCCCTTCTAAAGGGAAAAGGTAATTTTTTAGCACTAGTGGCTAGGATGTTATGGTTAATAAAAGATACAGGCCTTTGTAAATGTTGAGGTTTGAAGTCTACCTTAACTCAGTTCTATAACTATCCAAAATTACCCCTAGGTTTTCCAATTTTTATTTTGGGTTTAGGTTTTTGAAACCCCTTCAAAACCACAGTAATAGAGGACTTCTGTTGTTGGTTGGCCTTGTCTATAAACTCTTGCATGGCCTTTAAATAATACTCCCAATTTTTATTGTATTTTTGAGATGAATCTATGTTAAAGGAAAGTTTATTGGGCATGTTCATGTTTACATTATGAATAATAACCTCTCTACTCTTGAGCTTAAACTTAGAAATCTTTTTTTGTTCATTGTGCATATAATACACATAGTGTAACAAGCTAATATTTTCTTTTTCGTATTTTTAAATAGCTATGTTAATTTCATAATGGAGTTTCAATTCAACTATTTTTTTAATTTATGGGTGATAGACATATATCTCTTATCGTTATACTTTTCAAACATCTCCCAATATAGTGTAAGTAGGTCATAAACCCAAGGCACACAAATGTTCCCACAAAGGTGTGATTTATACATTGATTTGAAAAAATCATATTCAATCCTATACATTGGAGTTAATTTCATACAATTCAAAATAATTATTGATGCTTAAAAACCAAGCCTCAGTTACATATAAAGATTATATAACAATATACCTAGGAGGTGGTAGTTTCTTAAGTTACTTTATAAAATATCTACACCCTACCTAATGTACCCTCTACCATTAACTCTATCTCTTTTAAAATACCATTTTATTCATATTAATCATTAACTTATTTTGATAAACCACAAAATTAGTCATATAGGCTTCATGTTCCTCTAGATGAGATTATAGGGTTAAGAAGACACTGAAATACTATGTAAAGTCTTTATGCATGATCAGGTGGAGGGCATGGATTCTCATCCTTTAGAGGTCAAAATGTGGATTTATTTTGGTCCATATCTTCCCTAACTACCCACATTACTACTATCTTAATCACCTCTAACACCCCCTCTTTTATTGTGTCTTTACCATCCTAAAAATCACAAAAATTAGAGTTAGGAATAGTTTATCCTGTAGTTCTCTAGGATGAGCCTAATTCATTTATACTAGATTTAATGCCAAAAAAAAATTAAAAACTATAAAAAATTAACCTAGAAAGGGATTCTAGATTTTATGTTCACTAAATGGAACACAACCATTATTTTCTACATCCATGTAGTCCTTAAATTTTATATATTTTCCATTTACATATATTCTTGGAAGAGTTCAAAAAATATGGGAGTGAACAAAGGAAGCCTAATTTTCTTAATTTGTTAGCTTCTATGTCTAAGTTTAAATGGGCAAGCCCCTAAAAATTAAAAAAACTATATTTACTATATTTTCATTTTGAATTCAAAAGTGTAATTATCAAATAAGGATTAAGTATTACAAAAAAAAATTATAGTACTTAATTTATCATATTAAGCCATTCCCTTAATCCATTTGTTTGTTTAGTTTAAAAAATACAATTACATAGTTGGGGAAAAAAATAGCTTAAATAGACTTATATGATTTTATTTGGATAAATTATCTTATTACCCATCCCATTTCCATCAACCTTTAATAAAAGTATAATTTAACTTAAAATTAACTAGATATGGGTCCTTACTAACCAAATCTTGTTCCCACTAAATTGAATTACTAAGGCATACCACATCAGGTAGAGTTTCCTTATTTATTATAAGGCAATACTAATTAAAACATAAATAATGAATTTAATAACATGTTTTTACTTAGAACCAAATATATTATTATTATCACTAAAGCATTAGAGTTCAATAACTAAATAATACTTATTATAACAAACCATTCTCCATTTCCTCACCATTCCAAAACTTATATATGGTTAACACATATGAATTTTGTCTAGATAAACTTCCATTACCATATAAAAATTTACTATCTAATTGAAATTGACCAATAGTATTTTCATGTAACCTAAAAAATCCATTTGAAGACTTAAGTTAAAAAAATTTGAACCCGTTAAAAAAATGCAGGGAATACCTTACCATGCATCTAATCAAAACCATAAGTCATAATCAAAATATTTTTGATTAGATTTAAAAACTTATATGTTAGATTTTTCCTAAATAAAAATCACTTAATTGAGTCAAGGAAACATCTAAACATGTCTTATGTGTAAAAGTAAAAAACATGATTTACACACATAATAAGGATTAAGACAAATAAATCATTTAAACCTTTGTTACTTAGCCACTACTACTCACTACCATGGTAATATTATAACACCTATGTTACTCTCATAATGGGCCTCATCTGAAGTTTGATGCCAACAAAAAATGAATTGGGCATCATAGGGTTAAGTAAGTAACCACCAATTAAATTGCATCTATACAATGTACTAAAATTTCATTAGCTCAACATGAAAAGGAAAAGTGTAAGGAAATTATTCCAACCATAACACTTTCATCTTGTCCCTCATTATTTATTTTATGACATATATAAGGTCCTTGGAATATATAATAACCTGTTATTTCCTTATGAATTTACCATTAATGAATCTTCAATAAATTCTATGCTTAGTATTGTAAAATAATTCATTTCTATAAAACATTCAAGGAAAAAAACTAAATACTCACATCCTATGATTATGCATATAATCATTAATACTAACATTAGTAATCTAAGATAACTATTGATATTATAAAATGTATCTCAGTCATTAAAGTGATAAAACTTAAGCATATTTCATGATTGGTGTTAGAGTAAACCATACTAGCTAAGATATGCAATACATAAAAACAAACTTTGTTCAACATGCTCCTAAAAATTATATAAAAAAACTTTTACCTTGTTTATATTTAGTGCATAGCTACCAATATTATTCTTGTGTATCTATTCCACTTTATGAATGAAGAAGAGTGTCATCTTACAGAGTCATTGTAAAAGTTCATTTGAGAAATTGGAAGTAAAAAATCCATGTAATAAATGTCTCCTACTACATAATTATTTTATACAAGACATCCTCAACCAAATTTAGGCATGAAGGTAATATTTAATCAATACAAATTCCAACAAACATTTGAAATAGTGCACACCTTAATAATCAATATCATGGTTCTTACTTGTTCCAAACTAACATTCTTGTATCAAGATATAATGTAGAATATGTTAGTGTATTTAATAATGCATATTTTATTATGTGGATTAATATGCCTTTTTTATATTAATTTTTAATATAATTCATGGATAAGTATTAATTGGGTGCTCTTATTAATAGCTTGTTATTAGAGAATATTACCAATCAAATATTTACTTATTTGATTTTTGTTAATAATAGTCTTGAATTTTTATAAAAGTAACTACTCTCCAAAACAATAACCCTGACACTATTCTCCTAATATATAAAAGAGAATAGAGGGCTAGTGGGTGAGGAACATTGTGGACAATAGTTACTATTTATTATACTAGAAAATTTAGGCCAAATCTCTTAATCTAAAGAGGTAGTAATGCTACCTCTCTCTCTCTCTCTCTCTATATATATATATATATATATATATATATATATTTTCTTTCTTTACGATTTAATTATATTTATATTACATGTATTGTGGATGTTTTTATTATGGTACCTACAATTATTTTGGACCTATTATATCAATTTAATATGGTATCATAAATATCAAAGCTTCACCTCTTACAATATAATTTTTTGGAGAGCGCGCGCGCACACACACACTCAAGTCCACATTAAGTATAAAGATCAGATCTGTAATTTTTCAATTTTATCCATATTAAGTTTCAATCTAGGATCTTAGTGGACTGTTAAAATACCCAATCTTATGCTTTCACCTCAACCTTAAGGGATCTTGGTTAATTAGAAACTAGTGAATGGAATGGGATCTTAAGGGTTGAAACTATTTTTTTAATAGAAATCCCCTAGGTTATAACCTATGTTCTAAAAATTTCAAGACTCATATAAAGTTTGTTTTTATTGACTAATTTGACTCATTATTACCAGTGAGGGGAGGGGAATCCCCCAATACTCAAGTCTAATAAACTGTTGTATATGGATTTTAACTTCCATGTATCTCATAGTTTATCAAAAACACTTAGGATTTGTTTTACAATAACAAACCATCAACCATTTGGTTTTTTGGTGCACTGATAAGTGGTTAGCCCTAGGAATTAGCTATTTTTATACCTTAGAGATAGGATATTATAACTACATATACATTGGAACCCTCTATGGTTAATTCCCTTTGGGCCTATTCACTATTTATGTGTACTATTTATATATCAGAGATCTTATAGATAAAACACACACAACCTAATAATTCTATAGAAACATTGGGTATAATTAGCATATCTAAATTATATTACATCATTTTAATTTTATATTCAAAATTTATAGTTATATTATAATTGTATAACTCATGTCTTAATTTTAAATAGTATAATGAGAAGGCAGTGCAAAGGGTGTATTTGGTATAAAATAGGGTTTTTACAGTCAAATTTACATTCATGTAACATTTACAATTTCAAGTTTAAATTAAAACCATCAAGGACACTAAACACTATTTTGACATGAATTAGTTACAATTGCACCATTGTGATCCCCTTGTCAAGCCAATTATTTTAACGTGTATTTTCATATACCCTTTTTTTGAAAAAAAAATCCCATAGGGTGATTGTCCCATTGTAGTCCTCTCATTGAGTTTATCTTTTTTTACACACTACTCTAGACATCCTTTAAAAGAAATTAGGGGTTCTTTTTTCCAAAAAAATCTTTAACTAAAAATGCCAGAAAAGAGTAATCTTCACCTATTCCAACTACTTTTGATAGAAAGGGTACATTTTATATGTTATTCTCGATAAGGATATTTATTGCATGACAAAGAGTGAATGGCATTCTCTTATTGACCTAATCAAATAGCTGAAATATAAAAATATGGTTGATGATGCCAAAGGTATCCTAGGTCAATCAGTGTCTGTTGAGTTGAAGTATATTTTTCAAGACATTATTGAACCATGGGGAGTTTGCACTATCTTGGAGAATATTTTTGGGAATCATAATAATATGTAATCATGTCAACTATAAAATGATATTAGGGATATTATTCTAGACATATATCTTTGAATTGAGGGTTTCATCACTTAAGTTAAGTGTATGACACAATGGCTTTGTTGAGATAGTGTAACCAAGAATGATGAATAAATAATTATGAGTGTTTTGTCAAAACTAGGCCATTATTACTTAGTCTTCATCTCAAATCACTAAACATATAAATATTATTTATGAAATACATTATTCGTATCTAATGTTTATAATTATATGAGAAAATTCAAATAGAACATGAAAATTTATTTTTCATTGGTGACATCCAATGTGGAGTTAAAAATAACTAGGAATTATGGTCAAAGATAATAATGTGACATCACAACTAAATTATAATAAAGGAAAGGATATTGATAAAGTAAAAGGTAAACTAATTTATAATCTTAATGGAAACCAATGAACTCGGCATAAGTCTTAGTGGAAACATTAACAAATAGTGTTGCAAATTTTATGGTAAATCAAGCCAAGCTAAACATCAATATGTCAATCAAAATTAATAATTGGAAGCAAGGAAGATAAATATTCATCTCCTTCCATCCAAAAAAATAACATAAATTTATATAACAATAAACATGTCACCTATATTTGAATGCATTTTATATTTATGATCTTATCACCATATGGTGCATGATCGCTCATTATTTCACAATCTTGATGAAATCTACATAGCTAATTTTTTTATGGATAACTCTAATCCCTTGGTAGTTGAGGGATAATTATACATTGATATGGATAATGTTATATTCAATATATTTATACATATTCTATACTTATCTCAAAACCCCCTATCCATCTATCATATCACACATTCAGGTGAAGGAAAAACCATTGAGTTTACATTCACCACTATTTTTATCAAAAATATAAAATACTAATCTATTATTATAGCCAATGGAAATGTTGATTGTCAAAATATATTTTAAAACTTTTAAAACATTTTATTTTATAAACCTCTAAAATTCATGATTGTGAATTAAAATGAACTGGGTAAAATTTAACATGTGTGTTTTGGTCACCAAACTATCTCTCATTATAGGACCTCAATGCAAAACATAGTCCTTACTTTGCTGAAATTTTCTTTCAAAGATAAAGTTTTTCTAGGTTGTGAACTTAGAAAAAAAAAAAGGATCCATTTACCAAAGTCAAATCTTATAGTTAAAGTGAGTTTACAATTGGTTCATAGTGATCTCATGTCATTTCTTAATTTTTTTCAAAAACATAAATACATAATTATGACCATTAATGATTTATCTCATTGAACATGGGTTTAATATCTAGAAAAGAAAAGTGAAGTGTTTGAGCACATAAAAAATTTAAAATAATTTATTCAAAACCTATCATAGATAAAAAAAATTTAGTGTCTCAAAATAGACAATGGAGGAGAATTTATCAGTAATTATATGATCAACTTTTGTGAATAGTCACACATTCAACTTTAGCATAGTGTGCACTGCACCCCTCAAAATAATCATGTAGTTACATGAAAAAATTTCACACTTAAGGATGTGGCCAATTTCATGGTACATTCTATAATCTTTCCTCAATTTTGGCTAGAGGAAATCCAATGTAAAAACTACATTCAAAATCAGACTCTCGACTAAAGAGTGAAATACATGATTCCTTAAGATAAATGGTATGACATCAAGCTTGATGTTTTTTAATTTAATTTTTTGATGTGATGCATGGGTACACATCCCTAATGATAATTTTAAATTAATGTAAATGAAGGGTTATCCTTGTATTTTTATTAGTTATTATAAAGATGTAAAGGCATATAATATCCTTGTTATAAACACAAATAACATGATTTATTGATGGGTTGTGTTATTTGATTGACATTATAGGTTAAATAACCAAGACCTTATCCTCCAATATTTTTTTCTGAGTTGAAAATAATTTTTTATGTTGATTATGAAGAACAAAGTAGTTTATATAACATCCATTCTCAAATTCACTATAGTTAATATGATTAATTGTAGGGGAAACCTACTTGTTTCAGTAAAATTTTGCTTTATTTTATTTAGAAATAGTGTTTTAAAACTTCAAAGAGGGATAAGGTTAGTAGAACCTAATGTGTTATGCATGCATGAATCTAGAAGATTGTGGATACTCATCTTTGGTTTGGGAGGATGACCTACAGATAAGAAAACATTAGAAGAGAATGGTTTATTCGTGAGATAGTAGGGTGGATCACCTAGCATAAGCTAGATCTAAGAAGTGCAAGCTTCCTTGGAGGCTATCAATCCACACTTTTAAAACACTTAAGTTATAATAAAATGAAAATAGATGCTTGTATGAAACAATAGAAGGTACTAAAATTAAATACAAGAAATGCTAGAAAAGAAACAAGTGATTTTGACTATAAATGATTGAATACTAATGCTGAATTACTCAAAATTGATTTAGAAAATAAATTGAATTTCTATGATAAAACAAAAATTTAGAAAGTGGAATTTGGGTGTGGGTAGATGGGTCAAATCAACTTACTATTGTGAAAATGGACACATAGTGACAATCGATGGTTGGGTATGACCATCGATGATTAGGTGATAATCGATGGTTTTTAACTATCAACGGTTATAAAAGTCCATTAGAGATTAGGAAAGACCATTAGTGGTTACTATTGGATTTGGTTTTAGGGAAATAAGTATATTGAAAAGGTTGTAGAGAGGTTCTAAAAGTGGTGTTTGGGTTAAATGTTGGTTACGAGATAGAAGGTAATACTTAGAGGTATCTAGGTTAGGGATTGGGTGTTTGGGTGATTAGAGTAGGATCTGGTTAGTTTTGGATAGGAGGTGAAATGTCTGGAGTTATAGAACTTCAACATATGAAAGTGAGATTAAAGAGAAAAAAGGGGAAAGAAACAAGTAATGAAATACATATAGTTAATTACTAAATCTTGATAAAAATATAGATACTTAGATTTTAGGTGTTATCGATATGAGGAATGTTGGTGTTGGATAAAATCTAATGTGTATCCTTGAGTGATATCAGTAGAGTAATAGTATCTTGGCTCTTGATAGTGAGTTGTAGAAGTACCCTAAGTCTCTGAACTAGTTCTTGGTTCACTAGGAAGCTTTTTTATTTGCTCGAGAGTAAGAATCTCCAACCCCTTGAATCCTCTTTTTATAATCCGTCTCTTCAGCGCTTAATATAGAGGAAATAGAGGTTGAAATGAAGAGTTTAAAAAATGGTTTATCAAACAATCTAATCATGCGTTGATTATGCAAAAAATAGACTAAAATTAGATAGATGGTAATCAATGAGTGATTTGTAGTCAAACTATAGTTAATTCCTTTGATCATGAAAGAGTTTAATTAACCACCAATAGTCTAGGTCAACCATTTTTGGTTGAAGGTTAACCATCAACAATTAGGGAAATAGTCAAAATGGCTAAGATCAGTCATTTTCAATTATGTTTGGCAGTTGAGAAGTTAGGAAATGGTCTAAGGTAATAAAAGGGGGTCAAGGGGTAGTTTAAAGGTTAATACAACATCTAAAGCCATGGTGTATGGTTTCCTAATGTCCAAATTTTACCCTTTTTTGTTATGTAATTTATATTAGCAAGATATAAAATAAAAAAGGGAAAGTTGGTAGAAGGTTAGATGCCCTAAGTATGGGAGGAGGTGTTCCCCCTCAAATAAGGAATTGATAAGGTAAAACATAGTTAATGGTAGGTTGGATAAGTGGATTAGGTTTGTGTGAATTTTGGTTGGGTGGGCATTTAAATATCAATAGGCACAAAAAATGTGACTAAGCACGATATCCTATGTCACACATGGTCTAGGCTACCATAGATGAGATAGGTGGTAAAATAAGGTTGGAATATAAGGACATGTAATAGGATAACTAAGCCATAACATTAGGCATAACTGATATGGGTAACTCTTATAATCTCAAGTCTCCTAGTCAAGTTTGATGTATTCATAAGTATCTAAGGTAGGATGTGATCTTGAGAAGATAAAATGGTCACAAGTGTCAGGACTGCAAAAGGTCATGCTTTGAGGCACCTAAATGGTTGGTACACAAAATTAATGCAAGTTCATCAAATATGGCAAGGCAATCGATGCAGTCAAAGTGACCAAGGTAAGGTTGTCACAAAAAGTGTGAATGATGGGCCAAAATGACTAAGGTGATGTTATTTGGTTGGTTGGTTGGTTGGTGGAAAAGGAGTTGCTCTCCAATGGGTTCATGTTTATGGTAAGGTGGTCTTTTGGGAAAAGGATATGATAAGATGGGAGAACCCTAGAGGGTTTGACTATCGATAGTCAGGGTCAACCATCAATGGTCACATAGTGACTATCGATGGTCTAGAGGAAACCCTAAAAGGGAAACTATAAAAGGTTAAAAGTGGGTTTTATTTTCTCATTAGTAAATTGACTCGTGGTACTTCTCATTTTCATCTTGTGTGAACATGATGATAGTTTATCTTGTGCCAGCTAAGTGAGTTGGGTAGTGTTTGATCAAGAGTTGACTAAGGAGGTGGAGGTTGAATAAGGTAGACCAAAGCAAATTTGAGAGATAGCTATGATGTAGTGAGGTAGAGGTAGAGCATTAGTTTATGTAGTGGTGGTGGTTTTGAGGGCTTCACCATGATGAAGGATGCATAACAAAGTAGGGGTGTCTTAAATTTATAGTTGCTTCCATAATTTATTGTTGTTTAGGGTAGGGGTTCATTAAAAATGGGGGTTTTGAGTTTTATATGGAATTGGTAGAGGTGTGGGAAATAGGGTGAGATAGTGGAGGTAAGAGAGGGAAAGTGAAAATGTTTATGTAGGAATTTAAGTGTTTGGTTGAGTGGTTTAAAGGTTGGGTAGGATAAACCTAGGGTTAGGTCATCGGTGGTCATCACATAGTTACTATTAGTAGTAGCTATCGACCATCACCGATCAATAGGTGACCATTAGATGGTCAGTGTATGGACCATTGGTGGTCCACTACCAAACCATCAATAGTCAATGGTTGATTAGTGATGGTTCCTCAAGGAACCATTATTGGTTGATATTTGACCATCAATAATTTATCATAATTTATCATTATTGGTTGGTATAAGGTTTAAAGGTTTGTTTAGGTATGTTTGAAGGTAGGAGTTGTGAATGGAGTAGGATATAGGAGGTAGGGGTTAGGAATGGGTAAATGGAATAAGATAGAGAAGGTAGGGGTTAGGAATGGGGGAAGGGTAGGAGTTGTGTAAAGGAGTTAAGTTAAGATAGGTCTTAAGATAAGACATGGTTTAGGTAGGATTTGGTTAATGTTAGGTAAATAGGTTAAGGTAGGTGTGAGGGTTAATAGGTAGAATATATAGGCAATGTTTGATAGGTAAGTTAAACTAAGGTATACATCTAAATTTGTAGGATAGGGAGCAGTAACAAATGCAAGATCAAGTGCCTTAGATCTTGGATGAGGTACATTAGGCAATGATAGACCAAGAGTGGAAGCACATGACAGTAGTGGGCCTAAGAGGCATGAAGTATTATCAGCACTTACCTAGAGATATAACTATGTTGGTGGCCCTCATCGAGAGATGGGACCCAACTACCAATAATTTCTTGCTTCCTATTAGAGATATTACCATCCTACGAGAAGATATTCATCAAATTTTATGGCTACAAATATAGGGTGAGCTGATAGAGCATATGATGTTGAGGAGTGAGATTAGTATATGTATTATTTATTTGGAGAGGACTTTATTCATGTGAGGTGTCATACTAGAAGACTCGACTATGAACCTATGTACCATGTGGATCATGGAGGAAGATAGCTTGTCATGATGATTATAATAGTGATGACTTACTATGCACTACTAGACTCTAGTAGTGGTAGATTTCCTTTTCTATGGCTAGGCATTATTGTAGGCATGCTAATAGATTGAACAATGTATGTTTGGGCCCCGATATTACTAGTGCAAATCTCCTGGGAGCTCTGGGGATATAGAGTACATAGGCATTATGGTATCTACATCATATTTGTTTTTTACTATTGGTCATATGATCACATTATATTTTTATGACTAGGTGGATTATCATTGCACACATGGACCTAGATGGACTTCAGAGTGGGATTTATGAGATGGAGAGGTGATTACACACTAACAATACTAGGGGGAGTAGTATGAGTCTTAGAGTGGCATAGAGATAGGTTAGAGGCACTGGTGGATGGAGAGGTCATCTAGAGGTCATATTCCAGATTCCTAGCATGGGTAAGCTATGCTAGATAGACCCTATCACTATAGAGTTAAAGGTGGACATGTGGGAGATGGGAGCATGAGGTTGAACACATTCCATTTGATAGGGATAGGAGATAGTTTAAACATGTGTAGGGTGTCCCAAGTGATGTTTTGGGGTACAAGAGATAGGATGTTAAGGTAACACTACCTCCACCACTATCTAAGGAGATAAAGATTCACTATGAGGAGATATCAGTGGCCATAGATATTGATGATGTGGGGTTTACACTAGATTACCTTGTATGTTTTTAAGTGAATTATGTAGTAGAAATGTTTAGGGGAGATGGTTCATAATAGGATCCAAATATAGACATGGTGGAGGGGGTGGGGAATAGATGGATGTGAATGCCCCTTATAGGTAAACACTCATTATGGAAAGAGATTAGGTATGGGTGGAACTAGCCATGACACAAGTAGCTCTAGCAGTGGTGACTATAGAGAGAGATATGGCATAGGGCCAAGTGGCTACCCTTACATAAGAGAGGGATATAACATGAGCATAACTAGCATTGGTGACATAGGAGAGGGATGCCCTGAGATAGGTAAGAGGGTGGGACCTACACTAATAGGACCATCATGGACCATTTATATGGATATGTATGTGGAAATAATCAAGGATCTTAGATATTATGAGGCACTAGTCTTTAGATAGCTTCCAAATGAGCCTTGATATGTCAAGTACAGAGTAATGATTATTAGGGGAGCTAAAAGTGCTACACTAGGTAAGTGGGAAACATCTATGGGTGTATAAATAGATCTTAAAGATGGATAAGCTCTAGGAAGCAGTAGTGCCTCTCCACCTTAGACTCTTATGAGATGCCTATTTTGATGTATTATATGATTTTGATATTGGCTTGCAAGCTGATGTAGTGAGATGTACACATTGTTGTGAGAGACACATATATTATTATGATGTATGATTTTTTATGACTATGAGATTATTGATGTGATTATGGGTTATAGATGTTGTTTATGGTTATGGTTAATTATTTGATGTTCATAATGTGATGATGTTGTTTATGATATGATCATGATGTTATGATTTAACATTTCTGTTATTAGTAGATACATGCTTGATTAGATGTTAGAAATGTAGGTATTTTAAATTAATAAATCTATGCTTCCTTATCTAGATAGACACGTGATGGATATCATATGTGGATGACTCATGTATTTATTAAAATGTTATAAATGTGAAAAATGGTTATGATTAGTTGATGTGATTTGTTAAAAGGGTGAAATGATGTTTGATGTATGAGATGGTTACTTCATTAAAATGTTTTTATGATTAAAAACATTTAAATAAATAAGGTAAGAAGGCAATCACAAAAAAAACACATATTTGTTATTTAGATGTTTTTAATGAGTTGCATTTCATTAAATGAAGGTGATTTAATCTTAAAACACATAGAGTAAGATTTGGATAACCAAACTAGATGTGAGAAAAGAAAAGAAAGATAAAACACTCAAAAGACAATCATCTTAATGAATGCCCCAACAAATAGTTTTCAGAAAATAAGAGGGAGACATGATGCTTCTTTTTTGGCAAAGACCAAAATAAATTGAATTTAGATCAACTAATGAACATAAACCCTTCACATGCTTCACATCAACATTCATTGGTTGGTTAAAACATTTCTTAGTCACACAATGTCAAGTAAGCTCAAAACACCTTGTTTTATAGTGGGTATAAAGGGGATATGGATGATAAAGAAACCTTCATGTGAGGTTAGCCTACCCCTTCTATAGGTTTCCAAAGAGCTAGTATAAACAAATCTATGCCATAGTTGGCATAGACTGATTGATGTGGGAAGTCTACTCATGAAAGCTGATTATGACTTCCAAATAATGGGTCTTTTGATATTTTGATATTGCGTTGAGAGGTTGGGGAAGCTAATCAATGTGAAAATCCTCCAAGAAATTGATCACTTTTGACAAATGCTTTGACCTAGCCATCCTTTAAGGGAGTGGTCTAAGATTTTTGAGACTTGTTTTAGGATTTGTGATAGTTTTCCTTCAATAGAGAAATCTAACTTACATTAAGAAATTTTGATTGGTTTTGGTAGCTATCCTTTAAGGGAGTAGTTTGATAATGTTAGGAAGACCCATAGGATATATGATTTTTTTTGTTGTTGTTGTTTAGACATAGATTTGATTATATAGGCTAAATTTATTACCTTTATGAAGGCAAAACTAAAGCACAAGAGGGTCTAAATAGTGGATGAGAGGATTCTTTGAGAGACAATGACCATGGGATTCCATCCTATTAGGGATAAAAAAGTATCCATGAGAATCATGCCATGGTTAGATTAGTGGTACCCATGCTTAGGATTAAGGCTAAAACTATGATAGAAAATCACATGATTTTGTGCTTTAATTGGCAATCCTCAAAGTGAGGTGACAAAGGTGAAAATCTCATAAAATAAGGGATGAGTTTAAGTTAGACAGAAGGTGAGTTTTATCTTATTTAACAAAAGAAAGGATGTAGATGCGAATCATTGAGAGGCTCAAGTTCTAGTTTCCCCTCAAGAAAGGATAACTGCTAATCTCTTGAGCCATACTTGTGCATAATGATATAAGGTCCAAGATAATTGAAAGCAAACTTGACCCACTTGCTTTTCTCCATATTGGTTATATGCTAATTTTCCTTTAAGATGAGGTCTCTGATGTTGAATTCTCATTCTCTTTAGTGTTTTTATCAGCATTCTGATTTGTTCTTGATAGACACAAAGATGGTTAAGTGCATCTAAATGACACTCATCAAGTAGTTGAAGTTGGGATAAACATTCTTGATGATAATAATCCTCAAAAATGATATCCTGTAGGAATATGCAAAGAGAGGGAATTTGGAATTTGAGAGGCAATATAGCCTCTACTCCAAAGACAAGAAAGAAAGGGGTAGCACCCATAGGGGTTTGAATGTTAGTATGATATTCCCATAAGGTGAAAGGGATGTGTAAATTTCAATCCCAGCTAGATGTACTAACTATTTTGGTTAGCATGTTGTTAAATGTTTTATTATAAGCTTCAGCCAATCCATTAGCTTGAGGATGATAGGGTGAGGAGAAACTCAACTTATTTCCAAATGCATCACAAAGACCTTGGACTTTTTTATTCTTAAAATATTTACCATTATCGATGATTATCTTATGAGGAACACTAAAATGATAGATAATGGGTTAATAAAATCAATAATATTTTTGACTTTGGTTGAAATGAGAAGAATAACTTCCACCCATTTGGTCAAATATTCTATCAAAATGATGATAAAATGATGTCACTATGAAGAATGGGGATTAATTTCACTAGTAAGATCTAAACCCCATAATGAAAAGGGCCATAAATCCTTGGAGGCTATGACTAGGTACATGATATAAATTAAAATGTTATTGACATTTAACACACTTCTTCACATAATCATAATAGTCATAGTTAAGGGTGGGATAATAATATCCAAGGCAAAGGATATATTTAGCGATATTTAGGCCACTAAAGTGTCCCCTATAAATCCCATCATGTGTTTCTCTGATAGCATGAGAAATTTCATGACTTTGTAGGTAGTGGAAAATGAGACTATCAAAGCCATGCTTGTAAATAATTCCCCCTAGTATGGTATAATGATAGGTATTCTAAATAAATTTTCATTGACCATTCCTAGAAATATTGGAGGGAATGATGCCTAGGATGATATATTCAAAGATATGATTATATCAAAGGTTGGGTTGGGTCTCCTCCACACTAAAAATGGAAGGAGGATTTTATTTGGTATAAGAAGGCTCTATAAGATGGTTTATAGTGATAAATATCTTAGATTTGGAATGTGCATATGGGATTTGGGAAGAAATGGAAGCCATTAGATTAACAAACTTGTTCATAGATTGTGGAGTGGCCTGGATAAGGTAATGTTCAAATGACACTAAGAATCCTTCAAATAACTATATATATTATTTCAAGACATCATTTTTACATTGATAAGATCCATTTATTTGATTGACCACGAGTTGGGAGTCACCAAAAATATTGATCATCTTGACTCCCAAGGCTAAAGTAGTCTGGAGACCCATCACTAGGGTTTCATACTCAACAATGTTGTTGGTATAATCAAAATCAAGATTGAAAGATAAAGGAAAGGTTTCAACATCAAGTGGGATGAGAATGATACTAGCACCCCCACCATATTGGCACTTTGATCCATCAAATAACATGGTCATTTGATATGTGATGTCCTCTTGAGAAAGAGTCATGATGGACTTATTGGGAAACTCAAGAGGAGAAGGTTGGTTGTCTGTCAAAGGTGCTTCATCCAATTGGTCAACAATGACTTGCCCATTAATTTAATTCTACTAGAGGAACTTAAGATCAATCTTAGCTAAAATCATGAGCCACTTAGCCATACACTAATTTTGGTATGGATTAGAATGCATATACTTAAGGGGGTCTATGTTGGTTATGATAAAGGTTTTGTGGTTGAGAAGGTAATGGTGGAGATTGGAGGCCACAAAGACTAAGGTTTAGGAAATAATTTTAGTATGGGTGGACTTAGTCTCATGCTCTATAAGTGTACAACTTATATAGTAGACAACTTTCTCTTTATGTTGGTCATCTTGATGTGCAAGCATTGCCCCTAGGGAGTGGTCGGTGGCTGAAATATAAAGGTATAAAGGCTGATCCTCTTTGGGAGGAATGAGGATGGGTGGAGAAAGAAGGTACTCTTTAAGGAATCAAAGGCCTTTTGGGAGTCCCTATTCCACTTAAAATACACATATTTTTTTAGAAGGTGGTGGAAAGGTTGACATTTATTAGATAGTTGAGAGATGAAGCAATGAATGGATTGGAGCTTCCCCTGTAAACTATGAAGTTGATTGAGGTGGGTTGGAGGAGGCATATCAAGGATAAATTTTATTTTGGTGAGATAAACTTCAATTCCTTTAAGGGAGATGATAAATCCAAGGATATTTCCTGATAAAACCCCAAAAATGCATTTCTTGGGGTTAAGGCAAACATGGTAATGGATGAAGCATTCAAAAATAACCTTGAGAACTGTTAAGTGATCTTTACAACATTTAAATTTACCAAGAAGGTCATCTACATAATCCTCCATGATTTTGTGAATAAGGTCATGGAAGATATAAGTTATGGCACATTGGTAGGTTACACCAACATTTTTTAGACCAAAAGGAATGACCCTATAGCAGAAGGTTCCCCACAGGGTGATAAAAGTAGTTTTATGTTGGTCTTCAGGGGAAATCAAGATCTGATTATAGCCCAAGAAACCATCTATAAGAGAAAGCATCTCATGGCTAGATATAAGATCAACAAACTAGTCCATACTTGGTAAAAGGAAGTCATCCTTTGGCCAAGCAAGGTTAAGATCATGTAAATCCATGAAAATGTGAAGTCTTCTTATCACTTTGGTGATAGGGATGACATTTAAGACCCATTATGGATAGTCAATGGGTTGGATGAAATTTACAAATAGGAGGCATTGAAGTTATTCTTTGACAAGAAGGGCTATGTGAGGGTGCATTCTATGAAGATTATGCTTAACAGGTTTGGCATCGTGGGTAGTAACAATATTATGGGTGGCGATGGAAGGGTTGATTCTTGGCATGTCACTATAAGACCAAGCAAATGTTATGATATGGTCTTGTAGGAAGGAGGGAAAATCTTGAGGCTTTAAGGAATCTAGAAATTGGCCAATTTTGATGATGTGTGGGTTATCCTAAGTACCCAAATTTATATCCATGGTGGATTTATTAAACCTAGTTAAAGTCTTAGGAGGGAGGGATTTATGGATAGAGGAATCTTATGCACCAAGATAGGTGAGAAGGGAATCATCATCCTAACACCAAATGGTATTAATGGTAGGAGAGTCATCTTATACCATCTTAGGATGAGTTAGAGGAATGGTTACAGTATCCCCATCCTTTTGATAAGTCAAGGATTCAAGGCTAATCATGTTGGTGAAAAAATAAAGATGGGGGGAATGACATCTAAATCCTTAGATTCTGATGGTGATGGGGTTAGTGAGGATGGTACTTCCTCATCAATGATGGTAATACAAGGTGAATTATTTAGTTCTTTAGGTGGAGTGAATTTGAGACCAAATCTCTCATGAGGCTTTTGGGTCTTACATGAAAACAACTCATGTGGTCCATGATCGTAACATCCTAGATCGAATCGCTTCTAAGCACACCTATGAAGGTATGTCTTGGGAAACTCTAGTTTATCTAGATAGGAGAAATCAAAGGTAAATGGTTGAGAAGAAGAGGAGGTTTGGGTCATAGAAAGCACTTGATCAAATCCCCCATAGACAAGATTAGTTTAGAGATTGAGAAGTCTAAAAGGAATAATGGTTCTAATATTAGGATCATAATCGAGGTTTTGGTCAAGGTTCCCATACTCTTGGGGAGTAGGGAAGGTGTCTAAGGTCAAGAGGTGATACTCCCTAACTAAGAGACATTAGAATGTTGATTCCAAGGGGTCCTTTGTGGGGATTTGGGTAGAAGGGATGGATGAGCTAGATGAGGCATGGTTGGTGGAAGAGTTGGATTCATTTTTGGTTGGTAAAGGCTTGGTAGATGGAAGGAGAAGAGCATAATTTAGTTGATATGTCATGTTGTATGATATGAAAAGACTTGGGTTACCTTGTATGGTAACTGCTTAACCCTCATGATCAAATTTGACACACTAATGTAGGGTGGATGGCACATAATTCATGAAATGGATCTAAGGGCATCCAAGTAGAACATTATACTAGAACTCACCTTCTACTATGTAGAAAATATTAGGAAGCATGTGAGGTACTAAATGAATATGGAGGATGATAGTTCCTATATTTGTTTCCATAGTGTCATTAAAGGAATGGAACATCACTATAGTTTTTTACATAATGTTCTCTGGTAATTTTAGATGGTCATATGCATGGGAAGAGATAATGTTAATACTATCCCTTCCATTAATCATAACCCTTTTGATGTAGGTTTGGTTGATGTACATGGTAATGAAGAGGGGAGGATCTAGATCCTAGGGATGAATAGAGGGTATTTCCAAATCCTTAAAGGTAACAAGGGTGGAAAGTTGAAGGGCTTTGATAAAGGTTGATATAGGTTTTGGATCTTTTGGTTGAACCTCTATGGACTATAAATCCTCCATCATCACTTTGTGGTGATGGGGTGAGGTATTGATTAGTTCATATAAACTCATCTTTATTGGTGTTTGGTAAAGTTGATTTAGAACTACTCTTTAGATTAACTTGAAAGGGTTGGATTAGGAGGCATCCAAGATGGACACCTTGATCTTGAGTGAAGGTGAAGGTGTTTAGGTTTGGTTGGGTGATTGGGTGGTAGAGGAAGGGTATGTCCATGGAATGGACACATTTACCTTCAATTTATCATTTTGTTGGGCTTATGATTATGTGACCACATGGATGGTATGGATTTGGGAAAGAGTTATGCTAAAGGATTACTTCAGTCCCTCCTCATTATTAGAAGAGAGTGTGGGAGTAGGTATGTCTAGGGTGGTGGCTTGTGGTTTTTGGAGTGGTAGTGGGCTCATGGGAGGCTCTTTTAAAAATAACTCATCCTCATCACCTAGATGGTGGACTAGGACTTGGAAAGCTTTATAGTTCTCCGTATCATTTCCCAATGTTCTATAGTATGAGCAAATCAAATTATCATTAAACTAGGATGGCTTAGGACTATGGGGGTCAAATGGTTTTATAAGAGGAAAAGTCAAGAAAGAAGCTTGAAATAATCTTTTTAAGATGGTTGAGTAAGATTAAAGCAAAGATGATAAAGGTTTTAGGGTTTTGGATTTGAATTTTGGGGTGGAAGCCTTCTTAGGAGTAGGCTTCACAATGGGTTTTTTGGGTGGTGGAATATATATTCTTGGTAGGTGTTTTTGGAGTAGATTGCTTGGGGGTTAATGGTTTGGAGGTAGATGGTTTGGAGATAGAAGAATTATAAATATAAGACTTGGTAGTGGATATTTTTAAGGTAGAAGGTATGGAAATAATAAGTAGAGGTGTAGCTAAAAGATGAGGTTGACTTTGGGTTGTCTTTGGGAGACTTTTTTTTTGATGGAAGGATGAGGTCCTAAGATGGAAGAAGGATGTGGTCCTAAAATGGAATGCAAGGTAGAAATGGGTGATAAGGTTTTGGTTTTTGGGATCCTAAGTGGTTCCACTTTCTTGGTTGACTTAATGTAGGGTTTGTTTGGTGGGCTAATTGGTGCTAAATCCAAATTTAACCAAGGGTGAGTAAAGCTATGACTAGGGAGCATGCCTAGGTTTTTGATGAGCTTTGTTGGGATGGTAAAAGGTGCTTGGGTTATTTTGGGTGGAGTTGGTTTGGTTGGTTCAACTATGGCTTGAGAGGTAGAGGTTTTTACTAGTTTGGTTGGGATGATGGTGGGTTCACTAATGAAAGTGGAAGGTTAGGTTGACAATTGTATGGTTGAGGGCTCTTACTTATTTGGATAGGGGAGCTCAATATGGTGTCAAAATGTGACACAATCCATGTTGGGTTGGGATAGGTACTCCAAGATTTGAACTAGTCTATAAAAAGGTTTATAGATGGGTTTGGTTCCTTTGATATTGGTCTCAAAGGACAAACCCATGGGTTGAGAGAGGGGATCAGTTTCCTTTTCATTTTCCTCAATCAAAGGCTCCAAGGTTTGGGAAGATGATTCCTCCATGAGAGGGGAAAATAAAGTGACATATTTCTTAGGAATACTTTCCAAAGGAAGAGTGGATTACTCTCTGATGGAAGAGAAAGGTATGGTAGTAATGGTTGCCTTGTTTTGTATGTCTTCCAAAGGAGAGGTCAATAGCTCCACTACCTCAATAAGTGGATAAAGGGGAATGATTGATTTATTTGTTTTGGTTCCCAAAGGAATATAAGGTGACTCCACTACCTTAATAAGTGAAGGGGAATGAAAAGTGGTTTGGTCAATGGTTTCCTCAATAATGAGCTCACTAAGGACCACATTAACAGTATAGACCTCCAGGGTGTGAGAGGATTCTGCTTTATTATTTTCATTATTCACAGAAGGGGCATGGTTAGGAAAAGGTTGTCTAAATATTTCAAGTGACTTATTTGGGAGTGAATTGGGATTATCTATCATGAGTTACCCCTTGTAAATCAACCCTTAGACAATGATTTTGAATATATTACATCTACTCACTTGCATATACTCACATCATGTCCAATGACATGGTGAAAGGCACATAATTCATTCTCCTTATATCAGCCAGGTATAGGATGTGAGGAATCAAATTATTGTGGGGTTCTGATTGGGGGGTGTTTTATGATATTCACTCTCAAAAAAATTTCCAAAAAAACATAATCATATGACTCCCCTAGTGGATTATATTGCTTTTGGTTGTTATGGTTTTGGTTTCAGGTATTCTGGTTAGAACAGTTGGGTTGTTAACAACTAGAGGACGGGTGGATTTAAGGACAACTACATTCATGGTTACCTTGGTTTGGTGTTGGTATTAGAGTGATTGGTGGTTTTGGAGGAGGAAGTTTCATTTGATTTGAAACTAGAATTCTTATTTCTCAATTTTAGCTTTCCCTCATTAATGGCTCTAATATTTAATTCCCATGCCATGGTGAAAGCCTCATCAAAGGTATCCAAAATATGAACATGTAGAGAGGAGGAAATATGTTTGGCATAATCTTGAGATAAAATCTCAATCACCTCAGGTTAGGGAAAAGAGAAAGAGATTTGGTTTATCAAACTTCTCCAACAGGACATAAAATCGATAATTGACTTATCCTCAAATTTCCAAATGGAGTAGAAGTTGGTGATGGAAACTTTATTAGATATATTTATGAAAAAATGATCTAATAAGGTTTGAGATAATTGGGCATAGGAAAAGTAGTGCCTGGTAATATCAATTTACCAATCTAATGCTAGACTAGATAGGGACATGGCAAAGGTGTAAAGAAGGAGAGCATCATCATAATCAATCAAATAACAAAAGTGTCTAAATGCTCTAAGATGTTGTTGAGGATCTTCCTTGCTCTGAAACTTTGAAAATTTTGTAATTTGTCATTGAGGAAGATAAGGTTAGATTGGGATGGATGGATGAATTGGTTTGTTGAAAATTTGATCGTATGATAGGAAGTTATGGACACCAAAAATAGATGACTCCAAATTAGTCATATTTTCCATTAACATCTTAACTAGATCAGTTTGTAGTTGTGCACCCCCCATAGTTGTATGGTAAATTCTATTGGGTTTGGGTAGGTGTAACATATGGATAGATAATGGAAGTTTGGGAGGTTTCCACATTTTGGTATGTGGACATGGGTGGTTGAGAGGATGCTATGTATGGGTAAGTGGATATAGGAGGTTGGGTATAAGGTGGAGACATATACCCTTGTGGGTTAGGAATATAGATTGGGTTGGGTGTAATAGGATCTTGTTGAGGAATTGACATGGGTTGGGTTGGAGGTATAGTTGGGTTGATAAGTTGAGGATGGGTGGAAACCTTGTTACTAATGGGTAGAGGGGTAGAAGGTATGGAAACCACCAAGATTTGGAATGAAGTAGAGGTTGGTAAATTAGAGATAATAAGAGGAGAGGTGGAAACACTAGTAGAGGGAATTCCAATGGTAAGTGGGATATAGGTGTGCAAAGGTTAGGTTGATCCTATACTAGAAGATTTGGTTGGGGTGGAAAGTGTTTGAGTGTTGGGTGGTTGGATGGTGGTATTAGAGGGATTGTTGGTATAAGAAGATGCTTGGGTGACTAAAGGTTGGGTAGAAATCATGGTAATAGAGGTGTTACCAATAAGATGGGATGGAATACCATAGGGTGGATTAATAGATGGAATTGAATTAGGGTTACAATGAGATATGTTGTTAAGGTAGTGTTGGAGGGATATGGGGTTGTTATCCAGAAAGGTGGTAATATATGTATCTCCTTGGACAACTATTTAAGGTATAATAGGACTTCTAGAATGGTGGGGTGAACTTTCCACATCTGAATGGTACTCCATGGATGAGGAAGAAAAGGAAAATGGGTGGTTGAAAGGTGGATCCTAATTTTCTTAGATTCTTAGTTGTTGTCTAGTGAGAACCATGCAAAAAAGGGGAAAAGAAAGATAAAAGTGATTTCACAACTCAAAAGAGAAGCAATAAAAATAAAATATCTCTAGGAAAACAATGCATATAGTAGAGTCTTTTATAATTCTAAGGTATATTTTATCTCTCTTTAGGCTTATTCCTCAATTTTAAAGAAGTTATGAAGTCCAACTTGGGCTTGTAGAGTAGGTTCTAGAAGAAGATGTCTAAGGATGGTTTAAGGTAGTTATAATATCTCAAGATCTATACTATAACTTGGTACATGTCTTGATATTTGGACCTAACCCCTCACTTCACACACTGAAATGATAAGGTTGTCGGGTGCTTAGCCAGAATATACCAAGTTGTTAGAGATTATACTCAGTTAGGATACTAAATTGGTTCTCCCCTTGGTGGTGAAATCCAAGTAGGATAGCCAAGGAAATGTGACTAATAGGTGATGAAATCCTAGTTGGGCCTTATTTCAATGTTTTAGTATTTAATTGAGTATGTGGTTTGGTCTTGTGTGTGTGGAGAGAAGTGAGACTATAATTGATTTACTTGATTAATTTAAGCTATGTGAGTTAATCAACACAAGCAAACTATGGATGTAAGATTATCCAAAATGAAAATTTTGATGTATTTTAAAATGAATAAAGAATAACTATGATTCACCCAAATATGATGATGATAATGCAAATCGTAAGCCCAGGATGAATACTTTTGATTTTCAGAAGTGAAATTAAAACAAGACAATTTTTACTTTTTTTTAAGAAAGCAAAAAAAACCAGAACTTGTGTTTTAGAAGGGAAGAAATGAAACAAGGAATGCTTAATATTTTATAAAATAATGAAATAATGACTCTTCTCTAATGAAACTAAATTTTCTATAGATATGAACCCAAGAAAAATCTCAAGGGTCCCATCAAGCATGCCAAAATGTTTCACTAAAAAATTTATTTATTTTCTTTAGAAAGAAAATTGTAAAACTTGAAAGAGGGGTAAGGTTAGTAGAACTTGATGTGTTTTGTACACGTGAATCTAAATGATTGTGGATACTCATCTTTGTCTTGGAAGGATGACCTGTAGATAAGAAAACACTAAAAGAGAATGGTTGATTAGGGAGATAGTAGGGTGGATTGCATAGTATAAGCTAGATCCAAGAAGCACAAGCTTTCTTGGAGGCTATCAATCCACAATTTTTAAAAACCTAAGTTATGATAGATTGAAAATAGATTCTTTCATGAATAACAAAAGGCACTAAAATTAAATACAATAAATTTTAGAAAAGAAACAAGTGATTTTGACTAAAAATAATAATAAATGATTGAATACTAATGCTAAATTACTCAAACTTGATTCAAAAAATAAGTGGAAATTTTGTGATAAAATAAAAATTTAGAAAGTGGAATTAGGGTGTGGATAGATGTGTCAAATAAACTTGATGTTGTGAAAATGGACACATAGTGACCGTCGATGGTTAAGTGATTGTCGATAGTTGTTAACCATTGGTGGTTAGAAAATTCATTGATGGTTAGGAAAGACCATCGGTGGTTACTGTTGGATTTGATTTTAGGGAAACAAGTCTATTGAAAAGGTTGTAGATAGGTTCTAGAATTGGTGTTTTATTTTTGAATGTTGGTTGAAAGATAGAAGGTAATACTCAGAGGTATCTGGTTCAGGGATTGGGTGTTTAGGTGATTAGAATAGGATATGGGTGGTTTTGGGTAGGAGGTGAAATGTATAGAGTTACATAACTTTAACATAGGAAAGTGAGTTGAATGAGAAATAAAGGGGAAAGACACAAGCAATGAAACAAATATAGCTAATTACTGAATCTTGATAAAAACATATATACTTTGCATTTAGGTGTCACTGATCTAAGGAATGTTGGTGTTTGCTGAAAGCTATTATGGATCCTAGACTGATGTCAGTAGAGTAAAGGTATATTGAATCTTGATAGTGAGTTGTAGAAGTATGCTAAGTCTCTGACTTGGTTCTTAGTTTGTTGGGAAGATTTTTGATTTGCCCACGACTAAGAATCTCTTTCCCCTTGAATCTTCCTTTTCTAATCCTTCTCTTCATCTCTTAATATAGAGGAAAGGAAGGTTGAAATGAATATTTTAAAAAATGGTTTATCAAATAGTCTAATCACACATTAATCATGTGAATAAGAGACTAAAATTAGATAGCTGGTAATTAATGAGTAAGTTGTAGTCAAACTATAGATGATTCTTTTGATCATGCAAAAGTTCAAGTAATCATCAGTGGTCTAGGCAACCATTGGAATTTGAGGGTTGACCATTGGTGGTTAGGGATACATATTCAAAATGGCTAATATTAGTCATTTTCACTTATGTTTGGTGGTTGATAAGTTAGAAAATGGTCCAAAGTAATAAAAAGGGGTGGTCAAGGGATGGTTTAAAGGTTAATACGACATCTAGAGCTATGGTGTACAATTTTATAGTGTCTACACTACTCTTCCACCATTAGTTCCATAATTCATTTATAATTCACCTACACAACCAATATAGACTCAACCAAAATGGGTCTTCATAGTTCACAATGAGGGTGGTGCGTAAGTTGGGGATCAAATCCAAGAGGATATGGGTCATTAGATCTTACTATCATTCACTATAATCACTTGTCATATTTACACTCACATCAGTAAATTATAATTTATAGGTAGCACTAACTTTCCAATCAATAATATTTAACTTTTATTAAATATTACTGCATAACTCCTACAACATCTCTACTACAACATAGTCTAGTAGTAATGGCATTAGTTACATCACCATACCCCATGACTATGAAGTGGTTCCCACCAACTATTGTAATGGTTGAACCAATGCTCCATATCTCTCCATTATATATTAATGTATACTTACATTATTTTTATTTAATTTTTTAAATTCATATAGAATAATTAAATCAGGGAGTACATAGACACCATACACCTAAGCTCTCAGATATTGTAAATAACTTTGCATAATATAATTTTTATACAACAATTCTATATCAATTTTCAATTATATTATTTAATTTCTTTGTTCATTTGAACATTAAACTTTCATATCCTTTATTATTCAATTTTTTTTCCATATATAAACCTCTAAAATCTATTTAATTATGCTTTCCACTAGGTTTCAAATTAGTGGTCTTAGAGCATACACACTTCATATAATTTATGAGTAGTATCATGGTGTTTTCTAAAGTTTGTATTTTTTTTTATGCCTAATCATATGAGGTATGAGTACAAAAAATTAGGGATGGAGAATCATGACCATTTTTCATACCATCCTTCACATTCCCATATGGGAGAAAAATATTCAATGACAAAAAAATTAAAAATTTATAGAAGAGGATAAAGTATTCATTGTAAATACAATGAGAATATTTGGAAGAATGGCATGTACATGATTGACCAAGTATTTTTGATAATTTATCATTTATTTTCAAGAAACACACTCCTTAAAATTCCTTTCATTCACATGGACCATTTTGTGGTCATATGTTATACAAGGCATAAGTCAATCTAGTCATCCTTATGTTTAAAGAAAAAATAGATGCATATTCCCTAGATAATTAGCCTGAATTATTATTTTCATACTATGTGGTTATTTAATTTTTTAATGTTTCAATATGACTATTATTAATCAAATAGTAATATACAAAATGTTACATAAGATAGTAGTCAGTTGGTATACATGAATCAAACTACCTACTGATAAAATATTATATTCACTCTTCTAAAAATATTAGTAAAGATATGGTGGGATAATTAATGAACTTCACATGAAAACAATGGATAATATTTAATTTATAAAAATCTATATACACATGGAATGGTTTCATAGAAGCACTCAAATAAACCTATTGCCCTATTGGAAACTATGATGACTCTTACATCAAGTTCTCTCAGTTGTGCCAAAGAAAGGATCAATCTATGTATGACTACACAAATACCTTTAATACTTTGGGGTCCAAAATAAGTGTTTAATATTCATAATAAACATTATTATGAAGTATAGGTTAAGATTAAAGATGTATATCTAGTTAGATATGAATTTCTTACAAATATCTTCATGTGGAGAAGCCTATAGATTTTCTTGTAATTTTGAAGCAAAGGCCAGGGCCAAGACTAAGATAAAATATTATAAGTCTCATACCAAGAAACATTTTAAGCCTTCCAAATAAATTTAAAAGCTAGTAAATGTCATATAAGAAACCTCTATATAAGAAAAAACAATAATCAAATTCCCAAAACAAGAAATTTAGGACTTGAAAGTGGTGTTAAGTTTACAACTCCAATAATCATTCCAATGAGGAGTATCACTTTAGGAAGTCTCTACTTGAAAAAAATTAATTAGTAGGTACAATCACTAAAACATTTGAAAAGTGTAAAAATGACATGGAATATAAACCTAGTGTCATGGTGGGTATTATATACACTTAATATTTTTCACTTTATCACTTTGATGACATTTTCTCATGTAGTGGATTCTCAATGTATCAATCTCCCCGAGTACACAATTTGAAGGGTGCATTTAGAATGTATTGGGATATGATTATGGTAAATTTCAAGATATTTTAGCATTATATGTTGTTACACCATCATTACTATCAGCCTGACCTCTCATGAGTCTCTATTTTTCTTCCCCTTCCATTTCTTCCCTATCTAGATTTGATAGCTTCAATATATCTTATGGTATCATCATAGCTGATATCATTTAACTTTTTCCTTTATATTTATTTTATTGTATTGGATAGAATAAATATGATTCTAAGTGTGTTTTCTAACATTTGTATTATATCAGCTTGGATAATATTATACTATGCCAACTGATATGTTCTAACTATATTGGCGTAGTCGTTACCATTAGCTTAGAGTTTAGGGTTGGATTTGGGTATTGAAACTATATATATATGGGTCATATTTTATTTATAATAGGATATATCACATTCATACACTTTTATTGCACTCACATTTTTAGCCTAAGGATTATTTGGGAGAGTTAGTGGATTAAAATATTATCTTAATAGGTATTGTCTTTTGGTGGCATTGAAACTCAATAACAAAGATAATTTAGAATATATAATTAAGGATATATAGGTGTTCATCCAACCATTTGAGGTCTTAAACCCATAACAATCTATTTAAAGTTCCACTTGAGCCAAATGGGGATATTGAAGCATCAATAGGTCCTCCCCAAGGTAAGTATTTATATCTTATACTCTTTCCATTACTTAATAGATTATATGTTGTTTATTGCTTTGTAGATGTATGTGTGTGTCCTTTTTTAAGATTCTAATTATACCAAATAATATAGTATAGGTATAATGTTTATTAGGATTTCCATTTATCATTTTAGGTTTCATAAACCTCCATTTGGTTGACCATTACATCTTACCTTGTTTACAATCACTTACCCATCATTTAATTTAGTTTTTATTCTTTTACAACCATTTACTTTATTTGCTTCTTTACAATCATTTACCTCTATTGAGGTCTAGTGAGAGTTATATCCTTTTGTCATAGGATTAGGATTTGGAACTCTTTCCTCTTGAAATTTGAGTTGTAGGTGGGCCTATTCTAGATCTAAAAATATGATTGGTCCTTACCTACTCATCTAAGTATATGCATGCTCTATTCAATTGACCTTATTCAAGTCCTAATCTATTGAGAGAAAAAGGATAGTTTTAGGTCATCCAATATTTTTAGAAATTATGTATTCCAATAGAATACAATTTACTATCTATATATAAGTGTATTTACCAACTTGATATCATTCTACATGTTTCCAAACTATATCAGCTAGTCTGGTATAGTTTTGTTTGATTAATTTATTATTTTAATTGTATCCTTCAACTTGATACTATTTTATTTGCTTGTTTAATTCATTGCATGATATAAATTTATATTTTGAATTGTATAATTTATGTCATCATTTTTTATTTATTTTCCTATAATTTTATCAGTATATGCTCACCATGTGCTTTTGTGAATATTAAAGGTTTAAGGGAAGAGTATTTATAGTGTCTTTCCCTAATGAGAGGGTGCCTAGGCATACATGTAGAATAATTATTTTTAAAACTAATAGGAATTGTTGTTCTGAGCCAAGTGGTCATCAGTTTACTTGAGTTATGGTGTGAGGAGTATTACCCCAAAATGCAATCCATTAAACAAAACTATATATAGATTTTAGTTTCCACATATATGGTGGTATATAAAAAATGCCTACGATTTCATTTTCAAACTTTAGAGAGTATTTCAACAATTTTATTTTTTAGGGCATCGATAAGTGCTTAACCTGAGGAAGTTACTCTCAATGTACCTCAAAGACAAGATAGTGAATCTAAGAGATGGTATAATCATTTGTAGTTAGTGATTTCATGAACATGTTCACTATTTATGATTGGATCAGTACTTTTGAGAGCCTACAATTCAAACATACCCTTTTTAGTTTACCTCCCTACTTTTTTTTTGATGTTATCTAATTAAATTTTAGTTTTTTTTTCCATTTCAAATTGTATCAACCAATTTTATACCATATTGTGTTATGTGAAAACTATATTGGCCATCTCGATAGAGTTTTATATGTTTTCAAAACTACATTAACTAGCCCAGTATAATTCTACATTCCATCTGATTAAATTGATCAATTTACCTAGTTTTTTCCCTACTATATTGGCCATATCGATATAATAATTTTACTTGACTACCACTAGCATTTAATTTTTACTAAACTATATTATCCAACCCAATACTTTTTTTATTCAGACTTAATAGCCCAAATATACCACCCAAATTGATATAGTTGTTTTCAACACAAAATTATATTATACCTGATACACCTTATTCAGATCTAGTAACTAATTATATCAACTTGTTCGACACCATCAGTTTATTGTGACCAAATATCTTATTCTACAATATAATTTTAGACCATTTTTCATGATGGATTTAATTTTTTTACCATTACTCCAACACAATTCTCTCCTCTTGGATTTAAAATATTTGTTGCCACTTTTAAATACCCTCTACAATACAAGGTTAGGATTTTCTCTCCTCAAACATTAGTAGAGGCCTTTGAATAAGAAAAAAGACAAGATTTTCATATGGATCAATTTGAACCATCTCAAAATACCAAAAATAATTTAAAAAAAAATACAACCAATGCCATTGGTACTAATCCTTACTAAAGTAAACCTCCCCAACCCAATGTGGGAGCATCTAAATCAAATAACCAACTTCCATTTGGACCTATATTCAGTATTCAATGGGTTAAAAGGTTGGCATCTCTATCCAAACCATACATCTATATTACTAACCATCCATCATGGTATGAACCTAATAATTTTTTTTGGTTTCATGCTAATATTAGTCACTCTCATGAACATGTCATGCATTCCAAAAATTTATGGTTAACATCATATTGGTGTAAAATTATAATCATGATCTCATCACCAATAGTTCCATACCTCAAAACATCTAAGGACAGATCTCATAATCCTAATTATACAAATAAAAAATATCAAAAAATAATTGACCCTGATATGCAACATTCAATTCAATTTACATGTGTTATTGATGTTGATTATGAAAATTAGTATACTAACTCTCAACTTTTGAATTTAACAAAGGTTAAATACCATCATAATCCCACTCATAAATATCCCTTTAATAAACCTAAGAATCATTCTCCTAAATAATAAATTTTTAAGTATACTACCACTACAACTACATCATATTTTGATTTACCACCTAGTGATGAGTCTTCTCCACCATCAAAGCCTCAACCTATCTCATCCAATATTTATACCACCATACCTCTTAAAATAACCATTACTAATCAAACTAAAACATGTTATGGATATAAAAATAAATCATAATGGAACTTTGTAGATGAACTTAACCCCATGCCTTGAAAAAATCCTTTAATAGAACTCATTGGAACATCCCCATATTAGTAGAAGTTTCTCATTCAATAATTTAAAGACATTGAATAATCCCCGTCTAACAACTCTTAACTACCTATCCAAAATTTTGAGGGTCCGACACCTATGGAATTATATGTTATTAAAACAATTTCTCAACCTTATTCCTATAGTAAAATTTTCAAAGACTTTATAGAAGAAGACATGATTAATCTTGAAATCCTCTTTCTAATTGGTGACCCTCTTCATTAATATTGTGATAAAAAAATATGTTAATAAGAAAAGTTTTGGTGGGTGAAGGCTAAAATATTGACATTAATTCCCTTTGGTTAATCCAACAACTCAAATATTCTAAATATAATATTAAAAAATAAGACTCACATGTCATGTATTTGAATAAACTAATAAAAATGCTCTTGGTTATATTTGGCTCCCTCTAACTATTGGAATAAAAATAGTACACACCAAGTTGATGGATCTAGACCTTCCACTATCTTGTAATGTCCTTAAGGTTATCCTAAGACTCATTGCATGATAGTTATTTCCTCTTTTATGGAAAAACTATTTTAAGATACTGTATCATTACCCCCTCATACTTTTAATAACATTGATGTATCTATAAAAGATACTTCTAAAAATAATTCCCAAATCACTCATGCTTATAATATCTCTCCATCTTATGATGATGATTACATAGTTTCCCAAGCCCAATCATGAAATCTGGATGTAATTTATTATCATAAAACCTTGGCTAAAATACATGATTTTAACTGAGATGTTCAATTAGTTTATATTTTCTCAAATTATAGTGATGATAAGAATGACCTATAACCTCAAGTTTATGTTCCTCATATCAACCCAACATTAGAAAACATTATTTGGGTTGTCCATTGGCTCTTTGAATCTCATACTAATCTTCATGGTAAAATATTCTCAACATTACTAATACTATCAGCCAAATTAATACCATTAAGCTCATTTATCAACCTTTTGTACCATCCAACCTAATATAGTTCAATAGTCAATCCATAACTACACCATCCAATCATTTCTAAGTCTCAATATAATTTAATTAATATTCCTAGATCAAATTAATAGTATTGACTAGACTGATACCATCAAAATCAATAATACTTCCACTAATTATACCAAACACACTGTAAGTTATGCCTTCACATACTTTACTAGATGTAATTATCTAGGTCAATAACATAAAACAAAAATCAAACACTTCTACTCCAAATATAGATATTATTGGATGTAAAATCCACAATTGTAAGACACATCCATTAATAATTTGAAAGCAAAGGTAATAAAATTACTAATATTAAATTAGATGTAAAATATTATGGACTTTTGCCTACGCTTCCTAGTGATAAAGTTATCCTAGAATTAATTCATGCCTAAGAGACTCAACTTCCTGAATAACATCATAAGGTTATCCTTTTTTATAAAAAGATTTCTTGATTTAATAACTTTGTCACTAGTGTCAACCCTAAGTTTTATCCTATTTCCAAGTTTCCTTTAGATCCATATCATTTTCAATATGGAAATGCCATGCTTATCAAAGAAACACAAGATGTTAACTTTCATACAATCAAAAATCTTTGATGAATCCTTATCTCCAAGGAATTTTACCCTAATAAGAAAGAAAATTTTATCATGCTCTTAGACAAACATCATAAATTCTATGGTTGGTCATATGAAGACATGCCTGACATAGACCCTAGCATATTTTTCTATAATATAGTGATATATCCAAATGCAAAACCCTTGTGCCAAAATAAATGAAAGTAACCTCCCAAATTTCCCACCTTATGTCTCAAATAATTTGTCAATCTCCTAATCTTTGATGAATCCTTATCTCCAAGGGATTTTACCCTAATAAGAAAGAAAATTTTATCATGCTCTTAGACAAACATCATAAATTCTATGGTTGGTCATATGAAGACATGCCTGACATAGACCCTAGCATATTTTTCCATAATATAGTGATATATCCAAATGCAAAACCCTTGTTCCAAAATAAATGGAAGTAACCTCCCAAATTTACCACCTTATGTCTCAAATAATTTATCAATCTCCTATATGCTAAGTTAATTAAAACTATAGACTGCTCACAATGGGTATCCAACATAGTACCTATTCAAAATAAAGTCACCATTGTTATTTGTATTTTTATCAAATTTCACAATCTCAACTTAGCATATCCTAAGGAAAACTTTACATTACCTTCAATTGTAGCTATTTTTGATTCTATAGATGGTCATGAGATTATATCCCTTATGGATTTTTTTGGTAGTATAACTAGATTCATATCACCCTTGAAGATCAATATAAAACAATCTTTACAATTGATTGGGGAACCTAGTGCTATGTTAAGATGGATTTTAGCTTTAAAAACACTAGAGCAACTTATCAATGTGAAATGAACCATATATTCGATGATCTCATCCAAAAAATAATAGAAAATTATGTGGATGACCTTATATCTAAATCAAAAAAATTATGAAAACAATTTTCATAATTCAACTGTAATATTTTATCACATTATCAAGTACAAAATTAATCTCAATCCTCACAAATGTGTTTTTGCTGTTACCTCAAAAAAACTCTTATTAGTCTCATTATGATGGATTGAAATGGATCCCTCTAAAACAAATGTTATTCTCACCATGTCTATGCCTTGATCCATTCTTGACATCCACACTTACCATGGGAAACTTGGGGAAATCTATGGATTTTTTCTTGAGTTAGATTATGAAACATACTCAGTAAATTCCATTTTCAATGAATTTATTGCACTTGAATGGAAATAAAAATATTGTTCAATTCTCAAATGTGTGTCAATACTCATTGAGTACACTTCATATTTGATAATGAAAGTTAGAAGAACCTAATTTCTCCTAAATTAGTTTGTAAATTGAACTAGTTGTTGATGCCTCACTAATAACCATACTCCATTGGATGGTTTAATATGAGGTCTAAGAAAAAATCATTCAATGGTTTCAATCGGTGTGCAACATCAATCCTTTGCACGATACATTTATTTTTACTTATCTTTATTAGTGGTATGTTATGTTTTTGTTTGACAACCATATATTTACCATCGATATTTAATCTATGAGAAAAATCCTATAAGTGTTATGATAAATATTGGTGATAATATATATCATTACTAAAATTATTTTCTAAACTATCATTCGTTATCACCAAATAGTGAAATAAGATATTAAATTCCAGTAAAATGTTTTTGATTTTGATGGTGAGATGTGAATGTAATAACATCTTTGTAACACCAATTCATATCGTAGTTCATCCAACAACAACATAGAATTTAGATTTAAACCAAAAATTTTAAGCATAATGGGTATCTTTTAGTCACCAAAGGAGTTAATACACACTATTTGATTAAACATAATATTTATTTTATTCATGGACAACCTCTATCGAATGCCTCTTTGTACTAAATTTCATTTCTATAAAATGGGGAGATCAATAAAAAGATCCATGAAACTATAGATAAATAACACATCAAGCTCTAGTCATATCTTTGAAGCACCAAATTATAGTTTCACCAAAGAAGGATGACACATTAATTATATGCATCGATTAAAGAGCCATCAATAAGGTCATAATGAAGAATCTCTATCCTCTTCCATGGATTGAATTTTTTTTGGATTACATCTATGGTGAAAAATACTCCATCAAAATAAATATTTAGTCTAGGTATCATCAAATTATTGTTGAGCCTAAAAATATCTATAAGATAACCTTCAAAGTTAAATAAGTTTTTTTGAATGGTTGGTGATGCCCTTTGGCTTAACCAACTCTATAAATACATTCATGTAGATGATAAATGCCATTCTCAGGTTAATAACCACTTTTTTTTGGTTATAGTTTATCTTTAAGGACTCCTAATATTCATTAAAACATAGGATGAACATTGTTTCCATATAGATAAAGTGATTGATAGTCTACGGAAGCATAGGTTGTAGGAAAAAATGGAAAAAGTTCATTTTCCATGTAGGAGATATAGTATCAGAGATACTTTTTATACTCACAAGGAGTATATATGGACTCAACCAAGATTTAGTAAAGTTCAAGTAAAGTTCATCTTGTCAATCACACAAAAAAATAATTTAAGGAAGTAAAATGCAAACTATGTTCTAGACTAGTTCTTATGTTATTGAATTTTCAAAAACCATTTGAGATTAAGACCAATGAATGAGACTATGCACTTGGAACATTCTTCACTCAATATGGTCGTCTGATTACTTACTAGAGAAATAATTTCACTACACTGGTAAGAAACTACCTAACATATGATCATGAGATTTATGTTATTATTTAGGTATGTAAGAATTATATCCTAAGAAAGGAGACTACAAAATAGACATTTCATAATCCTCTTTAGTTCTTATATAATTAAAATAGGTTACAGTAAGAGTGACATCAAAAATGGTTTTTTGTTAACCAGTTCCATTTGAATATCAAGCATAAGAAGGGAAGTGCCAATCTAATTGTATATTATCTAAGCCATGTTCCAATTCAAGCTCTTATTTTTGTGTTTGATACATGTGGAAATAAATTCAACACATAATTTAATTAAATCCATATAACATGAATTTTATAAATATCTATCAAAAATTACTTTTCAATAATTTAGTTCTAGATTTATACTTGCAAGATGGACTCCTATATCACCTTAGGAAGTTATGCCTTTCACATGAAGTAGAGATACAAAAAATAATATGGGAGGCTGATTTTAGTAAATTCATAGGATATTTAAGAGTTAAGAATACTCTTTTGTTATTACATAAATACTTATTATAGACACACCTTGGGGTAGATGTTTAAAAATACATCAAGCCATGGACCACATACACAATTACCAAACTAGTTAATAAAAATAAACATTTGTATAGACCTCTATCAGCTCTAATGAGACCATGGGAATTTACTTCAATGGACTTATTCTCAAGCTAACATACTATCAATAATGGTAATTAAAATATGTTTATTTAGTATTTGATAGATTCTCAAATATTAAAATTTTAATACCTTGTAAGAAAACAATCTCATCTCTGGAAACAAATCAACTGTACTTTCAAAATGTATGGATCCACTTTGGAATCCCATAAGCTATCATTTCTAAAAAATATAAGGTTTTTGAGTGACTTATGGAAATTACTTTGTTCTATGTTAGAAACAAAGCTGAACAAGTCTACGACATTCCATCCACAAACTGATGGATAGATTAAAGTAGTAAATATGATGATAATGCAACTTCTTAGAGTGTATAACTCAAAGAATTGTTAGGTTGTGGAGCTAAAAGCTTCACCAGGATGCAAATGGAAGAGGTTGTTGAGTTGCAAGCAACCGACGTCGGTCTGATCAACTGACATCGATCATCTTTAGTGTTCACAGTAATCGACATTGGTTATGGGTCGGCCGACATCGGTCAGACAGGAACCGACGTTGGCAGCCTATGTGTGCATGCATTTGCATGCATCTCTAGAACTAGTCTAATTTTAGATGGATAGTTAGTTTGCATGTGAAAGACTAATTTTAGTCTTGGAACTATGGTTTTAATTATTGTAATTAGAAGTCTAATTATTATTTGTATGGGATCTATATAATAGACTCATGGGGCTGTATTGTAAAGTGTGCTAGATAGAGAGAGCAAGGTTAGCTCCTTCAATGGCAAGAGAGCAAGGTTAGCTCCTCATAGTGCCACAGTGCCAAGTGTGTATGATCAGGTAGATCTATGGGAGAGCAAGATCTGGTAGAAGATCCACATGGGTGCTAGTGTGTAGAATCAGAAGGGTTTTATCCAAGGGAGAATCATAAGGACTTGGTGAGGCAAGGACAAGGGTTCTTTCAGGTGTGTATGATCTAGGTCGACAGGTGTGTAAGGCTAGGTTGATTTGCGATGTAGCAAGATCAGGTTAGATCTACATGTGTAAATAAGATCAGTTGATCTACAGGTGTGTGTGTGTGTGTGTGTGTGTGTGTGTGTGTGAGATCTAGGTTTGCAAGTGTGCAAAACTAGGTTGATCAGCAACACAACAAGTAGCAAGATTAGGTGAGATCTACTTGGAGTACATGGTGTACTCAGACTTGAATTATGTGGAGTACTTGTTGGACTGGTAGTATTGTTACTGACTGGTAGACTGGCAATATTGTTACTGACTGGTGGAGGTGAACAACAACTCTGTGTTTGAGTTGTTTGTTGTGACCATAATTGAGAGAGAGAACTCTTGAGGGAGATTATTGTATGCCCTAGAGGTGTGGGAAGAAGAGTGTGGCATCTTCTTTATTGTATATTTCCTTTTGGAAGAGTATTAATACAATTGGGTATTGTCTCTCATATTCTATGTTGTTTCTGATTTCTAGTTACTTATAACTTTTGGTTAAATTCCATGTTTAGTTGCTTATACAAGGTAATCAATTGTGCTCCTAATCCTGACAAAGTGGTATCAAAGCTTTGTGAGCCTTGGTCCTATCAAAGTGGTATCAGAGCTAAGGTTGCAGGTTCACAGAGCCTGGTTCGAAGCAGGTTTGTGTTTGATTACAGGTCACTCTCAGGGGTTTCTGATTGAGTGGGAGTATAGAAATGGTAGAAGAAAGTAAGCTAAGAATGGAGGAATTTGAAAGTAAGAATGATCAATTACAGAATGATGGAAAGAAAGAGCAGGTAAAGAAAGATTATTGGTCGATAGAAGATCAGCATGAAGGAAATAAAGAAGCAGGTGTTGTTGCATGGGTTGCTCTTGTATGTTCCTTAGATAAAGTAGAATCTTGGATTATAGATTCTGTTGCCTCTTTCCATGCAGTCCCAAATAGAGTATTTTTCCATGTTAATGTCTGTGGAGACTTTGGAAAGATTTATTTAGGGGTTGGTGAGCCTTGTCAAATTGTTGGCAAAGGGGAAGTGTGGCTGAAAATTGTAGACGGCCAACACATGGGTGTTGAAGAAGGTCATGCAGGTCCCAGTCTTGAATATGAGGCTAATTTCTTTGGGAAAGTTGGGTGATGAGAGATGCACAGTAACTCTCATAGTGGATGCACTTGAATTAGCATGTGGTAAGAAAGTAGGTACTTTTTATCTACCTACTTGTATTACTGATTCTCTTTCTATTGCGAAGACATGGCTTTGTAGGCTTGGTCACATGAATAAGAAGGAGATGCATGTTCTTAAGAGGAAGTCAGATGTCTTTGACAAACTTAAGAACTGGAAAGCCTTGGTGTTCATGGAGGAGATGATGGATAGAGATCAGCTAAAGGGGCTGAATATTTTTGAGTAGGGCAGTTTGGACAGGGTTTTGATCCAAAGTGAGCTCGTGGGTAAAAAGTCATCACTCACAAGAAAACACAGTTACCAACATTAGTTAAGTGGAAACGACATCGAATAGGTAGGTACCAACATCGGTCATGTGCAGACTAGAGTCGGTGGTGTCGAGTAGAGAGAGACCAATGTCAATTAGGGAATCAATGTCGATGACCAGGTGGACACTGGCATTGGTCAGGGAACTGGTGTCGACAATCAGGTGGATTCGACATTAGTTGGGTGCAGACTAGAATCTACTAGGAAATAGATTTTAGGTAGACAACAAGCTTTCAAGGAGTCTCAAACACCCATATGGAGGACTGAAAGGGTAAGTAAGCCTCAAAATTCATCATTCCCCTTCTTTAGACTACTTGTTGCTCACTGATGGTCAAGAACCAGGAAGTTTTAAAGAGGCAGAGCAGGTAGAATCTAGGAAATAGTGGGAGCATGGCATGAATTCTTTGGAAGAGAACCAAATGGGAGATTTGGTAGAATTGCCAACCGAGATAAAATCACTAAAAGACGAATGGATTCCTTAGTTAAAGAAGAGAGAGAATGGACACGTGAGATAGAAGGCCAGGTCATATGGTCTTGAGCTAGCTCTAGGGTAGTGGTATAGGTTTGATGGGTGTATGACAAAGCATGGCTTTAGTCAATGTCATTGTAACTATTGTGTTTGTTTTACCAAGTTGGATAATGGTCATCACATTATCCTGTTACTGTATGTGGATGATGTGCTTGTTGCAGGTTCATACATGCAAGGTTTTACTGAGCTAAGGGTAAAATTAGTTCAGTGGTGTGCCAGGAAGGATTTAAGAGGAGCAAAATTCTTTGGCATGAGTTTTCCTAGAGATAGGGAATATCACAGGTAGATGTTGTCTCAAGATGATTGTGTCAATAAGGTAGTGGCATGGTTTAAGATGCAAGATGTAGAACTGGTTAGCATACCTATGGATGGATAGTTCACAGAACTATGTTCCAATTCACATGATGAGGTTAAGTACATGTGTACTAGACCTATTTTTGCCCAAGCAGTGGGTGCTGTCAGAAAGTTTGTGGCCAATCTGGGAAAGAAGCACTGGAAAGCAGTTCAGTAGATTCTCAAGTATCTGAGAGGGACCAGCAGTAGGGATTCATGCTATGCAGGTTCAGGGACTTCTCTACATGGGTATGTAGAATCGGATGTGGCAAGTTATTTGGATGATAGTAGTAGCACGACAAGATTTGTAGTGGTTGGTCTTCAAGGTTGATCTTGAAGAGGGATACAAGCTAAAAAACAAATTAGATGATGTACAGGTACAGGTACATGTGTAGCTGTTTATCTCCAAGTGGGAGATTATTAGGTTGTGGAGCTAAAAGCTTCACTGATGCAAACATGGAGGAGGTTGCTGAGTGTCATAGTCATCGGTGTCGGTCAGGGGTGGATAGGAAGTTGTCGACATCGATTAGAGATCGACCGATGTCGGTCATATCCAGAACAGACAGGGACCATCGTTGGTCGCCTGTGTGGTTCCAAAACTGTTAGTTTCACGAACAGTTTGTTTAATGAACCGGTTGTTTGCATGTAAAGACTATTTTTAGTCTTGGAGCTGCGGTTCTAATTATTGTAATTAGAAGTCTAATTATTGTTTGTATGAGATCTATTTAAGAGACCCATGGGCTATACTGTAAAGTGTGCTAGATAAAGAGAACAAGGTTAGCTCCTTCTGAGGGAAGAGAGCAAGGTTAGCTCCTCATAGTGCCACAGTGCCAAGTGTGTATGATCAGGTAGATCTATGGGAGAGTAAGATCTGGTAGAAGATCCACAGGGGTGCTGGTGGGTAGAATCAAAAGGGTTATATCCAAGGGAGAATCATAAGGACTCGGTGAGGCAAGGACAAGGGTTCTTCCAGGTGTGTATGATCTAGGTTGGTAGGTGTGCAAAGCCAGGTTGATCTGCGGTGTAGCAAGATCAAGTTAGATCTACATGGTAAGTAAGGTCGGTTGATCTGCAGGTGTGTGTGTGTGTGTGTGTGTGTGTGTGTGTGTGTGCGCGCGAGATCTAGGTTTACAAGGTGTGCAAAACTAGGGTGATCAGCAGGTGTGCAAGATCAGGGAGATCAGCAACACAACAGGTAGCAAGATCAGGTGAGATTTACTTGGAGTACGTGGTGTACTCAGACTTGAAGTACGTGGAGTACTTGTTGGACTGGCAGTATTGTTACTGACTGGTGGACTGGCAGTATTGTTACTGACTGGTGGAGGTGAACAATAACTCTGTGTTTGATTTGTTTGTTGTGACCGTAATTGAGAGAGAGAACTCTTGAGGGAGATTATTGTATGCCCTATAGGTGTGGGAGCTCTAGAGGTGTGGGAAGAAGAGTGTGGCATCTTCTTTATTGTAATTTCCTTCTGGAAGAGTATTAATACAATTGAGTATTGTCTCTCATATTTTGTGTTGTTTCTGATTTCTAGTTACATATTACTTTTGATTAAATTCCATGTTTAGTTGCTTATACAAGGTAATCAATTGTGCTCCTATTCCTGACAAAGTGGTATCAGAGCTTTGTGAGCCTTGGTCCTATCAAGAATTAGTGTACTTGAGATGAAATATTTCCCTTAATTCAATATAACTAAAATTTAGATATGTACAAATATACTATAGATAACCCTTTTCAAGTCTATTTGGGTTTCTAACCATTGGCACCAACTGACATAGTTTATCCTATCCTACCATCAAAAATAATGTAATGATATACTTATATAGATCAAGAAAGTTCACAAAATTGGATATAATTGTAAAAAACATGAACATATTAAAAAAATAGTGGAATAATAAGAACTAAATAAGATTGACAACAATAATTGATAGCAAAGTAGAATATTTGATAAATAATACCAAGCTACTTTTAGGGGGGAAATTCCACAACCATGTATTAAGAATAAAATTCATAATATAATACTCAAGTAATAACAAATAACTCCTATATATCTTACCTAGGTTATGGTTACTCTATAGGTGAACCCTAATAACAATATGATAGCATAGATAAATGTGACAATATACGATAAAAGGTGATGTAAGCCATAAACTAGACACACATATCCCTCAACACTCTATATATTAAAGGTATAACATCCCTCTCCTTAAAAAAAAGTTTTCCTCAACATTTAATAAATTTATATGTTGATGTAGGAATGCTTCATCTTCCCATGTTACATCCTCATTTATTAAACTCTTCCACTTGATCAAATACTCATTACTCTCCCTTATTTGCATCTTTTTAGTGTGTGTCTAAAATATCTCTTTAGGTTCAAAATTTACTTTTCCTTCCTTATCCAAATTTGGTAACTCAGTCTTGGTGAATATTTTTTGTCCACTCCCCTCATTTAAGTAGGATACATGAAATAATTGATGTATTCATGTAGACTAAGATAGATCTAGCTTGTATACAACATTATTGATTTTTTACAAGATCTAATTAGGATTGTAATACTTAGGATAACTTTTTTATCTCTTTTTGTTTAAAGAAATTTTATTGTATGGATTTAGGTGCACAAATACTCAATATACCAATTCAAAATTCCTATCACTATAGTGTTGATCCACTTATTACTTAATTCAATTTTGTGTCATTAAAACATATATTTTAGAATAGTTAGTTGTAGATACCTTAATTTAGTCATATGTACTTGACAATGATTATTATTGACATATATTAAACCATTTGAATTATGATCAAATACATGAATTTTATTCATCATTCATTTAGTCATTTATCTATATGTGGGATTGACCCCTCTATTTGCCAACACTACTCCATAGGAATTCTAAATTTAATGCTCAAACTGATTTATATCACTCTCAAACTTCTCTTAGCCTTAGGTTACTTGTTCATGCATTCATATGATAGGTTTACACTATGAAAATAGGTTTGTTTTCATGGAAATGTCCACTTATCATGGCCTTATCTCCATGTCATTTAATGACTATTTTCCAAAACTTTAAATACCCATATGGATCATCCCACATATTTCATAAGTTAGTTAAAGGAAATTATTCAAAATGATCACTATATAGACAAATCAAAACCTCATTTCAAAGGGAATTGATATCTATCTAAAACCTATTTAGTATACTATTTCACATTAATAAAATATTCCCTATTCCTCCCAAATTCAATATCAATCACTAAGAGTATTCATAAATTAAATTTAAATTATATTAGATAAAACACAGAGAGTGAAAAAGAACTAGATTGTATTCACAACATACATTCCATATCCGAACAATACAAGAAGGCCTATTAAATAGGAAAATAAATGAGCCAACTGAGAAACATGCGAAAAGGGTGGGTAAAACAACTAACATTGGCTAGCATGAATATAGCTAATCTTGTTAAAAAAACTAACCTCTTAACCCAAGTGGTAAAGGAAACTAACCATAGACTTATTACCTTAGTCAATAACCCAAGGTAAATACATAATTATGCTAAGACCCTCTCTTAATGAAAAAAACAAAAATAAGACCAATTTTATCTCTAGATTTTATGAACTTGTCTTCACCAAGTGGTTTGGTCATTATATCAACTGGCTACTCTACAGTGGGGTAGTAGAAGAGACCAATGTCTTGATTTATAACTAACTGTCAGATGTAATGATGGTGAAATTCAATGTGTTTGGTCTTGGCATGGAATACTGGATTCTTCACCATCTTTAGAACAATCTGGTTATAATATAAGATTAGAGTAGGATTTGATGACTCAAACTGAAGATCTTCCAAGATTTTATTTATCCATATAGTTTCATAACCTATATTGACCACAAATTTATACTCTACTTCTGGTGAAGATAATTCCACTATAGTTTTTAGTTTACTCTATCATGAAAAAATTGCTAAACCAAGAGTGGAAATATAGCCTATTGTATATTTTTTTGAATTTACTAATCGTACCCAATCAGAGTCAGAATATCCTAAAAGCTCAAAATCTACAAACTTATATAGTATGCCAAAGTAAAGAGAACCTTTGACATATATTAATACCCATTTTGTAGCTAACCAATGTACTTCATATGGTTTATACATGAATTCAGATATAAAACTCACTATAGAACAATATCTGATCTAGTGGTAGTGAGGTAAATGAGACTACCCACACAATGTCGATACACTATTTCATTAACTAGAGGTGAAGTAGTGTTAGTTGAAATTTTAGCTCCAACTTCCATCAGTGTGTGATTTATATTACAATTCTTCATTTTAAACCTTTCCAACAATGATTTTGCATAATTATTCTATGAAATGAATACAAACAATCATCTTGCCAAAACTTAACACCTAAACAATATTTCAGTAGTCCTAACTCTGTCATGTCAAAAGTAAACAAATGTCAGCCTTCATCTACTGAATGATACTAGCACTACTCCTACTGATGGATATATCATAAAAATATAAAATTAGAATCAAGATATCATCACTAGACACCTTTACATAGATATTTGGTTTAGAGTTACACCTTTTGAAACTAGACTCCTTAAGGTATCTATCTATCTTCATATACTAGGCTCGAGGAGCCTACTTAAACCCATAGAAGGACTTGATTAACCTAAAAACAAGATGTTCCTTACTAGTAACCTAAAAACCCTATGGCTAAACCATGTATACTTCCTCCTATAAACACCTAAATCTAGCCACTAATGACCATCAATCAAGCTTTTGACCAATTTCCACCAAAATGTACAATTTGGCCTAAAAACACTAAAACACATTAAATGAGTTGAAAATGATTAGTCAGTTACTGATTTTGGCTAGAGTGTCATTAAATGGGGTAATTCAATTTATGAAGCTACTAACTCTGATTAGATCATTCTGAGTCAAAATGACATTTTTTCACTTGGGTGCTTTGGATTGCTCTTTTCAATCAAATTTTTTATACAAGACATTTGCCTTTGTTATTTTGTATTGGTGAAATCCTAAATGGGATAATGGTTCTAATGCATCTAACATCGAATTCCAATTCCAATTTAATCAAAATTTGAGCCAATAATATGACATTTTGACTAATTTAACTAATTTATGCACAAATTGCCAAGGTTTTGCATCAAAGTTGACTAATCATGTTTAAGGATAATTAAACCAAATCAAGAGCTTAAGTTAATTTTACATAGAACTTTTTGAATATTTATTTTTAGAAATTTATATTGAATATCTGCATCATCAAATGACATCATTTCTTGGAAAGACATCCCTAGGCCATAAATGCATAAAATATATCATCAAGCCACCCCATGCCTCATTAAGACCCTCTCATGCCTCTTAAATGTCCCTTCTTCCTAAATATTTATGGGGGAAATTTATGAATTTAATTACATAATTTGGATTAATTCATGGCCACACATCTCAATCTTGAGATGGATGGTCATGATTGATCCTAAACCATTTCAAAAATCTATAAATATTGTTGGGAAATACGGAAGCACAATTGATTACCATATATAAGCAACTTAAACATGCAGAATTAACCAGAAGTAACAAGTAACTAAAAACCAAAAACAACACAGAATATGAGAGACAATACACAATTGTATTAATACTCTTCTAGAAGGAAATACAACAAAGAAGATTGCCATAGTTCTTGTTCCTTACACACCTCTAGGGCTCCCACACCTCTAGGGCAAAAGCAGTAAATCTTCCCTCAAAGCTCTCTCTCTTATGGTCCCAACACACAACTCAAACACAGAGTTGGTGTTCACCTCCAACCAGTCAATATCCACTACTACCAGTACACCAGTGCTCCATGCACTCCACAAGTGCTCCACGCACTCTAAGTACACAAACGTACTTCAAGTAGATCTCCCCTAAACTGCAACAACCTGCAACCCAAATGATCTCACTTATGGAAGGAATTGCCTTGCCTTCCTCTTTGCTCTCTCTTTGAGTACACATTGTACTCTAAGTAGATCATGCCTGATCTTGCTCCTTGTTGTGTTGTTGTCCTCCCTAATCTTGGACACCTGTAAATCAATCTAGTTTTGCACCCTTGCAAACTTGGATCATGTACACACATACACTTGCAGATCAATGATCTTACTTACCATGTAGATCTCCTAATGTAGCCATGCACACCTACTAACCAAGATCCTACACAACTGAAGAACCCTTCTGATTCTCCAAAACTAGCACCCACACTTGGCACTACTGTGAAACTAAGAGGAACACCCTTGCTCACTTCACACATAGAAGGAGCTAACTTTGCTCAACTCAAACTAGAACACCTTACAATATAGCCCATGAGTCTATTATATAGATCTCATGCAAACAATAATTAGACATCTAATTACAATAATTAGATCCGTAGCTTCTAGTCTAAATTTGGCTCTTGACATGCAAACACTTGGTTCATTAACTAACTGCTCATAAAACTTGCAGTTTTGAACCGCATAAGCGATCAATGTCAGTCCCTATCTGCCTGGAGGTGATTGACGCCAGCCGATCCCTAATCGACATCGATTGCTCTTCATGTCTAATCCTATCGATGTCGGTTGGCCTAATCGACGCTGGTGTCTGTGACACTCAACAACCTCCTCCAATGACCTCTTCCATGTCTGCATCAGTGAAGCTTTTAGCTCCACAACCTAACAATCTCCCACTTGGAGATAAATAGCTACATTGTACCTATACCTGTACCCTATCTAATCTATTTCTTGGCTTGTATCCCTCTTCAAGCTCAACCTTAAAGACCAACCACCACAAATCTTGTGGTGCACCTCCTATCATCCGAGTACCCTACCACATCTAAACCTACAAACCCATGTAGTAAAGTCCTGACCCTACATAGCATGAATCCCTACTGCTGGTCCCTCTCAAATACCTGAGAACCCACTTCCCCGAATTGGCTCCTAACTCTCTGACAGCTCCCACTGCTTGGGAAAACTCAGGTCTATACCAGACCTCATGTGATTTTAGACACTAAACTATCTAGCCCTTGGTGTGATCTAGTTCTGCATCTTGCATATTGAACCTCACTAACACCTAATTCACATCAGCTCCCACTGGAGACAAAATCAACCTGTGATCTTCCATGTCTCTCATGCCAAAGAATTTCACTAATCCAAATTCCTCATGGCATGCCACTGAACTAACCTTACCTTTAGTTCAACAAAACCCTATATATATAAACCTGCTAGCTAGCATACTATCCACATACAGTAACAAGATAATGTAGCTATCATCATCAACCTGGTAAGACAAACACAATGCTTACATTGACATTGACTAAAGCCCTACTTTGTCATCCACCTGTCAAACCCTATACCACTGTCTTGCAGCTTCCTCAAGACCATATGACCTGGCCTTCCGTCTCACATGTCCATTCTCTCTATTCTTTAACTAAGGTATCCATTTGTCTCTCAGTGCTTTCTTTTGACTGGCAACCCTACCAAATCTCTTGCTTGGTTTTGCATCATATTCCTGCCATGCTCCTACTATTTCCTAGATCTTTCCTGCTCTGTAGTGAGCAACGAGTATAAAGAAGAGGAACAATGAATTTGAGGCTTACTTACCACTTTCAGTCCTCCATATGGGCGTTTGAGACTCCTTGATAGCTTGTTGTCTGCCCAAAATCCATTACAGTGATGGACCTCGGTCACCACACAGTCTACATCCGATCGACGTTAGTTTCCATGTGCCTATCCTGACTACCAACTCTACCGATGTCAGTGTCCCTATTGTCAATGTCAGTCCTCCTAACTAACGTTGGTCTTACCTATTGCCGACGTCAGTCCTCCTGACCGACGTCGGTCTTACCCTGCCTGACATCACCGACTTCAGTCTACACATGACTGACATCGACACCTGTCTATTCGACGCCGATTCCTCTTTACCAATGCTAGTATCTATGTTCACCTGTGAGTGATGACTTTTTACCTGCGAACTCCTTTGAATCAAAACCCATGTCCAAACTGCCCTACTCAGAAGTATCCAGCCCCATCCACTGAACTCTATCCGTCATCTCCTCTAAGAACACCAAGGCTTTCCAGTTCTTAAGTCTATCAAACACATCTGACTTCTTCTTAAGAACATGGATCTCCTTTTTGCTCATGTGACCAAGCCTACAAAGCCACATCTTTGCAACAGAAGAAGAATTAGTAATATAAGCAAGTAGATAAAGAGTACCTGCTTTCTTACCATTAGCTAATTCAAGTGCATCCGTTGTGAGAGTTCTTGTGCATCTCTCATCACCCAACTTCCCTAAAGAAATTAGCCTTATCTTCAAGACCAGGACCTGCACGACCTCCTTCAACAACCATGTGTTGGCTACCTACAATTTTAGCTTCACTTCCCCTTTGCCAATTCTTTGGCAAGGCACACCAGCCCCTAAATAAATCTTTCCAAAGTCTTCAAATACCTTACCATGGAAAAATACTCTATTTTAGACTGCATGGAAAGAGGCAATAAAATCTATAAAACAAGATTCTACTTTATCCAAGAAACATACCAGAGCATCCTGTGCCACATCACCTACAACATCTACTTCTTTAGTTCCTTCATGTTGATCTTCTACCAACCAACAATATTCTTTTCCCTACTCTTTCTTTCCATAACACTGTAAGTGATCATCTATGCTTTTCAATTCCTCCATTCTTAGCTTACTTTCTTCTGCCATTGCTCTACTCCCACTCAATCAAAAACCCCTGAGAGTGACCTCTAATCAAACACAAAACCTACTCCTTGCAACCTTAGCTCTGGTACCACTTTGTTGAGAAATATGGAAGCACAATTGATTACCATATACAAACAACTTAAATATGTGGAATTAACCAGAAGTAACAAGTAACTAGAAACCAAAAACAACACAGAATATGAGAGACAATACACAATTGTATTAATACTCTTCCAGAAGGAAATATAACAAAGAAGATTGCCACAATTCTTCCTTACACACCTCTAGGGCTCCCACACCTCTAGGGCATAAGCAGTAAATCTTCCCTCAAACTCTCTCTCTTACGGTCCCAACACATAACTCAAACACAGAGTTGGTGTTCACCTCTAACCAATCAGTATTCACTACTGCCAGTACACCAATGCTCCATGCACTCCACAAGTGCTCCACACACTCCAAGTACACAAACATAATTCAAGTAGATCTCCCCTGAACTGCAATAACTTGTAACCCAAATGATCTCACTTATGGAAGGAACTACCTTGCCTTCCTCTTTGCTCTCTTTCTGAGTACACACTATACTCCAAGTAGATCCTACCTGATCCTACTCCCTGTTGTGTTGCTATCCTCCCTAATCTTACACACCTACAAATCAATCTGGTTTTGCACCCTTGCAAACCTGGATCATGCACACACATACACTTGTAGATCAATGATCTTACTTACCATGTATATCTCCTAATGTAGCCATGCACACCTACTGACCAAGATCCTACACAACTGAAGAACCCTTCTGATTCTCCAAAACCAGCACCCACACTTGGCACTGCTATGGAACTAGGAGGAACACCCTTGCTCACTTCACACACAGAAGGAGCTAACTTTGCTCAACTCAAACTAGAACACCTTACAATATAGCCCATGAGTCTATTATATAGATCTCATGCAAACAATAATTAGACATCTAATTACAATAATTAGATCCACAGCTTCTAGTCTAAATTTGGCTCTTAACATGCAAACACTTGGTTCATTAACTAACTGCCCATAAAACATGTAGTTTTGAACTGCATAGGTGATCGACGTCGGTCCCTGTCTGCTTGGAGGTGACTGACGCCGGCTGATCCTTGACCAACGTCGGTTGCTCTTCCTGTCTAATCCTACCGATGTCAGTTGGCCTGATCGACGTTGGTGTCTATGACACTCAGCAACCTCCTCCAATGATCTCCTCCATGTCTGCATTAGTGAAGCTTTTAGCTCCACAACCTAACAAATATGAGGCCTTGCCTATTGATCTTTAAGCTCTTTTATGCCAAACTTATAATTCCCAAATTCATTAAAAAATCCATTGAAATTAGTGTTATAATCTCAAATTATTGAGCTAAGCCAAGCCAAGCCAAAGCCAAACATGGTGCCAAGGAGAGATGGAGTTAACCACACTTCATTGATGGAGACTTCATGAGCACAAGTTGAGAAAACCACTTCAACAAACTGTATGAAGCATCCAAAGAAGGAAAAAGGTTTTTTTTTTGCATTTTAGTTGTGTTTTCCATTATAGTTTTGTTAACTAAGCTCCCCCATTGAGATAGGCTTAAGGTGTTAGCTATTAGTATGTTATTTTGATTTTTATTTCATAAACTAACACAATACTAATCTCCTCTTATTGTAATTATATATTCATAAATAACATGCGCACTAGGACCTAGCCTCACAAATTTGGTCAAATTACACCTACAAGCAACATACTAACCATTGTCATGCAAGATATTGGAGTGTGGAGGCAAACAAGATAAAAATTTGAGAAAAAATCCATTTTTTCTAATCCATAATTTTGTTCTCAAGATTTTCAACCCAACTCACCTGTACAACCCAACTCATCTATCAACCCAAATCGACTGTCAACCTGAGAGCTCATTTTTCAAAAGTCCTTATCGCATCCTCTAAAGTTCTTCAAAGTAGTCAGCCCTAATCTTGTTTTTGTAGGTTGAAAGGATGGTTTGAAAGTTAATTTAAGTGTTTTAACTAATCGTACACTTCAATATGGATTTTTAAAAATAACTTGGTATAATTCATGCACACTTAAAATTTGGTGCCTAAAATGAATCTTTAGCATGCTAAGTCTTGAACACTTTGAACTTTGGGTTTAAAACGAACGTAGGTGATTATTATTTTATTTAGTATTATTTTTGTTGTAATATTTACATGTTTTTACAACTTAAGACCAAGGGGTCAAAATAACATCACCAAACTTTTGTTTTAGTGCTTAAAATTGGACTCATTTATCAAATTTGTATTCAATAGATGATTAATTAATTGGTTGGAAAAAATAAGGTTTGTGTGCGTATGCTCTTCTATCCATCCCCTTTAGGGAAATTTTGGAATCAAAAGCATCATCCTTATTGTAAACATACTTAGTTCAACACATAAAAATAATGTCATCTAAATCACTCCCAAAAAAATCACCATAGTTTGGGTGATCTTGAAATGACCATAAAGTCTTTTTATTAGTCATTTATTTTATTGCATCTTGGCTTGTGAGGGGGACTTCATTACCTCTCACAAGTTCTATAGGGAATTTTTGACCCATGGTTTCATATTATAACATTGACTTCAACCACTCCCAATAGGATTAGAGGTTTGAGTGGTTAAACCACCTTCTAGTATTATAAATGCACACGAGACATATCTGCACTTTGGACATCACATTACACTGATACAAGTGATAGATGTAGTGGTTGAAAAAAAGGCAAGACCATTTTTCAACAAGTAAAGTGCCACAATATCCCAATTTAAGGGTGTTTATTTTGCAATGTGACATGAAATTCATTGAGAAATTGATCCATCTAGACATTTGAAAACTTGTGGATCTTAGACAAATCCCCACATACCATAGAAGTGTTATTGGTTCAAGGCACTCCTCAAAGTCCATATCATAGTACTATCATTTGGGATAAGGGGGGTTTAAAAACCCGACTATATAATGTGCATTTTAATTTTTGGATGAACACTAAAAAATCCTCTCAAATGACATATATTGATGGATTCCAACAATACCAAGTAACCATGTCAGTTTAGGACCTAAGAGTGATTAATTAGTTAGTTTTGTTTTAAATTAAAGTCTTATTTAGAGTCAAAACTTGGTGTGAACAACTGATAAAAACCAAAACACATATTCTTCATTTTCCTTTGAACAAAGAGGCATTATGTTACCCATGTGAATCATCAATTTTCCTTGTTCAAAGTTCATCAAAAATTGGAGTCGTATCATCCACTTTGGCATAGTTTTACTGCCTAATTGAGTCTAGACTTTTACCAAACATTGTTTAAAGTCCTTCATTTATAATATAAATTTAAAATTACACCTTTCACAAGTTCATAGGGCTGATGTGTTGAGTGGGTTTTCCATTTGCACTAAACTTTAGGAAACTTAGGTTTAATTTCCAATTTGGGTTGAAGGGTGTTTAAGACTCATAATCATTATCACCACTTGGTAGACTTAAGTCATTTTGTGCTAAAAACTTGCACTTTGGGTCTATGCACCATTTTTTTTTTGTTACCATCCTATTTCCATTAAGATCATTTGAATACATACTTTTTTGCCTTAGATATATTTTCAAAACTCTAAAGTTATGTATGCCATTTGAGTTAAGAAGGGTAGTGTTACACTGTCAAATTTATGTAAAACCATCTTTGCCTTAGAGTTTTTTTTTTGAAACAAACAATTTTTCACATATTTTGAGTATTATAGCATTGTTATGCTACCCAAAACATTTCAAACATTGTTTCATAGACCTTTTTTGCATAGAGTTCAAGTTTGTACACATTTTTCAAGCCAATCTGAGTATACCTTTGTGAATCTTTGTCTAGCACAATTACACCATTCACATTTTCCTAGCCTAGTTGTCAAAAAAACCAAGATTTATACCCTTATATGTGATAAAACAAACTATTTCTAAAGTGAATTTTGTTTCATACCTTATACCTATTTGATCGAGTTCAGGTCTAAGAGTCAAATGCCTAGTTTTTGTTAGAAGTGTTTCAAATTTGTTAGATTAAAATTCCATCTATTTTCAAAGTCTAGCTTTTTATGCCATTTGGCTTAGAGTCCTAGTACATGCTTTATTTGAGCCTAGATTTTGACATTGCATTTGGCCAAAAGACCTAGCAATGGTTTATTTCCTAGATTAGATTGAGTTGAAACACTTCAACCTTAGAGTTTGGCATTTTCATTTTCATTTCATTTACTTAATATTTTTGTATAAGATGTGTAACATTAGATACTTAACATTATATTTTTTTATCACAAATCATTGCATAAACCTTTCCATCCTTTTGATGAATCTAGACCAAGTCTGAATATCATCTTTTAGAAATTATCTTTTTAGAGTTTGTAGAACTCTCTTCCCTTTCTATTGCATAACATTCACTATGGATCCCAACATGTATTCCTACACTTGTAGAGGGCTCATGTACAATCTAGGGATTAGTAATGTGGTTACACAAGAAGAAATGGTGTAAGACCCCTATGCAGATAATATTGCTTATGAGACATATCCTTATCCCTCTTATAGTACTCAAAAAGGGGCACAAAACCAAGATCTATTGGCTAACTATTTGGTTAATATGTAACCATATTTAGAATGGGACTAAGAAAAAAACACATAATACCTAGCTATGATACCCATAGTTGAATAATAAATTCCTCAACAATCATACTCTATTAATATTCCTTCTACGTATGATCCATTTTTATTTGAGCTTTATTTTTTGGAGAACAAAGATGATATTTTGGTTAGATCCATAGAAGTAGGGGCTAAATTTCCAATGGACTTCCCTCATGAAAGTTTATCAATCCTAGTAAGAATTCCTTACAACATATTTTATAGTAAACATGATTTTTGTAGCAATCCTTTAAATCTAGTGCAAATAATGTATTATGTCCCTAATATGCCTAACAAAGGAAAGAACCTCATGGAAGACCACTTTAACCAAATTCAAATCAACATGCCTATCAAATAATGTTCCACCTCACTAGGTAGTAGTAAACATACCTTCTTCTTTGCATACCAACATGTCATTTCAAAACCAAATGATGTTTAATCAATATTGTATTCAAGTTGGTCAGTGATAGACTCTCCAACATGCATCCACTTCCAAACCAAGATTCATGTAATAAGGGGGTTTTAATGTCTCTCAAATACCTGTTAGGTAATAATTACCTTTTGTATAGAATATACCATTAGTTTAGAGATAGGGTCTTGGTTCACGAGTTCCCACTCAAAAAGAAATTTGATATTGTGGAACAATTATAGAAGACACCAGCCTAGATCTCCATTTTAGATTTATTGTGAATGTCAAAAATACACAAGAACATTTTGAATGAGTTCTTAACCCAATCCACTATTTTTAGGGACATATCCCTTGATAAATTTCAAGCTTTGGTTGGACACCTAGCTCCCACCCAACAAGTCACATTCAACCAAAGTGATATGTCTTCCATTGGCCCAATCCATATTAATCTATTATACATAGAAGTTTATATAAAGTGACATGCGTCCTTATAGAAAATGGATCAGACCTCAACATAGTGTCTCTAAAGCTCATCAAGATTCTTGGGTATATAATGATAAATATCCTACCAAAAAGGATAACTATCAAATTCTATGATAATCAGGAGAGAGAATCACAAGGCACCATTAGCCTACCAATTATCATTGGGCCTTTGATCCATGATACACTTTTCCAGGTGTTTGATCTTGAGTTTTCATTTAATATGTTTCTAGGTAGGCCTTAGTTATATGAGATTTGTGTAGTCCCATCAATGTTGCACCAATGTATCAAGTTCTCCCACTCAAGGATGGAAGTGAATATTCTAGGAGATTTACACCCATATGACCACTACAAACATCTTGAGGCCAAGTTTAAAAGCTAAAACTACCAATACAACATTAATCTAAGTTTTAATTAGGATAAAGGAAATTCCATACTTATTGATTCTCCAAAGGAAAATTGTGTAGATCCTAATAACCTAGATTCCCTTTCCCACATGCTACCTCCTAAAGCTTCCAATCATTACACCATTTTGACTAATGGCCCAAGAGAATATTTAACACACGATACCTTTCATATTGTTAATATTCCTTAGAATCCAAAGACATTTGGATGACCTAAAGTTACCCCACACATACATAGGCAATGAAAAGGTAAAGATAAACTTCATAATCTAAGACTAATCACGTTCATACTAGCATCTGGCCAAGAAAATGAACCTATCAAATGAGATGAATCATGGTTATATAATGACACGTTGGTTGATTGTTATAAGAGCACAAAATATCTCATTCCTAATCAGGTCATGGAACATCAAGATTATGAAGGAAGAGGCTTAAGACCAAATCAACAAGGAAATATTGAGCCAATTTCCATGACTAAGAATAAAAGAACTTATGTACTTGGATTTAAACCACCTGGGGGTGACCCCACCTATCTTATTCAAGTTCCATCATTGGTGACTAATGATGATGATGCTAATAGTGAAGTAGAGTATGATCATAGCCTTACCTTTGATTACCTAGCTGAGACTAAAATAATTGATAATAACTCCATATGTACCCTTAGCCCAATAATTCATAATAACCCATTGCCATTATACTATCCCTAATGGATAGATTAGGACCAACAAGAATCTAGTTTTCTAATTGATGAGTTTTAGAATTGTTGGGTGAATATTTTGTCGACCAGCTAACTGGTGAGCAAAATAGGTCTCTTCAACCACAGACATAGGGAGATTGGTCAACCTAGTGTGTAGGTTTACTACATCAGAGGTGGACAAATCTCTCCTCTCATCAAGGGGAGGTTCCCTATGAATACGCAAGAGCTATATACTATATACTATAAGTAAAAAATAATACTCAAGGGTAAGATATAACATCCATCTCTCTTCTTTCAGAGATGATGTTCATAAACAAAGGAGAAAATCTTGGTGAAAACACTGAAGGCACTTCTCTTCTTTCAGAAGTGTTCTTGTAGGAAACAATATGAGTTCTTTCAGGTAGTGACAAGGGAACTGGTAACAAAGGGTAGTAACTAGTAATATGAAACAAAACACAAAGTTTCCACCTCAACTGGCCAAAGAGTGAAATGCAAAAGATAATGGGGGCACAAAGTCATCCCAGTATCCTCAACATAGAAAGAAACTAAAAACACACACTGAAAACAACTATAACAGCGCAAAGTCTGAAAGTAGCTAACTTCAAGACATCTTCCTTTTCACTTCCACTAGTTTTGCTTGTTAAATTAAATAAAAAACAATGCATCTAGAAGATAGACATGAGAACAATCTCCTAAAATAGCACATGATGTAATAGCATAAAGTCTATGAGTGTCTTGCTTTCTCATTCAGATAAAATAAAATGAAATACAATCTCAGCTTAAAGTATCAGTATTTGCCTTTCAATTGGGCAGAGTTTTACTTCTGGTAACGGGAAGATCTCCCTTAGAATGATACAAGAGATTACAATATATAACATCTAAGAAAGACTTGGTGCTTTGTTCCATAGAATGGCCCATGATGTGCATTCAATGCCTTGAATGCATTTCCAAGTTTGTCAAAGGACTTCATTGAAAACAGGGTGGCTATCTTAACTATGGCATGTCATTTAATCCCATATGTCTTCTCCTGAGTCTAGATCATCTAGTCTATCCCCTTTGACATCTATGCAGTTGTCCATTTTGTCTTTACTCCAAAGGAAACCAACAAGCTACGCCTTCAATGTTTACAAACTCGAGAATCTACTTTGCAGACTATTCCAGCTACTAGAAATTACTCTTTTGAAGATATTTCTAATCCTTTGGTCTTTTTGAACCAAACGTGTCGATCCATTTGGTCATTGAACCTGTTAAACCATTAAACCCATTGAACCTTTTGGTTCAAGGTTCAACATTTCAATCGGTTCATTCTTTTTATTTGGATAAGTCCTTTTGATCTTTTTAAACCAAACGTGTTGAACCATTTGGTCGTTGAACCTGTTAAACCACTGAACCCATTGAACCTTTGAACCAAAGTGGTTCAATGGTTCAACGGTTCAATGGTTCAAGCCTTCTTCTCTTTGATAAGTGTTTTGAAGCCATTGAACCTTGAAGCAGTTGAACTTTGAACCTTGACAAAGTGCTTAACCCTTGTTGATGACGTTGAAACTTTGAACCCATTGAACCCATTGAACCAAAATGGTTCAAGGTTCAATGGTTCAATGGTTCAATCCTTTCTTAGAAGCTTGTTGATGAACATTTTTTGGTTGAACCAAGGCGCTGAACCAATCTTGAAAATGACTAAGTGTTGTAAACTTGTTCTTTTGATTGAACTCGCCTGTAGAAGCCTTTGAACCTGCTAATCCCTTTATTGAAAAATCTTGGAAAATGAGGAAATTGAATGCTCAAAATAAATTTTGAAAAGGGAAGAGACAATTTTGGTCTTACAGGGCCCAAAATAGTTCATATGTTGTCCCAAAAATGAGTGACAAGAATGATGAGGCATTCTATGATTTTCTAGGCCTTAGAGACAATGTTTCATTTGGAGATCATAAATCAGGGTTCTCAATCATATTATATCTTGAAGCCTATTTTAGAGAGTGGGTGAACACCCTTAGCCAAAAACAAACAAATAAAACATTAAGGTCCCAAAGTGAAAACCTCTTTGAGGCACTTTTTGACTGGGGAAAAGTAAAGATAAAGGCCAGTCTAGTGGTGAAAGCCTATTTTAGGTGCCATTAGATGAGGGTGTTCATTCTTCTTATAATTTAGACTAGGAGACCACCAATGATGAACCTACCTATGGATCTGAGTTTAGTTTTAAAAGAAAAACAAGTGTTTAATTGAATTCTTCAAGAATTTTTGACTATTTTTGTCACATGGCTAGATCGCCCATTGGGGGACTCAGATTCATCATGCCTAAGAGAAGTTGAAGAGCTAGTCCTAATAGAGGAGCCTAATATAGTCCAATAATTCAAGTCATTTCCTACTATCCTAGAAGATGGTTCAACCCTTCTAGTCAGAAATACAATAGAGGTAAACATCAAGACTTTATCAGACATAAAATGGATTCAATTAGGTACATCCCTCACTAAAGAGGAACATAAAGTATTCACAATGCTATTTAGAGAATTTGTAGATATCTTTGCATGTGTTTATTTTGACATGCCAGGTTTAGACCCCACCTTGGTTTTATATCACCTTATGGTAAATCTTGATGTGAAACTAGTTAAGCAAAAGTTATACAAGATGCATCCTCACATTATTGTATTAGTAAAGAAAGAGTTGGAAAAACTCTTAGAATTAGGATGTATTTGATCCATTGACTACTCAGAATGGATATCTAATGTTGTACCTATTAGTAAAAACCGTAAAGGAATCAAAATTTGTACTAATTTTTGAGACATAAACAAAGATTTCCCTAAGAATGAATTTCCATTGCCTAATATTGAAATGATCATCGAGTCCATAGTGGGTTATGAGATGCTTTCACTCATGGATGTATTTTTAAGATACAACCAGATCAGAATAGCTCCAGAAGACCAACACAAGATAACATTCACTACTCCATGGGGCACATTCTATTATCTAGTAATGTCATTTGGTCTTAATAATGTCAAAAATACATATCAAATATCCATGACCATCATATTCCATGATATTGTTGAATACTACATTGACAACATACTAGGTAAATCAAAAACTAGGGTTGACCATCTAGCAGTGCTACATAGAATATTTGAAAGATTGTGTAAGTACAAAGTATAACTAAATCTAAAAAAATGTGTATTTTGAGTAACATTAGGTAAATTACTTGGCTTCATTGTGTCTCATAGAGGCATTGAATTCGATCTAGCCAAAGTCCAAGATATAATAGAGAAGCCACTAATAACCAATTTGAAGCAACTCCACAATTTGCAGGGCAAGATCTAGTCAATCTGACACTTCATATCTCATTTACTAGACAAGTGTCATCCATTTACACATATTATAAATAAGGGAGTTTCATTTCATTGGGATAATCACTACCAAACAAAATTTTAGTAGCTAAAAGATTACCTAACAAATCTACCTATTTTGTTACCACCTATGCTAGGAAAACCATTTTTGTTGTACCTATCAGTTATAGATAGTTCCTTGGGGGCACTTCTAGCTCAACATGATGACAATGGAAAAGATCATGTAGTATACTACTTAAGTCGTACACTAGTCACATATAAACATAACTATACGTCTATTGAAAAATCATGTCTAGTCATGGTATTTGTATCTAAAAAATTATGACACTACATGTTGAACAATAAGACTATGGTTATTTCAAAATTAGATCTGCTCAAGTATCTAATATCTAAAATAGATTTACAAGGTATAATAGCCAAATATATCATGATTTTTAGTGAGTTTGACATAGAGTATGTTAATTAGAAGGCAATCAAGGGATACATCCTTGTAGATTAGCTTGCTAAAGCACCCCTTGCAGACATAGGGTCACTCATATTCCAATTTATTGATGAATCCATAATTACCATCATTGATAGCAGCATTAGAAGATTTATTTTTATGGATCATTTACTACACATGGATCAGGGGCAAGCCTCTTATTTATTACACCATAAGGGGATCTAATTCCTAAGTCTTATAGAATTAGTTTTCCTTGTAAAACAACATGGCTGAGTATGAAACACTTGTTGTAGGACTTTGATAGGTAGTATAGTGGAACATATCTCATCTCCAAGTTTATGGTGATTCTCAGTTAATCTTCAATCATGTCATAAACCATTTATAGTCTAAATATGATAAGATATTTCCTTACAAGGCCATGATTGACACTCTAAAATAGAAAATTATAGATATCTAGTTTGAGCATATACCAAGGGCTAGTAATCAAACTATAGATGCCATGGATACTATCATCTCTCTAATTTGACAAATAGACAAGCTAGAGAGTATCATTTCCTCATCAAGAATTTGTTCACCCTAGCTCATGAACCTTCAACCATTGCAATGATTTGTGATATTGTTGGTCCTAATTCTATCTAGTATTCAGACCTTTATAACTATCTTTATGATCAAGTTATACCACTTGACCTATCCCAAAAACAAACCAAAGTCTTTATACATCACTCCATGTGTTATACTATACTTGGATCAACCCTCTACTATTGTAGTTTTAATATAACTCTAATTTGTTTCTTAACTTCAACAAAATCTACACTAGCATTATGGGAAGTATATAAAGGAGTATGTGCAACCCACTCTAGTGGGGCAGTATTATCCAATAATCTTTTACGTACTGGTTATTATTGGCCCATAATAGATGTAGATGCAACTACATATATAAATAAGTGTGACAAATGTCAACAACATGCCAATCTGATTCATGCCCCAACCAAGACTCTAAAACCAATGTTGACACCCTAGCCATTTGTTACATGGGGACTCAACCCCATTGAGAAAATTAATCCTACATCTTTAGATGGCCATAAACATATCCTTACTACCACCGAATATTTCACTAAGTAGATCAAAGCTATACCACTCACTTACATAACTGAAAAGGTGATTTCCAAGTTCATTTTCAACCATCTCATCTACCACTATAGTATCCCTTCTAACATTATATCTGATAATAAATGATCCTTCAAAAATAAATATGTCAAATAGTTATGTATTAAATATAGTATTACACAACATTTTTGTATATCATATTACCCTCAAGGTAATGGTTAGGTTGAGGCATCCAATAAAATAATTATTAATATTCTAAAAAATATTGTCAACAATGTCAGTCATGACTAGTACCTTCAAATAATCTATGCCCTTTGGCCATACTATACCAATCATCGTACCCCCACATGATCCACTCCATACTCACTTGTTTATGTTATTAAAGGCATACTTCTTATTGAGGTTGAGTTACCTTCACTACACATATCTTTCACGCATGTCCTAGATGATCATGAGTATCGAGTAGCTCGCCTACAAGAGTTAGACCTAATTGATGAAAAATTCATTATTACGATTAACAATCTTCAGGCATATCAGAACTGAATCAAAGGTCACTAAAATTAGCCCATCAAGCATAAAACATTTAAATTTTTTGATCTTGTTCTTAAATAAAACCAGAAGAATACCATGATCAAGAAGAAGAATAAAGGTAAATTCAAATCAAACTAGATAGGGTCTTTCATCATTACTACAGATTATGGGTCACGAGCATGCAGGCTCACCACACTAGATAGAGATGAACTTCTCAATCTAATAAATATTATTCACCTCAAGTGGTACTATGCTTGAGCCCTATGGTGTATTGTCTATAATAATCATTTTAGTTATGCCATTTTATCACTATTCTTATTTATATGAATATCATTCTTATCATTCCTATTAGACTATTACTTATCCATTTTACCATTCTATTCTATCAACTAACATTTTTTGAATCCTATCTACCTAGCCCATTTGACCTTGGTTTCTCCATTAGCTACACATTTTTAGCACCAATGAATCCGATTAGTTTCAATAGTTGTTTTGAGCATTTCAAATAGAGATAGTATTTTGGAGTAGTATGACATAAGTTTTGGTAGTTGCATCCTTCATTTGTTGTTCCTTTCTTATCACCAATCTTGATACTAATTATAGCCATATAATAAAAAATTAGTACCATTGATCTATACCAATGGGTCCTAGTTATAACCACTTATGATCAAACTAGGGGCAACATTTGTTTATTAAGCCTTGTCATACCAACTAGCCATTCTCTATGCCATACTATGTATTTATCACAATTGTGCCTATTTTTTTTGAATTGAGTGCTACACTAGTCAGATTCCTCTGCTATAGGGTAGAACTATAGTGACTTGAGATCCTACCCTAAGACTATGTAGGTGGTGATTGATACTTATTGAGGTCAGCTCAGTCACCCTAAGCCATGATCTCACCATTTTATGAGAAACCTAAGCCATTCTCTCACCATTTTTCAAGCTTGAAATATTTTATTTTTGTGTCCTTCTCGATCGAGTTGAGATACTCCAAAAATTATAATTTTTTTTGTAGAACCGTTAGAAAAAACCAAAAACATTGACCACTTCTTTTCCTTAAGGATTATGGGAACCCTTACTAAGTTATAAGCAAATCACTTGTCACTTAGTTTCCCCATCCTTTTTGGCCTTTTATCCCACACACTTGCCATTTTTCAAGACCATTCCTATTATTCTATTATATTCATTATGTTGTTTTCACCAATTTTTATTGTATTCTTATTTCCTAGGAGAACTACATTTGGCCTAAAGTTTTTATTGGATATTACATCCATGGAGCTATGTAGGTAGCATCCACTTTCCTAGTGCATATGGAGATAACTCAACCACCCCTTCCTTTTCTTCTATCCCCCCATTATGTTAGTTTGTTAAGTTGTCACCTATTTTCTAGGGGCACTATTCGTATGACTTAAATTTAAATTATTTGTTTCTTTATTTGTTTATTTTTTTTGTTTGTATGCTTATTTGTTTTATTTAGGTACTATTTCCTTGATTTAGTCTATGTGTGTTCATTGGGTGATTCCTTACCTGCACTTACACTTGAATCCATCCATATTCATACGTCTACATTGGCATCATGGTTTTTATCATTGGTGCATTGTTTTCTATTGAGTATTGGATTATGGGAGTCAATCCTTATGCATATTTTGGCCAAGTCCTCATGATGTTATACCCTAATGCCTACCAACACATGTTACAACAAATCTCAACTTCAAGAAGTCTATTTAACAATGGTGGTATCGACATCTCTTTAACACTGACATCCTGATTCAATCCCAATCATATCCTACATAGAGTAATTAAACAACTAAAGAATTTCAACCTTTATTTAGTTTGGATGAGCATATCCCTACTAGAAGGTTGTCCCAATTCATCTTTATTCTTTGTATCAAATTATCATCATCAGCCAAATCAATCATGTTTTCCATAATCAGAGTCTAGTGATTATAACTACTTATGGGCAAATCATTTCACACCATCCCACTTGCATTTCTTAATGATTATAACTGCCTTTGGGAAAATCATTGTGTTATCACCACTTTACTTTTTTCCCTATATAAGGGCATGTTTATATCTTGTTTTTATATCCTAACTGGGATAATTTCATCTTCTCAATGATTATAACCACCTTTGGGCAAATCATTATGTTCTCATACCACGTTGCCACTATCAGGGTACAATGCTTATAACCGCCTTTGGGCAAACCATTGTATACCATCCCACTTAAATTATCAGTGATTTTGAATACTTATTCAATATTATTATGTTCTCATCCAATCATTTTCATTTCTTTGGTCTCCTCATCTCCAATATTTCTTTTGAGGGACCGCTTACTGACCTTTCCTTGTGTCAACCATTCCCTCAAGGGGGCATCATACAATTAATTCATCATCATTGCAGTTGTAGGCATACATGACCTTTTCATTATTTGAGAAGATGTTACTATGCTTATAGTTGCAACACCTTCCCAAATAGGGTCAAACTGTGGACATCTAAATCTGGCCACCAATGACCATTAATTAGGCTTTTGACCAATTTCCACCAAAATGCAAAATTTGGCCCAAAAACACTAAAACACATTAAATGAGTTCAAATTGATATACTCAAGTTCTAATTTTGGCTAGAGTGTCATTAAATGGGGAAATTCAATTTATTAAGTAGCTAACTTTGATTAGATCATTTTGAGTCAAAATGACATTTTTGCACCTGGGTGCTCTGAATTGCTCTTTTCTATCAAATTTCTTGTACAAGACATGTGCCTTTGTTATTTTGAATTGGTAACATCCTAAATAAGATAATGGTTCCAACACATCTAATATCAACTTCCAATTCTAATTCAATCAAATTTTGAGCCAATAATATGACATTTTGACCAATTTGATTAATTTGTGCACACATTGTCAAGGTTTTGCATCAAAATTGACTAATCATGTTTAAGGATAATTAAACCAAATAAAGAGCTTAAGTTAATTTTACATGGAACTTTAAGACCCTCCCATGCCTCATCAATTCCTCCCATGCCTATTAAATATATTTATGGGGGATATTTATGAATTTATTTACATAATTTGGATTAATTCATAGCCACACATCTCAATCTTGAGATGGACGGTCATGATTGATCCTAAACCATTTCAAAAATATATAAATAGGAGGTGTTTCCTATTGATTTTGAAGATATTTTATGCCAAACTTATAATTCCAAAATGAATTCAAAAATCCATTACAATTAGTGTTATAATATCAAATTATTGAGCCAAGCCAAAGCCAAACATGGTGCCAAGGAGAGACGGAGGTACACACACTTCATTGATTCAGACTTAATGAGCACAAGCCAATCAAGCCACTTCAACAAACTATTTATATCATCCAAGGAAGGTGAAATAAGGTTTATTTTGCATTTTAGTTATGTTTTCCATTATAGTCTTGTTATTTAAGTTCCCCCTTTGAGATAGGCTTAAGGTGTTAGCTATTAGTGTGTTATTTTGATTTTTATTTCATATAATAACATAATAATAATCTCCCCTTATTATAATCTTATGTTCAAACCCCCTCTAGATATCCATTCAAGAAAGCACTCTTGACATCCATTTGGTGCACCTACCCTCCAAACTAAGCAACAATAACAACAATCAAATTAAAAGTTACCATCTTTGTAGTAGGAGCAAAAGTCTCCTCATAATCAACCCCTTCTTCTTATTCATAACCTTTTACAATAATTATGGCTTTGTGTTTGTCTAAATAACCATCTTCTTTGTATTTTTCCTTGTGAATCCATTTACAACTAATGGATATTTTCCTGGTGATATCTCCATGAGCTCCCAAGTCTTATTTTTCATCATGGAATCATATTCCAATTGCATGGTTGATTCCCAATCAAGCTTCCTCTTGGCCTCTAAAAAGAATTATGATCAAATACATATGAAACAATAGTTATAGAAAAATTGTCATGCTCACCTCTATTACCAAATGGCTTTCTTGATCTCAATCTTCTTCCTTCCACACCCTATGGTAAGTCTCCCTCCTTTAGTGCTTCTATAGTGGCATAATACCACTTTGGATTTTTTGGTTTTTCTATTGGAACCTCATAATGACATGTATCAATTCCATCCCTAGAATGTGATTCCATTGATGAACTAGAATCTTAATCAACTTTCACACCACAACTTATAATAGAATCATTAGAAGAAAATAATGACTCAATATCTAAAACTATACCAGTTGTTGTGAAGTATGGAATCTGTTCATTTACTATGACATATCTATTTACCATAACTTTGTTAGAAGAAAAATTAAGCAATATATATACCTTTGAATTATCACTATACCCAACAAACATGTATTCTTTGCTTTTTGCATCCAAGTTACTTCTCTTTTGACTAGGAATAGCTGCAAAAGCTACACAACCAAAAATTTGAAAAGCACTTACATCTAGATTTTGACCTGACCAATCCTCATTTGGAGTCATATTATACAATGATTTTATAGGACTTATATTGAGGATATACACAACTGTATTCACTGCTTCTACCCAATATTTATATGGGACATTTTTTCTTTGAACTATACAACAAGCCATGTCCATCACCATCCTATTTCACCTTTCTACAACTCTATTTTGTTGTGAAGTGTAAGGGGTAGTATATTATCTACGTATGCCTTTAGTGGCACTCAAATCTTTGAACTATTTTGAGATGAACTCACCCCCATTATTTTTTTAAAGATATTTCACTGACCTTCTTGCCTATTTTTCAACCATAGCTTTCTAAGTAATGAAGTTAGAAAAATAATCAGGTTTCTTCACTAGAAAGTATACCCACTTTTTCCTAAAGAAATGATCAACCAACAACAAAAAAGTAGCAAGATCCATAAGGGGTAGGTGTCTATATTAGACCACACAAATCCACATGTACCAGATCTAATAGTCACTTAGCTCTTAACACTTTACCAACATCAAATGAATGTCTAACTTGCTTCTCCAACTAACATATAATATATATATGATGACTATACCGAATAGAAGGAATCCCCTTAACCATCTTAGTCTTGCTCAATGTAGTCAAATACTATAAATTTAAATGCTTGTACCTTTCATGCCATAGTGAACTTGTGTTATCAACTATTGCAAGTGCACTTTCCTTTGCCCTTTGTGGATCTACAAGCTTATATAAGCCTTTCTGACCAATCCCAATAACAATAATCTTGTTATCTCTGGTATTGACTAAACATTGTTGTCCTTGAAAATTTACAACAAAATTAGATTTTGAAGTGATCTCACTAATTGAAAGTAAATTTTTATTCATATCAAGCACATACATAACATTCTTAAATGTATACCAAACTACACCATTAAAATTAATCTGAACATTACCATATCCTTTCACAAAATGAGTCCTACCATCTCCCAAAGATACGAATTTATTATTATTATTATCATCATCATCATCATCATCATCATCATCATCATCATCATCAACAAAATCCACATACCAATCCTTATGGCATGTATAATGGTGAGATGCCCCTAAATCAAATTACCAAGCTCGATCCATTGAAGAATTACCACTAGAAGCCATGAATGCAAAATCAAGAGATGATTTCTCACCTTCACCTTTATCTACATTCACAAGATGAGATTTATTTACTAGGGTTAACCATATCTTATTATCTTTTCTTGCAATCTTTCTTAAGGTGACCAGGTTACTTACAATAAAAACATTTCCACTTAGATATCTTATTATAACCACTTATGAAGTTTTTGTTAGAGAACTAGTAGTTTTACCAATTTCTTACCCTTTCCCTTGATGAAGAATGCACTCTCTATAGAAGTATATGTAGAAAACACTATCTTCTCTTGCTGTCTCTCCTTTTTCAATAACAATGTGGACAAATTTTCAAAGTCTAAAGTCTACATCTCAACAATCATATGTAAATACTGCATAAATGACTCAAATGAAGGTGAAAGATTTTTCATAACCAAAAAAATAAAATCTTGCTCATCAATAGGCTTATGCACAACCTTCAATTGATCACTGATGTCCTTGATCTACAACAAAAACTTATAAATAAAGATGAACTTCTTGAATCTTAGTATAAAACAACAAATTCTTCAAATACAATACCCTACCAGCTTCAAAAACTTGTTATTAAAAGTAAGACTAGTCCACAAAACTTATGCAATGGTCAAATTTTTGACCTCTTAGATTATATTATCTACTACTGATAGTTTTAACAACATAAGAACCTCATGGTGACGTCTATCATAGTCATCATAACCAATGGTAAGCCTTTGATCTTTACCAAGCACTATTTGATCAAGCTTTTGATATTCACATATTTTCAAATCCTTTTGAATCCACAAACTAAAGTTCTTGCCAGTCAATTTCTTGAGAATCTAGTAGTAACAGGTGTTGAATACTAGCTATTTGACCTAGTCTTTCATGAAAATAATTAAATCAAAAAAACTATAATGACTTTTATAAACATTCCTTCTACACACTGATTATGTATTGACATTGAACAACTTCTGCCAATTTTCATTAACAAACTCAATATCATTTTGTAATATCTCAAATTTTATACCACTAAAACAATTAAATCAACAAACCTACAACTTTGATTGAAAAAATACTTTCTCCATCCACATCTAGATAAAAAAACCCAAAAAATGGTGAACTTTTTAACTTCCTAGACGCTTTCGTGATTATCAATCAATGATAGGTCCCTAATAATCCCTATTAGCTAGAGTTTTGATTTATTTCAATTTAAAAAATAAAAAATTATTGAAATAATAAAACTTTAGGTTAAAAATTTCATGAAAATATTCACCCAATAAAAAAATTGACCTACTTGTGAAAATTCAAGCACAGATTCTAAGCCTATTTCTTAGCCAAATCACAAATCATCTGCACCACTATTCAAGTTATGAACTAACTCATAATTTAGACTCTTATTTTGATGAAAATGATCAAGATTTGAATTTTTACACCTCTCCCTAAATTTTATGGTGCCCAGGTCATATGGTCTACTTAAAAAAATAAACAGAGGCTTTAAATCACCTAAAACAACTTCTTCTAACCTTATTTTGATTGTATTTGGTCTTTTGATCCTCTTGGGTCATTTTTTGGTCTTTAGGTTGAGCTTACATAATTTTCTCTCTCCTCTAACTCTCCACTAGGTGCATGAAGCTCCTCCATTGCAAGATAATGACCTCTCTAGCTTCTATAAACCTCCACTTAGGCTCTATGAACCATGGGCTCTAAATACTATATTAGATAAAACATAGAGTGTGAGAAAGAACCAGATTGTATTCACAACATACATTCCATATCTGAATAATATAAGAACCCCTATTAAATAGCCAAAGAAATGAGGCACCTGATAAACATGTGAAAATGGTGGGTAAAACAACCAACATCGGGTAGCATGAATATAGCTAAAGTTGTTAAACACACTAACCTCTTAACCTAAGTGGTTAAGTTAACTTACCATAGATTTATTACCTTAGTCAATAACCCAAGGTAAATACATAATTATGCTAACAAATCATATCAAATCAAGTCAAGAGCTAACATTATCAAATATCAAATCCAAATTAATAGATGAATGCATATAGTGAAGAAACATAATTTAAAAATCACACTAGGTGGGAGAAATACATGTGGTGTGATTCTCTCCTTAAAATATTTGGATACATATTCAATAATAAATCATCAATGGGGGTGATTGGGGTCAACTCAACTCATTACACTTCCCCTTTTTTTTTAGTTTCTAGATCTCATAAGTATAGGGGTTTTCAAGGCAAAGAGAAAGAAAACATAGATTTATACATAACACTAATGGAATGTAAATATATTACCCTTATAGAAGACACATGCACAAGTAAGGAAGTAATCACAATTTTGTCACTTTCAAATCAGACAAGTCTACAATTAATGGACAAGGTTTCACTACATAGCTATCTAAAAAGTGTAGAGTTATCTATAAATAATCATAAACTCTACCTCCATATTTGAGCTGTCATAGGCCTAATTTATCATGTTTCTCATTGTCAAATACCTATTACAGTTAAGTAAAAATAAAAAAATTCTAATTATCTTCCTCTTGGTTACATCTAATATATTTAACATAGGCCACTTGTCAATTAACTTTAATAAATTGTACTTTACATTCTTATTTATTCTTAAATGCCATATATTAACATATGAGTAGTACTTGAAGGTTTTATACCTATTAAATGCTTGTAAAATAAAAAATAGGGTAAAAAACTAATACCTTTTGTTGGTGTTGAAGGTGTTCCTAAACAACTCAAACCCTTAGATATATCCTCAAGGATGAGGTGATGGATGGGGTTTGATACCCATACATTACCACAAATTGATTCATTTTGTAAGATGCATGAAATAAAATTTTATACCACCATTCTACTAGTGGCAACCAATGGACACATATTTCTTGTTTATCTAATGCAAAAAATAGAGATATCCCTCTATTCATTTGTTGGCCACATTTATTTTCCCATTAGTTTTAGGATATTATGATGAGATATGAGCCAATTCAATACTTGAATATGATAATAAATTAGCCCAAAAATTATAGGTAAAGATATGATCATGATCACTTATTTTGATCTTTAGGATACCATGTAGATTTTGAAATACATCCAAAAAATCATCTGCTACTATACTAGTTATAAATGGCTAAGGTAAGGCACATAAATGGGCATATTTTACGAACTTATCCACAATTACTATGATACCATTTTTACCCTTTGACCTAGGAACACCTATAACTAAATCCATGGAAACCTCCTCCCACCTTTGGCTAGGAATAGATAAAGTTTGTAAAATATTTATGGTTTTAATTGTCTCACCCTTCTATTTATAACATACCATACATTTTACCACAAATTTTTGGTTTTCCCCTTTAATTCCTTTACTCAATAAATATTGCTTGATTTTATGATAGGTTTTAAAAAATATTGAATTCCACCTAGTGAAGATACAAGGATCTCTATAAGGATTTTATGTTTGAAGGAATAATTTTTTCACATGTATAATATATTAATATGGTAAGGCATTCCCTTTACACTCATATTAATTTGAGACACTATAATATTGATAGAGATACTAAATCAGAACATATGTATAATTATTTATTTCCAAGATTATCTTACCTCATCCACCCAATTTACATGCCATATGGGCATTGCACATAATCTTTATTTTATGGATTCATCCTTCATAAATAATGCATTTACAACCACATTATCCTTTCCTTTCATATATATTAGTTCAAAGGCATGCACCAATAATTTTTTCACTTATTTTTTATTTTTCTTTAAATAATAGACTTTGTTCGGATAAGTATTTTAGATTATCATGATTAGTCTTCACCCTAAATAGTGGTGTCCCCAAAATTTCAAACTTATAAATTTTGGGTTGACCATATTTAAAATTTTGCATTTTGTCTTATGTGAGTCAATTGTCCTTGTTAAAACAGTCCCCTGAATAAAGACTTAGTCTTTATTTGTTTTCATTATGGTTGCTTTCATTCCCAAATGATTCAAATTACTCTAGAAGGTTAGAAACATCTACCTAAAGCCACCACTAAAAAAAACTATTTACTCATCTTTCCTAGAAGACCAAAAATCCAAGTATATGAGCTCATTTCTAGGCTAACTTAGGTTCTCCAAGTTGCTTTAATTTTCAAGCAAGAAGTAAAGTAGTCTCACAAGCCAAGTAAAGTAGTCCCACATACCCATAGAACATTACCTAAAGAAAATTGGGTTTTCAAAATTAATCTACTTATATAAATTTACAAGTAAAAGTAATAAAGGTTTACGAACCTAAAGTAATCACCAATAAACATCGAGTTGAGATTGTGAAGCTACTTAACTTTAAATGCCAAATTAAGAAAAATAGCTAGGAAAACCCAACAAAAGCCAAGGTCTTATGTGGCTCCTTCCCATGTGTCTCTAAATTGTCATCAATGTGTTGGCAAATATAAATATTAATGAATTACACCTCATTTCCCACCTGGCATTTGAGTTGTTTAACCAAGCTATCATCCTTGCATGGAGTCAAAACCTCAAGTATCAGGCCCCCTCATAAGCCCATTTATAAGGAAACTGATATTCTTCCTCCTCCTCCTCCATCTTATCCACATACTTATCTACCTCCACCTCCTTTAAAAGATTAACTCACCACTAAAAAGGAGTCAAAACAAGTAATAAATGAAAAAGATACCTCACCTTAGGAGGTAACACAAGAAAAATAAAAGGAGGTAGTTAAACTTAATAAAGAAATAGAGGCAGAGGTAGAGAAGGTAGTTGAGAAGGAGAAGGAATTAGAAGTTGAGAAGAAAGTTGAGAAATAAAAAGAGAAAGAACCTGAGGTAGAGATATTAGATAAGGAAAAGGAAAAGTAAATAGAAGTAAAGAAGAAGGAAGTGGAAAAAGAGAAAGATAAAGAAGTGGATATAGATGCAGAGAAATTGATAGAGAAAACAAAGGAGAAATAAGAGGGAAAATAATCTGAGAAAGAGATTGAGAAAGTGAGAGACCCAATAATTTCCTTCTCAAAAACTAGTATTAAGGAATAACCAAAAACAAATGGTGATTCATACAGACACTTCCACTAGTACAAATTTCTCTTCTTGGTTGGCAATGCAAATAACTCCAGAGTTTAGAGAAGTAATAAATCTGAAAGAAATTTATTTGCATATATTGAAGAGTTTGGATAGAAAAGTAAATAAGCCTAAAAGTGCCAAGGTAACTTCAAAATTGATAATTGAGCCTACAAGATAGAAATTTTTAGAGGTATCATTCCTTGCACAAGGCATGAATAAAATTAAAGTCACTGAAGGTGACTTAACAGTTACAAAGATATCTCTTAGAGAAGTTACCATAGAGGGATTTAAATAAGATACATAGACCTTGATCAACACACTATTTCAAAAGCTCAATGAGGAGAAGGCTACTAAGGCTAAGCTAAAAGAATAAAATTCCAATTTGTGTGAAATAATTTTTAAAGCTAAAAGGTATATTCCACAACAATTAATTATTTCAAGAGATTCAATTGGTCAACAAGTAATAACTGAGGTAAAGGGACTGGAGATAAGTCTAAGGCCATTGATGAATGGATAGATAAGATTCATCAAACCACTCAGAAGCTCTTTCTTAAAGTCCCAGGAATTCATGTTGATATTGTAAATAAATTAGCATAGATAAAGGTGGTAATGAAGGAAATAGAGAATAAGAATGTAGTTTTTGAGCTACACAAGAGATTCTGCAAAGAATAAGTACTTTGAGTGAGAATTTTTTGATCAAAGAGAAGATTGTCCCTAAAGGAGCAATAAAGAAATTAAAACAAGAAGACTACTTCTTATCCTTTCACATGCATATTCTTGAAGTAATATGTGAAGAAATGAAGACTTTAGAAGAAGAAGCTCACAATGAAAAGGTGAATCTAGAAGATTGTCTCTTTGGTCTCACTAATATTTGGTTTCATAAAACTCTAAGAAAATTTGAATAGATATATCAGTAGTTCAATAAATTAATGGAAAAGGCCACAAATCCTTTCACAACTAAATCTATAAATGAGTTATTCAAATGTCAACATGAAATTAAGAGACTTGAACCAAGACTTAAAAAGATGAAAGCTCATAGTAGGAGGTTGGAAAGAGAAATGCTAAGATTTGAGACTGAAAGGAAATCACTTGCTAAACCAGATGATGTAGCAATCTAATTCATGATGTCTCAACACTTCAAATATAGAGAGATGTGTAGAAATGAGGTTAATGAACTGAAATGATTTCAATATTTATTCTACTTCTTTTATTTTCTTCTTATAACTTGTAGTGTATTTAAGTAATTACTTAAAAAATTAAGTTGTTATAAAAAGTAAAACTCAAGTAACTTGGCTAAATGCTATTACTTGAAGTCATTCTATAAAATCAAATTACTTAAGCTAGATTTGTACTGCATGAAAAGTAGTTATGTTCAATCCAAATAGTAGGACCAAGAAGCACTACATGTCACTAGTTGTTGCATGCCACACAAGAAAAATTTGAGGAAGATGCCTCTAAATGGATTTGAGTTTTTAGTGTAGCACATGAGTTTTGAATGAGTTGTTTTGTATTTTATTTTGACATCTATTTTTGTATAAATATAAGTGTAGGCCTATGTGCCTAAGGATGGTAAATTTTTTGGAGAGAAATTATAACTAAAGCAAGAGAGTTTAAGCAATCTAAAACTTTGTGTTTAGATTTTTGAGTTTTTATTTTGGATGAAATTGGTTCAAAGTAAATGAGAAATAAGTTGTTTTCTATGAAGCTTTGCATCTCAACAGATCTTTTGGTGGATTTGTAAAGATTAAAATGTAAACTTTATGTTATATTTAAATATAATTGTGAATTCCAGTATTTCTTAGTCATTTGTTGATAATATTATCATCTTTTAGATATTTATTTACTTGTACAGATTCAGTAAGATTTGTAAAACTATTTATTATGAAGTACTTCTTTCTTCTCACATGTTCTAATATTTCATTCTCAATTTCTCAAAATGTTTTTACACATTCTCTGAAACAGTTGCCTACGCTACTTTGTTATAGCTCATGAACTCTTTGATTAAAGTAATACCCCCCAAAAAAGACAACTTTCACATAATCTATGAATAACTAAGATCTATGAATAATTATAAGTAAACATACAAACATACAGGAGATTCACCATTAAATGAAGGGGATTTAATCCCATGACTACCTAGGTATTTTTGATAGCCTATAGAATATCTAGCCAATAGTTTTTGGGAAATCCACTAGGGATCAAACAAAAATCTCTAAAAATAGATTACTCCTCCAAGTCAAGATAGGTGTAGTTAAGGTTCAATTTTCTAAAATTTGTGTGCTTTTCAAACTGTTCATCTTAAGCATTTCATGTACATGTAATTATGCACTTGTAAGTAAAACATGTCCTTATTTAAGTAATTCCACTTTTCAAAAATTGATTCATCATTATTTTTCAAGTTGCTATATGTTCAGAAGCCATGCTTTGTTTATCTTAAACTTGTTACATGTTAAGTAACCATTACCTTAGTCTCTACTTATAAACTAAAATACTTGAGTAAATCTTTAAAAGCATTTGTGTTTTAATCTGGAAAATAGAGATTTTAATAGAGCAAGGAGAGGTCAAGGCCAAATTGATGATTTATTTGAATTGTAAGAGTGATTTAATTTCAGCTTTCCTCTCCAAGCTAGAATAAGAAGATCTAGTCTCTCACCTATAAGACAAGTGTAAACCCTTGTGAATCAGCTACAACATAATTCTTTGGGAATGATTCAACTTGTAAACCCTCTGCTCCTTGTTCCTAGTAGAATGGTGTGACCACTTTCAGTCCTTTGGGGGTCTTGATTGGCCCACTAAATTTGTCTCCTCCTCTCCATGAATTGCCAAAGGGGTCAAGAAAGAATTTCCCAAAATTCATAGGTGATAGAAAATAAAGTCTAGACGAGCACCTGGCTGCCTTCTTTGTAGCCTATAGAGTAATTAGCATTAAACATGAAGATGTCTCAATCAGAATCTTCATTGAGATCTTGCATGACTTAGCTGTAGAATAGTTTTACCATTTGGTTCCTAGCACAATAGTTAGCTGGGTTACTATGTATGAATAGTTTGAAAAGAGATTCAAAGCTACAGAAGATTCTCACATATTTCTTACCCAACTGACTCAACTCAAAAAGGATCCAAATGAACATATACAAGATTTCATTGCTAAATTTAATAGGTTACTATATAGAATACCTCAAGCTATTCTACCCATTAGAGATAATCAGAAGTGCTTCTTCATCAATGCTTAGTTACTAGAGGTTAGTTATCAACTGTGTAGATCACATTTTGTTAATTTAGTAGCAGCTCAAAATCTTACTATGGAGGTTGAAGATGAACTGATAATGGCTAAAAAAATCAAGAAAATAACTCCTAAAGATGATTATTTTGCTTCAAATGTATCATAGACCACTAATCCCCTATTTCAGAAGTTGGCTAATGACTTGCTACAAGTCAAAACACAAATTGATCAAGGTACTCATGTTCTTCCTAATAGGAATGCACTTGCATGGAATTTTAATAATCAAAATAAGAATTTAATTACTAGTCCCACACAAAGATTGGTAATTGAAGATGTTCCAAAAAATCATGTTGAGATGAATGAATAAGATCAGATGATTGATGATACTCATCAAAGTCTTGTTCATGAAGATGACTTTGTAGATCTTGTTGACGACTCCAACATAGGCTATCTTGAATATCAATTATAAATTGACTATGAAGAAGCATTTGAAGAAGATAATATTCACTCTATTTTAGTGTTTACAAGGTCACAAACTCATCAAGCTAGTGAAAAACCTTCCAAAGAACAAAAGAAAGGATATCCTAGATCAGATGTAAGCATTCTTAAAAGAGGTAGTCCTCTACCTTCTTACTTAGCTCCAAAAGATAAGTATGCAGATTCTTCTTCTCAAAATCATAAACCAATAACTCATACTTCTAAAGCTAATCTTGATTTATCTACATCCATCCCCTCTTTTGACATAATTAATCACATAAAGAAAACCAAAATTAAAATGTCAAAAGCTGAATACTTGAGATCTTATCCAAATTAGCTAAATAGATCAAGCATGTTCAAATTAAAGGATAAATAATTTAGCCAATGCCTCTAAGGGTATCTTACCTACTTCCAAATAAGTCTCTTCTTAGAATAATGGTACAACCACTTTTCCCATGTCTACTTCCACATCTGAAATGATAGAGCCATTCTATGTCTCTCTCTTTATCAATGGGTTTAAGTTAAGTAATTACATCTTATAATCTAGAGCTTCTGATAATGTCATGCCAACTAAAGTAGCTAAATACCTTGTCCTCACTTTGACTAAGATAATAGGCATATATTAATCGATGGAGAGACAACTTCCTCTGGTTAGATAGATCAAAGATGCCCAAGCTATCTTGGTAGCTTTTCCAAATAAAAGATTTAAAATGAAAATTGTAGTTGTATATATTATTGTCTCTTACAGAATGTTACTAATTAGAAACTTCTTTAAGGATCTAGGTGGAGAAGTCAATATGCATTGGTCATGTGCTCACATTCCAATCAAAGGAGTAAATAAAAAACTTGAGCCTAAAAAGAAGTCCAAGTACATGGTTTCCAAGTCTGATGATCCAAGGTCACAAATCCTTTTTGAATAATTAGACCATGGAGCTTACTACCTTGAATTGGTCAAGGAGATACAAGAATTAGAGGAAGTAGAAAAGAAGAAGATAAGATATGGACGCTAAAGTTTGATGGCAGTTGTAGTTTTCTTCGTTCAAGTGATAGGGTGTTATTGATATCCCTTGATGGTAAAGTATTTCCTTACTCTTACAAACTCATGTTTGAAAATACCAACAACATAATAAAATATGAGGCACTCCTATTGGGACTTAAACAAGCAAAGTAAAAAAGAGTAAGTGTAGACACCTAAAAAGTGTCTAACCCTTTGTCTTCCTCTCTCCCCTTGGTCCCTTGCCACTTCGACTATCCCTAACCTACCTAAGTCTTATTAATTGAAAATAATCATCTATTTTTAATTAAATAAGTCCATTTTCCTTCTCCTTGCCACCTCGCCACCCTAGGATACCTTCCTTGGATCCCCTTTATTCCCCACATGGCCATTTAATGCCTAAGACTCCCATTCCAATCTCTTCACTCGCCCATTTAACCCCCATCGACCGTTTCATCCTCGCATTCATTTGACCCGGCGGTTGGGAAACGGATGAAAGGCTATTTTTAGCCTTTCTCTGGCCTTTTAGCCACCGACGTCGGTCAACCGTCGACCGACATCGGTGATATTGCCGGCGTCGGCACCTTTCATAATGGCTTCTTCACCGTTATCTCCCTCTCTTCGCTCTCGGCGTCTCTCGCTGGTATCCCGGCTCTTAAATCTTTGCATCAGACCCTTGTATCCGTCCTTTCACTTGACCTCTCTGCCAATCAATCTGACTCTCTCCCTCAGGTACACAGCAAGCTTCTGCAAGTGAACAACAGGGATTCTCCATCAACAACAAGCTTCACATCCGACATCATCAGCAACAAGATCAACACCTTCTTCAGCAGGGCACAGGTAAGTACTTTATTTATTTTCTTTATGCTTTCTAGTCATCTGCTTTTAAACTAGATTTAGTACTTCTTTTCCCCAACCCAAATTGCTAACCAAACCAGGCATACCCAGATTCCTATCTCTCTGATCGGCCTCCTTTATCTCTCTATCCCTTTTCGACATTTTGTCCATTATCCTAAGACCTCTGCACAGACCTTCAACTAAAACCAGACTCTCCCAGACCATTTTGTACGTCCACAGACCAAGCCCAGACCAGACTCTGTCCAGACTCGACCAGAACCTGACCTGACCCGTCTGGAGGCCATTGCCCTGACCGACGCCGGTCATTACCCCGACTGACATCGGCCACATAACCAACATCGGCACTTTTGACCACCGACGCCGGTAGGACCACCGATGCCGGCGACTGTGACTAAGCTGACAGCTTCTTTTAGGTAAGCCTTTACTTCCTTTTCTCTTTCAGTTTGCTATCATTTCAGTCTATTTTAGCATTCTGTCATTTATCAGTCATTTATCTTTTATCAAAATAGTGGGTTGACCTCCCTTAAGGAAGTTCTCATACTTCTGGGAACAAGCTTTCGCTTGGCAATCCACCATCTATCTATCTAACGCCTTTTTGTCCAAGTTTTCTTCTTTGCAAGTGTCATTCCTCCACAGCCAAAGAGGGGTGCTCACAAACATCTGGATTACGGTGCGCAATCTTCATCCAGGTACTTCTATCCTTGTCCATTTCCTTAGTTTCTTTATTCATCTTTTGAATGTAGAGAGCGAATTAGCGATAGAAACATTTTGGCACACCCGGTGGGACCCTAGGTTCCTCCTGGGTTCCTTTTCTTCTTCATTCATTTAGGAGCATTAGGTTCTTACCTTTTCTCCTCCTTCTTTTCTTCTCAATGACACTATAAGCAGGAATTAAAAGGAATCCTTCTTTTCTTTCTTGCACATTCTAGACTAGTCCAACGTCATACTCTCAACCCTTTTTCAAAACTTGTCTTCATAACAAACGTCACATTTCGACTTGGGCATTAAAACACTTTGCATTCATTTCTGCTTGTGCTTGCATCTTCTTAGTCCACATCTAGTAACTTAGACGCATATTGAATAAATCGTAGACACTTGATGTTACACTACCAAACCACATGCACTAAAATGAACATAAAACTTACTTGAGACAAGGCCCGACTGGGATTTCATCCCCCAGCGGATACCTTACCCGTCCCGGTGACCCTACTTGGATTTCATCACCAAGGGGGAAGCCCACTCCATTCTCTGGCGGAGGATAAACTCTAGGCGAGGTATATCTTGGCTAAGCGAGACCAACTAACCACTGGAATCGTGAAGTGAGGGGAGCTTGCTCCTTAGCACCAGGCCACGTACCAAACCTAACACATATTTTTGAGCACCTAAAACAATACCTGAAACCATCTTTAGACCACCTTATTCTAGGACCCTTCTTATAGCCAATCTTCCCAAACATTCATCTAAGGCATAAGCCACAGCTTCTAGAGTTAATTCCTAGGATTTATCGCTTAGGCTTGTCTGTCTCTCTCTGTTCTTCTCTTCTCATCTGTTTGTTTGAGTGAGTGAGGACGCTTTCTTCATTGTTTTTTCAAAGAATCTTAAAATCTTTTGGTTCTCTGGAAAACACAGTCACCGACATCGGTTCTTCCACCGACGTCGGCTTTCCTCTCTTACCGGCATCGGTTATCTGACCAACATCGGCCATCTTTCTTATCGACATCGGTTTTTCAACCGACGTCGGTCTCTGTCACTGTCCTTTTTTTCAAAACCAGCAACCTAAAACCTGTCCCTTCTCTGTCAAAAACTCCATTCTAAGTTTCTGGAATTGTAAAAACATAGTTTCTGGAATCTAACCCTCCTTTTTGACCACACTCCCTCGTCCCTAACCAGTCCTATCATGGAGTTCCACTCGGAGACTGAAAGAACTCCTACAGGACCGACCCCAACCCCGACCCCGACTCAAATTCCCATCATCCCTGAAGGGGATCAAGATTTTGAGAGATTCTTGGACCTCAATACCGTAGCCCTCCAAAACTATCTCGCGAGAAACCCAACGCGAGACCTTTCAGGTGATGTGGTGACGACATCCACACCATTTGCCACCCAACCCTTTATGACTCAGCCTTTCGCCTCAACTATTAACCCGACCATGGCTAATACGCAAAATTTGGCCTCCCCATCCATCTTTAGACCAACCTCCACCGGGGTTTCATTACCCCCTCAACCGTACCCAATTCAACCAAGTTCTACATCATATCAGAACTTGATTGTCTCAACCCCTTACACTTTTGCGCCCACAAATATAGGAGTGCCTACCTTGCCCTTTGTCAGTGCCGCCACGCAACCACCTTTGGCGGTACTTAGTCATCTTATGCCTTCTACCTCCATGACCCAACCACCTTTAGCCTCCACTTTTGCCCCTGCAACTAGTCATCCGTACATTGTACAACCAACTATGTCGCATGCCTCCTCTAGCCCCTTCCAAGCGCCTTACAACCTAGGGGGCGCCCAACCCACCAATCCATCAATAGACATCATTAAGATGCTGATGGATAAAATGTCCAATCTCGAAGCCTCCATTTCCAGTTCAAGCAATACTTTGTCATATGAGCAAATTTGCAATGAGCCCATCCATCCTTCCATCCCTATTCGACCATACCCTAACCATTGGGAGCTTCCTAAATTCACTCGCTTTTAGAGTAAGGAAGACCCACAACAACATCTATGGGCATTTAGACATGCCTGTTATCTTATTGCCCATGACGATGCGTTACTTTTACGCACGTTCCCTATGTCGCTTTCTAGACCAACCCTTGACTGGTATAGTTCTCTTGCCAGACACTCTATCTTTTCATTCATCCAACTCGCCCAACTATTTCTTGACCATTTCTCAAGCAACATCACCAAACAAGTCTCAATCACATACCTTTATTCCATCAGGCAATTTGACGACGAATCTGTAGTCAATTTTGTCGCTCGTTGGAGAGGCTTGATTAACCAGCTCTCCTTCTCCTTGCCTCAACCCGAGCTCATCGAGCTCTTTTCTCGAGCATGTGCCAACCACATCTCTTCTACCTTGCAGATTTAGACATTCCGCACTTTTGACGAAGCTTTCATCATGGCTCGAAAGCTCGAACTCCGCACCCTTGAAGAAGATAAGGTCAAATTGCATCATACCAATGCTAAAACCAATGGCCATTCTTCTTCCAGACCTTCTGCTTCTACCAACTCCAAGTCCAAAGGAGTGGCCAAAACTGTGGTCGTTAGATCACCATCCTCAACAAAAATGAATCATTCCCAACCTTTGACATCTTCCAGCATTACCAAACAATTCCAACAACGGTATATCTAGCATTCTTACACTCCACTTGGAGAACCATACGCTTCTGTTTTGGAAAAACTTCTCAAGCAGGGGGTCCTCAATCTCCCTACAATCCAACCACCTCAATTTGACCCCTCTAAAGCCCTCCCTACATGGTATAGAGAGGCCGACTTCTACCACTTTCACCACATCTAAGGCCATGACATTGACAATTGCCGAACTTTCAAAAACATCGTCCAAGACATGATCGACAAGGGGGATCTTGTTTTAGATAACCCGAACTCCCCACCCAATCAACATATCGACATCTTCAAACACCCTTTTCCAAATCATCCACCTACTCAGAACAACATCCAAACCATAACCAAAGATTCTCATGACCATGACATTCACACGATTAACACTATCTTACCTCTTGTCTCTGACCAATCTCTTTCACAGGTAGAAGAGTCTTCTTCTCCTATTCGTCTATCACTAGATGAAGAACCCTCTTCTCCTATTAGTCCTCCATCTATTTCTCCTATATTGGAGGATGCCTTGACCACACCTACACCATTAGCCCCACCTTCATCTAATGACCATACCTTGCCTACTCCTCAAGCACAAGCAGAAGGCACAATCATCCCTGCCTCCTGCCATCTGGAGGAGCCACACTCTCCTATTTCTTCTCCACCCAGAGAAGAACCAATCTCTTTACCCATTTCAATTGAGGAAGACCCAGTCACGGTTTCCTCTTGCCCTTTGCCTGAGATTGTTACATCTCACTCACCTTTGTCCACATCCAAACCCAAACCCACATCTAACCTTGCCTCACACAATAGTGGCCCTCGACCCAAACTAACGAAAGTCACTAGACCACATCGAAGAATTTCTCCCCCACCTTCATCATTGCCTTCAATCTTGGGCCCGCATCCGTCCACTTTAATAGGAGTACTACCTACTCCCATCCTTCACAGAGGCACGTCGCCTCCATTACTCCCTCAACCCATCAAACATATATCTCCCTCAAACCATCGACCAATGCCTCTTATGCCTCTTAAACCAAATTCATCAACCCCTACTGCAATAAGACATCTAGACCCATTAGCAGGTTCTTATACCTTACTTTTACAGCAATTATTGCAGTCCTCTTGCCTCGACCTCCCGCCTCTCAGACCATATCAATCTCTCGGACCAAAACCACCCTGGTTTGATGACACTTGCATTTACGCATATCATCGCACACCTGGACACGACACAGAGCATTGTTGTGCCCTCAAGGTTGCCATTCGCCAATGTCTGGTGAATGACACCTCTCTTCTCGACCACGTTATCAATAAACCCTCAACACCACCTCACCCATCACATCTCGGATCAAGACCCTCTTGGTTCGACAACTCTAAATTCTGTCACTATCATCACACTCCAGGACATGACACTGAGCATTGTTGTGCTCTTAAAGTTGTCATTCGTCAACAACGGAGAAATGATTTCCTTCTCAGCAAGGACCCTCTTAACCACCTCTTTGACAAAAAATCAACCCCGACCCATGCCTCTCCAACCTCATCGCCTAAATCAGGATCTCCACGATAGATTATGGTCCCTTTACCGCCTTTGACCCCATTATTTGACATTAACATAGTCGATTTAATCACCAAGCCTCAGTCAACCTTGACTAATCTATCCAACATTCTCCCTAAGCGACTGGGGGAATCCAACCTTATCCTAACTTCGATCAAACATTCAACCAAACCTCGACCAAGTCTCGACCAACCATCGACCATGACATCGACCATAACCTTACCAAACCTTCGACCAAACCTTCCACAAACTTTGACCAAACATTTTACCACACTTCAACCAACTCTCGACCAATCAACAATCAAATATCATTCAACTAATCCTTTTTATCTAAAATATTCAACCAGTCTCGACCAATCAACAACCATATCAGTCCACTTCACATGCACCATCAACATCTGACCAATCTGGAAAGAGCCAAATGGGGCAAGTTCGCTCCTAATTGACTCAGACCTTAACGCACTAGCATGGCCCAGGGACTTATCAGACCTTGAGCCCCCCTTTCTATCTTGCATCTTCGACCATTTCTACTATTAGTCGAGTGTTCAATCACTTAACGTTTTACTTGAGCTCATCCCTTGAGCAACCCCTTGTCATTGTCATTCCTTTTCCTATCAACCTTGCTTCCTAACACTTGTCAACCCTTTTTTGTCAAGAATTAATGCTTTGTCCTAATAAAAGGGAACCCTTAAACCTCTACAGGCTCATCCATGGCCAAACTTCAGTCAACAATTATGTCAAAAATAATATAACCAGGTCATAAAACACTCTAAATGTAGACTGCTCCCTCGAAGGACAGCTACATAATTGCTGTATTACTAGACTGATCCCTTGAAGGACAGCTAGGCCAACTTATCAAACATTTAAAGCAAAAATATAGACCACTCCCTCAAAGGATGGCTATGACTAAATCTTGCTACAAACAGCACCTACTTTAGAAGCTTTCCGCATTGGTCAGCTTCACAACATGACCATAAATCAAATGACATCTCTCTGTAGACTTCCCGCATCGATCAGTCTACACAAAAAAAAAAAAAAGAGTCATGGACTTGGCTTGTAGTTGTCTCAGGGTCTCCTATAAAAAGGGGCAAGGTTATTCCTGCTCTTAAACTGGGTTACCCTATCCTCATCCTATCACCCCAACACACTCAAGGGAATTCGAGCTCACTTAACATCAAGTGATTCGACTATTTCTCTAGCACAACACTGGTCCACGATGCAACGCATACATGGGGCTTTTGTTATAACAACCCCTATCCATGCTGTCCTTTTTGGTCTTTGTCAATGAAAGAGCAATTCGCCTTTCACTTATCTTTTGCTTTGAACCAAACCAACTTCAACATCTTCAAACCAACCTCAACATTTTCAACATGACATCAGGCATCGCCTTGTCCTTTTCCCATAGTTTCCATGGACACCAATACACATGGAAACTATCGACCAGACCCAATTTATGTTAAGCATAAACCAATACTTGCTGAAGCATAAATAGACCCCATTCATTTTTAGCATACATCCATCACGACTATGGAAAATTGCTAGGGATGAAAGACCTTTTGACCAATGTTGCAGAATACACCATTTGGAAAAGGCTGCAACATCTCTTCCCCTCATCATTTCATCATTTCGACAATCGACCAAACTCATCATCGATCATTTTGACCCTCGCAGTCCGAACTACATTAGTCTGAGGCCCCATGACCAGGGCTATGTAGGCAGCACTCAGATACCACATCCTCTGAGGTTAGCTCGACCACCCCCGTTTGTTCGTCTCCCTGATGGACAAACCTTCTTGCCTCCTTTTAACCATGACCTTGACCTTGACCAAGACCAATTCATCGATCCCTTTGACCATTCCTCCCTTTTAGGGAGAACTACATTGGCCTGAGGCCCTTCACACAAGGGCTATGTAGGTAGCACTCAGATCACATGACGTTTTTTGAGGTTAGCTCGGCCACATCCTTTCATCCATCCATCCCCTTGACCAATGACCATTAGGGATCCTACGTATCTCCTTCGACCTTCGACTACTTCCAAGCCAATGTTGCCTTGGTTGTTCTTGCGTGTGTGCTACCTCATGGCTGGTTAGCAGAATTGTTCGCAGACCTTATTTTTGGACCCTCACAAGTATAGGATCGCAAGCTGGTTGATCTGCACTACTTGTGACTTTTTCATGTTTCTGGGAGCACTTCCTGAGCCCTGGATACCTAGAACATGATGACCATTTGGAGCTTCAGCTTAGATTGAGTGACCCAATCAGCAGACGACTAAATGCTGGGGCCCGATTACTTTGATTTTAGCACTCCCCGACCCTTTTGACTGTGACCATTTGACCTACCTGTCCCGTGACGTGGTATATGCGCAATCATGACTTTTGTAGCATTTTCACTCACTTTTCATCTTTCTCATCCACCTTTTGTCAAATCAGCACCCGACATCAGGTTCCTTCCCTCAACTCCCGCTTTGAGGGGGAATACCTCATCCATACTTTGGGGCAATCTACATCATCTATTACCTGGGGTAACCACCTCCTGTTTTTGTCTTGCAGTTCGTCTAGAACAACCAACAAGACAAAAAGGGGAGGTGGTTGCCCCAGGTAATAGATGATGTAGATTGCCCCAAATTATGGATGAGGTATTCCCCCTCAAATTTGATGGTAGTTGCCCCAGGTAATAGATGATGTAGATTGCCCCGAAGTATGGATGAGGTATTCCCCCTTTGAAGATATGGACACTAAAGTTTGATGGTAGTTGTAGTTTTCTTCGTTCAAGTGATAGGGTGTTATTGATATCCCTTGATGGTAAAGTATTTCCTTACTCTTACAAACTCATGTTTGAAAATACCAACAACATAATAAAATATGAGGCACTCCTATTGGGACTTAAACAAGCAAAGTAAAAAAGAGTAAGACTTATAAAAGCATAAGGTGATGTCGCGTTAATAGTAAGACAAATTTATGGTCAATATCAAGTGAAAAAAATGAGCTAAGGCACTACCATGATCATGTTTTGAATGCAACACTTGATTTTATAGCCTTCTCAATCAACTCAGTTCTTTGAGATCTGAACCCCAAAATTTATTCACTTGCAGTTACTACATCTCTACTTAGGCTAGATTAGCAGCCTATACTTTTTTAGAAGGTAACTATAGAGTATAGATGGTTTACCATCCAAAAGTTTTAGATAACGTCAACCAGTGGTAAGTTTGTAATGATGATAAAAAAAATAGCTACATTCCTTAGGTAACAAGATAACTTCAAGGAATTGTACTTTGAAGGAAGTAGTTTATTTCCACACTAGATGACAATAGGTATCACTGACCCTAAGCTTACTAATAGTCAAGATGTAATTTAATTGAAGGGAAATAAAATTCCTAAAGGGTTAGTTTCTTTAGAAGAAATCTTTGATAAGCATGATCAGTTTCTAAAGAAAAAGAAAGAATAATGAGATAGTTCTTCTCTAGAAGTACAATAGATTAACTTGGGTAGTGAAGAAGAACCTAGGATGGTCAACATTGGCAAATATTTCTCTCAAGAAGAAAAGGAATCATTAATTAATATTCTCAAAAGATACATTGATGTGTTTGTCTAGCCCTACAAAGACCTAAAGACCTTCCAACCAGATGAGGTACAACACTATATTCCACTTCAAACAAAAGTAAAGCCTTTTAAGAAAAAGTTATGCCACCATAACCCAAGCATCTCAAGTATTATATATGCTAAAATATAGAATCTTCTTGATGTTGAGATCATCTATCCAATTAATTATTTAGCATGGTTAGCTAACATTATCCTAGTGAGAAAGCAAAATGGAGAAATATGCTTATGTGTTGATTTCTACAATCTGAATCAAGATTCTCTAAAATATAACTACCCATAGCCTATTATGGATCACACATTGCAATTAGTTACAAGTTCAAAGATTTTATCCATGTTGGATGTATTTTTAGGGTACAATCAAATAAAAGTGACTGAAGAAGATCAATACAAGACTACTTTTATGATGCCATGGGGGACGTTTGCCTATTAGAAGATGCCTTTTGGGCTTATCAATGCTAGAGTAAATTTTTAGTGAGAAATGGATCTAAAATTTACACATTTGAAAAAATAAGAGTATTATGGTATACCTTGCTGACTTAACAGTCTTCTCTAAAAATATAGGTAATCACTTGGCTAATCTAGAAGGGGTACTCATCTAGTGCAAGAGACATTAGATTTCTTTGAATCTCAAGAAATTAATATTTGTTGTGACTGAAGGAAAACTTCTTTGTCACATAGTCTCAAAGGAGGGGATAAAGATTGATCTAGAACGAGTCAAATTTATTCAGAGTTTACCTATGCCTACATCTAAGAAAATAATATATTAATTCTTTGGTAAGGTTAATTTATTTAGAAGATTCATTCTTGAATTTGTAGATTTAACTCACCACATCTCTGATATGATGAAAAAGAAGAAAGAATTCAAATGGAATGCTGAAGGTAAGTTAGCATTTGAAAGGATCAAAGTAGTTATAGTTAAAGCTTTAGTGTTGGTTTCCCCACATTTCAGTAAAGAATTCATTCTTTATTGTTATTCTTCTAAGCACACTATGTCAGCTATACTACTGTAGAAGAATGATGAGGGTATTGAATCCTTAATAGTTTTCATGAGCTAGCCATTGAAAAGATCTAAACTAAAGTATTCATAGATAAAGAAACATTTCTTTGTTGTAGTTAAAGCACACAAAGTTTTTAGGTACTACATTTTGTATTCACATACTAAAGTCTTTATACCTAACATTGTAGACCAATCTATCCTAACCAATAGGATTTTGGATTATTAAGAGGCACCTATGTAGCTATGGTGTAAGAGTTTGACCTTGATATCAAACTAATGAAGCTAGTAAGAGTAAGAGGCTTATGCCAACTAATGACATAGAGAAAACTTGATGACATAGATACAATGACACTTGCAATCTAAGTTGAATCAGATTAATATTTACCTATGGTGCTTTTTGTTAATCTTATTGATGAATTATACAACAATATTACTTATTTCCTAACTTATGGGGAATGTCTTACTGATCTGACATGTAAGGAAAAGTGTACCATGAAGCTGAAGTCAAAGGATTATGTCCTTTGGGATAATGGTTTGTACAAAAGAGGAATTGATGGTGTTTTCCTTCACTATGTGGACAAATAATAACAAAAAAAACTTCTAAAATAGTTTCATGATAAATCATGTGGAGGCCACTTCTTAGTTCAAGTCATAACACACAAAATATTATGATCAAGGTACTTTTGGCCTACCCTTTTCCAAGATACTTCTGATTGGGTTGCTAAGTATCAAGCATGTTAACATTTTATGGGACGTGTAAAGTTATCAACATTTCTATTAAAATTAGTTATAATCAATGAACCATTCCAGTAGTGGGGCATGGATTTTATTAGCATGTTGAATTCTTCTTCAAGTGCTAGACATTGTCATGTTTTAACTGCAACTAATTAATTTAGCAAGTGGGTAGAAGCCATGATGCAACTTTTAAATTTGAATGTGATTTCATCAACGAGAACATTGTAGTAAAGTTTGGTGTCCCACACAAGATAGTAACAAATAATGTATCCAACTTTTATTTAATATAACAAACTGATTTATATTACTCATATAGAATAAACTTGGTTCATGCTTCAAATCACTATCCTTAGGGGAATGGTCAAGTTGAATCAAGTAACAAGAACTTGATGACCATCATTCATAAGCTAGTGGATAATAATCAACAAACTTGGCACAATAAGTTGTTTGATTCACTATGGGATGATAGGATCAATCTAAAGAAAGCCATTGGTATGTTACCATTTTAGTTGTTATATGGAAAAAATGTTAAGATACCAATCACCATAGAGTTGCTTGCTTTGAAATTGTCCAAAACTATTAAAGATGTAACTTATCAAGATTCACTTGATAAGAGGATCATGTTTCTCACTAACATATACAATAGGTTCATATACAATTTTTTGATTGGATGAATAAACATCAAATGAAAGTGAAGAAGATCTTTGATAAGAAAGCTTGAGATAGACAATTTGAATTTGGTGACATAGTCCTTTTATGGGATAAGTAGAATGAACAAAAAAGGAAGCATGGCAAGATTGACTCCCTATAGAAAGGGCCTTTTAATATAAATAAAATGGCTAGAGGAGATAGCTTCATCCTAGCTTATCAGGATGGAATTGAATTGCCACTACCATTTAATTGGTAACACTTGAATATCTCTAAGAATTGAGCAACAGGGTAACAATTGTATGTATATAAATAAAGTTTTTCAGTATTTCTTTTGTTTCTTTATTTGTTTGTTTGTTTGTTTGTTTGTTTATTTTTTAGTTTTGTGATTGAATTTTTGCAAAGACCCCATACCCAATAGATAAGACTCAAAACCAGAGATACTGGGATCTCATCCTTGTTTCTTTCTTTTTGATAGAAACAAAGATGTCCCTAATCAGAGCTAGTTGGTGTCCCCAAAATTTCACACTTAGAAATTTTGGGTTGCCCCTATTTAAAATTTTGCATTTTGTCGTATGTGAGTCAATTGCCCTTGTTAAACCAAACCACTAAATAAATAATTAGTCTTTAGTTGTTTTCATTATGGTTTCTTTCATTCCCAATTGCTTCAAATTTATCCAAAAGGTTGAAAACATCTACCTAAAGCCATCACTGAAAAACCTATTTACTCATCTTTTCTAGAAGACCAAAAAGCCAAGTATATGAGCTCATTTCTAGGCTAACTTGGGTTCTCCAAGTTAATTTACTTGTCAATCAAGAAGTAAAGTAGTCCCACAAGTATGAATTTCACTACTTATTTCAAACTAAAATTATCAAACAACTTTACTTCTCATCAAAAGTCAATTAAAGCAATCACACAAATCCACAAAACATTACCTAAATCAAACTAGGTTTTTGAAGTTACTCTACTTACACAAAGCCGTAAGTGAAAGCAATAAAGGTTTATGAACCTCAATTACTCACCAATCAAGACCAAGTTAGGTTTACAAATCTACTTAAATTCAAATGCCAAATTAAGCAAAGTAGTTAGTAAAACCTAACAAAATATAAAGGCTTATTTGGATCCTTCCCAAATGTCTCCAAATTATCATTAATGTGTTGGAAAATATAAATATAAATGAATTCCACCTCATTTACCACCTGGTATTCAATTTTTTTACCAAGTTACCACCTCTACGAACCCTAAGCTACACTATCTGAGCCTCTGAAGCAATTTTTGATCAAAACCATCTTGACCCATTTGTATTTGAGGTATGTGGATCATGTCCTTTTAGTTTTCATAGCTTCATCTGGAGTGTTTTATTCTCATTTTTCTCTGGTAATTTTCCACTTGCCACCATGGATGTATTATTGTTTATGCTTGTTTTGCTTAGTTTTATTTGTCAAATTTTACTTGTTTAGATGTTGTAAAAAGCATGTAAACATTCTCATATATCCTAATCATTAAAAAACACACAAAAAAATCCTAAAGGTGGAATCTTCTTACAAAAAACCTAGTAGATAACCTTATATTTCCCACTCGAGTTTCCCACAATTACTTGCTTAGAATCTCAAATCTGAGTTACTTGCCCCAATAAACCCAAGATTCCCAAAACATCCTACCAATCAGACTTTCCATTACTTGCTACTCATTTGGAGTCTCAACCTTAAGCTATTACCCTTAATAACCTCAAAACTCTCAAGCACCCTACCTACCTAGAGTTGTGATTGCTTATTGATTATACTTTAGGTTTTCCAACCATAGTTACTTATCCTAGCAATCCTAAAGTAGATACCTTCAAGAAACCCAAATTCCTCATGACTCACTGCTTACTCAAAATATTGAACCCAAGTTACTAGCTAAGAGAAACCCAAAGTTACCCATGTCTTTTTATTGATACTTACCCAAATTATTGAATGCTTAAGACTTGCAGATCATCTAGACCAACCCAGGGTTGTGATACCTTGTTGCTTACTATGAGTTACTTAGGGATTTTAAGACTTTCTAATGCTTGAAATCTAAATCTAGTTTAGAGATATTGTTTGAGATAATAACTTGACTCATTTCTTCAACCTTTTCTAAACCAATAGGAGCAATCACAAAAATTTCAAAAGTGCTTCTCAAGTTCTTGCATAGTTAGTCAAAACAAATGTCAGTGTCAAAAGGGTCAAAGGAAGAAATAGTTGGAGTAAAATTACAAGAAATAATAACTTTAATTGAAGAAATCCTTGAGTTAGAACATGAAGAAATCCCTGGGCCAATTAGGAAGGGTAAAACAAAAGCTAAGAGAGCCAAATCACAAGAGTCAAAGATGAAGTTTGAGTATAAAGGGTACCCTATTGAATCCTGTATCACTTCCAATTTAATTAAAATAACTGACACATATATTAGACATGTGTCAGTGACTAATTTATTATAGAGATCCAAAGTTATATCCAAAACTCCATTCATGCAGGAAATGACTAATAGTGTAACTCTACAAGCTAAAACTTTCCCAAGCTTAGCTCAACTTCTTAAGTAGTTCATAACATGTGCAAGGTACTATGAATCCCTCACTAGGACAATCAAAGATACTTATAACAATGTAGTAATAAGGTTAGATGTTCAATATTTCAACTATTGTTTGAAGATCCCAACAACATATAAAATCCTAGATGTAACAATGGAAAAATCTAAGAGACAATGGGAGATTAAAACAAGAGAGTGCATTAAAATAATGAACACAAGATACCTAAAGAAAGTGAAATAAGCTTTAATATTTCCAAAGTAGATAATAAGGTCAGACTTGGTTTATGAAGTAGATGACATTACTTAGTTGTTATGCAGAATAAATGGAGGAAAGAATACCAACTTGGATGTATGCATACATTAGGGCCATTGATGTCAATAGGAGCTCTACAATGATTTGGTGGGCTAGGCTGATAAGTGACAACATGGACCAATAGTTAAGCAATGTGTTATAAAGTTTTGAATTTAATATGAACTCATATCTAGTATATGGTGTGGCATCAAATGGAGCCTTTTCAAGGCTAAACATAAAAGGGATGCTAGTAACTAAGCCAATATATGAATATTATCCTCAATTGGTCCTTTCTAAGTAATACAAACATTATAAGATAGTGAATGATGGATTCTTCTATGAAATCATTCACAAATTAAATGTGGATTTAAAATATAAGAGAGTATCTAATATAGTATGGGATGAAATTTCTTAATTCAGATGCATTTTCATTCAGTTCTTGCACTTCACATACATCAAATTTGGTGGTTTCTTAGGCACACCAATCAAATTACCAAGATAACCCAATGATAGGTGGATTATTATGGAGTTGTGTAGGCAACTTGTTGAATTACATGACTTATAGTCAAAGGCTCACCATCCCACTATTAATTTTACTATTGTTATTGGTAATTACCACTATCTGAGCATTTAAAACACCAAGAATGTATAGACAAAGATGTACCACAACTACAATCAGACCCATTTTGAAGCTAGAGTAAATTTTAAATGTATAGGTATATCTCAAAATAATGTTTCTCTTGAGTATATGTATATTCCTGCACTTGAGGATTTTTGGATTGATTGTAGAGATGATTTTGATTTAAGGAGAGACAAAAATAGATTAAATTTTGAATAGATTCATTTTTTTGATTTGGAAACAATCTCTAAAGATATGGAAGATGATGGGAAAGTAATCAATGATGTTTATTATAAAGCAAGAAGAGATAATGTCCCACTCCCAAAGATTTTTTTTGGTAAGAACCAAGTTAAAACTATTATAGATAGAAATTTAATGGTTCTAGACATGACTTCCACATGGATCTTTAACAAGGGATATTTCATGAAATAATTGATGAAAGAAATTAGTCAAGTAATATAAAAGAGAAAAGAAATAGCACAAGGAGAAAGTAGCCAGGGACCCATAAAGAAGTTGAAGTTGAAGTAAAATGTTGATGACTGCTACTCTGTAGTAAAGGATAAGGAACCCATTAAACTGAATATCACCACACCTCATTTGGTAACTTCTATAGATACTTCTCTACCCACCATTCCTTTTTATACTATGCCTATCATAGATCCATCAATACTTATGCCACCTCCAAAGTCTTATGGCATCAAGCCTCCTCATAAGCCCATTCAAAAGGAAATTGATGTTTCTCCTCCTCCTCCTCCTCCTCCATATTCTCCACCTACTTATCCACATCCACTAAAAATGGGTTAGAACAAGTAATTTATATAAAATATACCTCATATCATGAGGTAACACAAGAAAAATAAAAGGAGATGGTTGAACTTAATATAGAAACATAGGTAGAGGTAGAGAAGGTAGCTGAGAAGGAGAAGGAATTAGAAGTTAAGAAGCAAGTTGAGAAAGAAAAAGAGAAATAAACTAAGGTAGAGACAATGGAAAAGGAAAAGGAAATAGAAGTAGAGAATAAGAAGTGGAGAAAGAGAAAATGAAAGAAGTGGAGAGAGATGCAAAGAAAGTGATAGAGAAAACAAAGGAGAAAGAAGAGGGAAAATAATTTGAGAAAGAAATCAAGTGACATAAACCCAAGAAGTTCCTTCTCAAGAAATATTGGTAAGGAATAACCAAAAATAAATGGTGATTCATATAGACACTTGCACTAGTATATATTTTTCTTCTTGGTTGGCAATGCAAATGACTCCAGAGTCTTGATAAGTAATAAATCTGAAAGAAATTGATTTATAGCTATTAAACAGTTTGGATAGAAAAGGAAAGAATCTTAAAAGTGCCAAGGTAACTTCAAAATTGATAATTGAGCCTACAAGATAAAAATTTTTAGAGGTATCAGTCCTTCCATAGGGCATGAATAAAAGTGAAGTCACTGAACGTGACTTAATAGTTACAAAGATATCTCTTGGAGAAGTTACCATAGAGGGCTTGAAACAAAATACACAGACCTTGATCAATACACTTTTTCAAAATATTGATGAGGAGACGGTTGCTAAGGCTAAGTTAAAAGAATAAAATTACAAATTATGTGAAATAATTGCTAAATTTGCAAGGTCTATTCTAAAACAATCAATTCTTTTAGATTTAATTGGTTAGCAAGTAATAATTAATTTAGAGGAAACTAAAGATAAGGCTAAGGCCATTGATGAATGGATGGAGAAGATGCATCAAACTGCCTAGAATCTCTTTCCTAAAGTCTTAGTTATTCATGCTGATATTGTAAATAAATTAGTAGAAATAAAGGCAATAATGAAGGAAATAGAAAATGAGAATGGAATTTTTGAGTTACAACAAACGAGTCTACAAAGAATAAATAATTTGAATGAGAAAGTTTTGATCAAAGAGAATATTGTCCCTAAAGGATAAATAAAGAAATAAAAATAAAAATAATACCTCCTATTCTTTCACATGCATATTCTTGAAGCAATGTGTGAAGAAATGAAAAATTTAGAAGAAGAAGATTGTCTCTTTGGTCTCATTAACATTTGGTCTAATAAAAATCCAAGGACATCTAAATAGTTATATCAATAGTTCAAGAAATTAATGGAAAAGGCCACAAATAATTTCATAGCTAAATATATAAAGGAATTAATAAAATGCCAACATGAAATCAAGAGGCTTGAACCAAGACTTGAAAAAATGAAATCTCATAGTAGGAGGTTTAAAAGAGAAATGATAAAATTTGAGATTTAAAGGCAATCACTTGCTAAACCAGATGATGCAGTGATCTAATTCATGATGTCTCAACATATCAAATATAGAGAGAATTGTAGAAAAAAGGTTAATGAATTGGAATGATTTTAAAATTTGTTCTACTTTTTCTATTTTTTTCTTGTAACTTTTAATGTATTTAAATATATTTTGATTTCATGAATTACTTGAAAAAGTAAGTTGTTGTAAAATGTAAAACTCAAGTAACTTGGCTAAATTCTATTACTTGAAGTCATTATGTAAAATCAAATTACTTAAGCTAGATTTATGTTGCATGCAAAGTAGTTGTGTTCAATCTAAACAGTGGGACCAAGAAGCGCTACATGTCACTAGTTATTTCATGCCACACAAGGGAAATTTGAGGAAGACACCTCTCAAAATCTTTGATTTTTTAGCATAGCACATGGGTTTTGAAGGAGTTGTTTCCTATTTGATTTTGACATCTGTTTTTGTATAAATATAAGTGTAGGCATACATGCCTAAGGATGGTAATTTTTTGGTATAGAAATTGTAACTAAAGCAAGAGAGTTTAAGCAATCTAAAACTTTGTATTTATATTTTTGATTTTTTCTTTTGTATGAAATTGGTTCAAAGTGAATGAGAAATAAGTTATTTTTCTATGGAAATTTCTATCCTAGGAGATCATTTGGTGGATTTGTGAAGATTAAAATGGTAAAATTTGTGTTATCTTTAAATTTGAATATGAATTCTAGTCTTTCTTCTTCATTTTTTGAAAATATTATCATTTCTTAGGTGTTTATTTACTTGTACAAATTTAATAATATCTATAAAATTACTTGTTGTGAAGTACAACTTCTTTCTTCTCACATGTTCTAGTCTTTCATTCTCAATTTCCCAAAATTTCTTTACACATTCTCTGAAACAGCTACTTACTTGCTACAAAATCACCTTGTTATGGCTCATGAACTCTTTGATTAAATTAATACCCCAAAAATAAAACAAATTGCACATAATCTGTGAATAACTAAGATCTATGAATAATTAAAAGTAAATAGACATAAACATACGAGAGCTTCGTCGTTAAATGAAGGGGATTTAATCCCATGACTACCTAGGTATTTTTGGTAGCCTACAAAATATCTATCCAACAAAGAGTTTATCCATTGGATAAGGTCTCCATTTTTTAAATACATGAAGTATAGCCATATTCCCATTCTCATAGATAATATTTAGCAAATTCTTACCTTTGATTTTATGACTCTCAAATGTAAGGGGTTACACCTCCTACATGATTATTTCCCCTAGTCCATATTTTGATACATCACATTCATTAATCTATTTTAAAAATATAGGGCATCCATAACTAGATTGGATCAAATGGTCTCCTTTAATTTCTCAAATTTCATGGTGGAAGCTTTGTTCCAATGGAAGGATTCCCTCTTTAATAAAGTTATGAGTGGTGTTGTTAAGCTTCCATAATATTTCACAAATTAGAAATAGTAACTTATCAACCCTTAAAAACCTTAGAGGTTATTGAAGGATTTTTTAACTTGTCATTATATCACAACCTTGATCTTATGAAGGTATACTTTGGCACCTTCATGTGACACAAAATTACCCAAGTACTCTACCAAGAAAAAATTCTATAAAAAAGGCTTAAAGACAACGTTCATCAAACTCTAGACTGTAGATGGTGCATTTTTTAAACAAAAAATCATTACCAAAAAGTCATTATGGAATCTATGATCTAAGAAAATTTTCTTATGTATATACTCATCTCTAATCAAAATTTGATGGTAAGTTGAACAAAGACCCAATTTTTTAAAGTAGGCACCACCATGAAATTCATCTACCAAATCATAAATTATTAGAATAGGGAAATTATCTTTAATTTTGTACTTGTTGAGATCTATATAATATTAGAACATCTTATTACACAAATTACCATAGGGTATGAATATGAACTCTAGTTATGTCTGATAATACCAACCTCTAACATTTCATGTACCATATCTTCAATCTAAATATTTTAGACATATGGGTACCTGTATTGTCTCATTTTTTGTAGTTGACTCCTTAGTACCAATTGAATGAAAATATCATGTTCCCTTAGTGGTATTAGTACATTTGGAATTGCTCAAAAAATAATAGAGTGATTTTTAATAATCTCTTATAGATCAGGGTATGCAGGCATCTTTGTGGGTTTTAATTCTAAGGAAAATAATTATGCTACAAACCCATTTCACCCTTTTGAGAATTTTTTGCATCTTATGAGAACTAACTAGATATGGATAATTTTCATGTACTTCACACAATTAAAATTGCATGCCTTCACAATGAAAACACATGAAAAAATCATATAAATTCATATCTATCTTTCCCAAGGATTTTATCCATTGGAATCCAAAACTATGTTAGCCCCACACACAGGAGTAGAAAACATAAGAGATTATATCCTATAATCTCACATGTAAATTTTGATACTTTGTCATTTCTATTAAAAATGATTATGCCACCATATATAATTATGACCTAAAATTATAGAGATAGATAAAAAAATTAATTTACTCATTATGCCAACTTATTATTGATGGATTTATGTGTATTCCCTGAGTCAATTAGTAGTCTCACTTTCTATTTTTTTAGGAAAACCATAATCTTGAAGGGTTTGGGAGTGATAATCCCTGAAAGTGTGTGGCAGTTAATATTTGGTTGAGACTCTTCAAATTCATTCTTTGGCTCCTCCTCACCCTCACCTAATACTTCATCACCCTCGTCATCTTATTTGAACCCTTCAATGTATAAAAGTTTCTTCTCAACACATTTATGTCCTATTATGTATTTTATATCATAGTTAAAACATAACTCTTTTTTATTTATATTCAATTTAATCAGGATTCAATATGCTAGGTTGATGGAATGATTGTTTGGAATAATGAACTCCCTACTGGTTGTGATATCCCACCATTTGACCAAAACTATTTCATCTACCTAACATGCAAAGACCATGGACTCTAATATTGAACTTGGATTAAACATGTGAACAACTAGTTGGATGTTATCCTTGAGCCCACCCAAGGATAGGTTATTCATATTATCTTTTGTAAAGTCATCCACACACACATACAAGTTTTATAATTGTTGAATATAGTCCTTGACAACCCCCATTTGTATAAATCTTGATAATTGGATGAAATTGCTTTTGGGACACTGTTATAATAATGCATCTATATCTCATCATTAAAAAGTGACTAGGAATGATTGGTGGCCTTATTTTTATTTTGAGTGAATAACCATTTATACCAAATGAACTACTTTAGTTCTAAATTTGATGTAGATAAAAAAAAATCTATTTAATTAATCTTGGTGATTGGGTCCTTACCATCAAACTTGTGTACTTTTAATTTGGGTAGTAAGTTCATCAAGCTAGTATTTGAGCTTTGATTGTTCTAGTTGGGATAACTCGATTGGCCTAGTGAATAATTATTAGATAATGGCATTACTAGAAATTGAGCCAAAATATTTTATGATGTTATATTCATGGTGATCAAATCTAAATTCATTACATCTATGTCTATTTTCACCACATCTATATCTTCCTTTTTTCACTATTATTTACACATCTGCCTAGATTTTAACAACCAACCCTAAAGCCCTTTATTTAGACATTTTGGAATCCATGTCTTTCATACTATGTGTTTTTTCTATAGTGGATTTCCCTTTTTTGTCACCTTGAGTGTTAGGACTGGCCATACACAAACTATAGGGTTCAATATTTAAGAATTTAGGGTGGAGTTTGGAGTTGGAAAAAAGTGTGCTGAAGGCTTATATTATTGCTATTATCTCACTGAGACAAATACAATGAATATTAATTTACATAAGGGTACTAAAAAAATTCTAAACTCTAACAAAATACTTAAGAAATACTACACTAATGGAAAAAATAAATACTTCTCAGGTCCTAATTTAAGTTTTTTAATCCTTCAGCTCACAGATGCTCAATCTAGAAAATAAAAATTGCTTTATAAAGATTTATCTAAATTTAATATCTGATACCAATTGTAATGAAATTACTTAGATATATAATCATAGTTTATAAAAATGTATATATATTTAAACAAGTGTATTAATAAAAATATAACAAAATAATGAGAACAAAATAAGTAGATCCATGATAATAATTGATATCATAGTATAATACTTGATAAATAAGACTAAACTAAATCGAGGGGGAAACCTTAACAACTATGTAGCTATAATAGAATTTTGTTTTATTTAATTTTAATTAAGGCAATGAAAACTAAATTTAATATTGTATAAACAAGTAGAATAATTAAAATTAATAGACATGGAATTTAATCATATATTAGAATGTAAAGGTTAGGAATTAATTATATGGAATTGACAAGTGGCATATGATAAATATACTAATTACAAAAAATGGACAAGTAATTATATTTAAAGGCTGACTATTTGACTATGATTGTATTATGGAAGTGGAAATCAAATAAAATCATGCTTGTGATTTTTCTAGTTTAGGAACTAATTCTCTATCTACATAGGGTTAGTTCTAGGTGATTTGGGTCAGTATCACCAATAAATATTAACCTATGCTAGTTGGTACTAACCTGCAAGGAAATTCAAAATAGTGATTGTATAATTACTTGTTTCTATCTATAATTACTTTGTATATGTGATCTTGATCTCTAATTATGCATGTAACTCAGAAATCAATGCCATTTACCTTGAAATCCTAGTTATGCTTGTGAGGACTTAAAAATTATCAAATATGAAAAAGTGTAAAGGGTTGAGATAACCCCAATAACCCTCATTTTATGATTGACTGCTACCTATGTATCCAATACTCTAAGGAAGGAAATCATGTTGCACATATTTCTCCCACCTAGTGTGATTATGAAATTGTGTTCCTTTATTTTATGTATGCGACTAATGATTTGTATTTTATACTTGACAATGCTTAATTTGACTTGGATTATGACTAAGCCTAGTGATTGATTTTTCATTTGTGAGGAATAGGGTATATTTTATCAATGTGAAGTGGTATATAGATATATTCTAGATAAATTCCTAGTCCCTTGAATGACGCCTTGATTTATTTATATATGAGTCCAATTAGGTAATTTATTACACCATCCACACATTATGAAAATGGGTTGACCTTAAGCAAAGGTTTGATTTTAAAATTTATTCATTTTTGAGAGTGGGTTGTTATCAATCAAATCGAGATAATATCAATTTATAATACTATCTAAATCTATCTTAGACAACATACGTAAGGTTGACTGAACTAAGAGTCTGGAGATATTTGTGCATGATATTTAATAAGATTGAAATAGATAGTGAGGTTCATATAGTTTAATAAAATAATAATGGAAGGTTTGACTCATAATATAGCATGAAAGTGTGAGATATTAGAGAATTAGACCCTTTTTTATTATCTCAAGTCATGCATGGGAAATGTGTGTCAAGATTGTCATTGTCAATTACCAAAAATAATATTTTAGTACCTACAAAGTCCTCCATTTTATTATATTAATGAAATTTATAGATAAAAATGGTAAAATATACCTGAGTGTGTACACACACTTTGTATTTGATATGAAGCTCTAATTATGTAGGCCACTCAATAACATAACCTATAATCACGTGTAGTTAATGTCTATGAATTGGAAATTTTATTGAAACTAAACTTGAAGTTTTTAAAAAAGAACAAGGGTTAGAGTACACTTGTGTGTTGGTGATACCCATGTTTCCATTATAAATTTTTGGATATGATGATTCTTTTTTAAATCACTAGATAAACTTCTACTTCCTTTTTGAAGCACATGGAGAGTTAGGGTAAACATACCAATTTTTTTTTAGCTATGTAAGATTTAGTTTGGGAAGATAACATGCCCCAACCATCATAAATGTGTGGAAAATTACATAATTTACTAAACCAAATAATTACATAGGGAAAGAGAGAACCATCAGGATAGATTCACAAAAATAAAATGAATCTACCACTATAGATGGCTTATAGATTTAATTGTATAGTTTATCTCAAGTTTGCTCCATGTAAAAACAAAAATGCATGATAAAAAAGGAATGAGCAATGTTATGCCCCCATCATGAACATAGGTTTGATTGTATATTTTTTATCAATGTAGAAAAAATACATGATCAAAAGAGAATGAATAATTTTCATTCCCTCGTCATGAATGTAAGTCTGATAAGTGTGAAGTGGAAAGACAACCATTTTTCATTCAATTATAAATTTTGTCCCTGTTTATGTGCATAAACCAATATCACTCCATTTGAATCTATATAAATTTATATATGATGTCATGTATATGTATGTTTAATTTTATAACATATACCTCAAATTTATGTATCTATGGAAACCTATACTTTTTTTCTTGTAAATTGTGTGCATATACCTAGCATATGCACTCAAATGTGTATGAATATGTGCTCATGTATTTGTAAAGTCTATGAATATGCATGTAATATGACCCCATAATTTACACTAATGTTCTAATAATCATGATGTAATTTAACCCTCATATCTTAACCATTTTGAATTTATGAATTTTTTCTCTAATTTGATTTTATGTTCATCTAGGATTATGTCTCTATGAGAATACTACTATGATACTCCTCTTTTGAGATGAAATATGTGTCTTATAAGTCACTCATCTCAATAAGAAGAATTTAATTGTATCATGTCATGTATATAGATAACATCACATAAAATATTTAAGCATGTGGAGAATATATCATCATATTAATGTATGTGTCAATCAAGGCATGTATGTAACATATGCAATTTAGGACATACAAGGGTCATGTCTAGATAGATGTATCAATGAAACATGTATTAAAATAATAACTAAATAATACTACCTAATAAAATTTCATGATATGAATCATGGCTCTACTCAATGTCAACAAGCTTAAGATTTAGTGTCATACATAATGCCAAAGGCCACAAAAAATGGACATAAATATGTCATAATAAATAAGGTTAAGGGCCACACCTAGGGGACAAAAACATGTTCCAAATAAGGGACATCAAATATATCACATCAATAAATGTTCAATGGGCCACACACAATGGTCAAACATAAAGTAGCTCATCATGTAAAAGACTAACAATCTTAATGGAGCATATAAAAATTAATATAATCTACACCATCCATATGTATCATTATCACATCATAGTATAATATCATATTCTTGTATCACTATTTAATATATGAATAACTAACAAGACATGTATAAGCAATCTAGGTATCTCAACATGGTATAAAAGGTCATATAAATATATAACCTACAATAATAAAATATGTGGAAAAAGATTCCCCTGATATTAGCATGGCCACTGGGTAGAGGAAAGTCCAACATCTATATGTCCATGTATACCAATTATATTTTACATTACACTCATATATTTTGAAATGCATGTGTGTATGAAAATAATATGTCATCTATCAAACATGTGATATATAACATATGTAAATAGTTTAATGTATTAATCATGTCATGCTTAGGTCTTTATTTTATAATTTTAATTTTTTTTTAAGTTTTTTTTGAATATTTGAGGTTTGTAAAAGCTAACTAATAATTTCATCAATGGGAGGATCATGGGAAGTTATTATATCTAATAGTGTAAGGGACCTTTGTCATAGTATAATATAATATTCTTGTATCACTATTTAATATATGAATAACTAACAATACATGTATAAGCAATCTAGGTATCTCAACATGGTATAAAAGGTCATATAAATATATAACCTACAATAATAAAACATGTGGAAAAAGATTCCCCTAATATTAGCATGGCCACTAGGTAGAGGAAAGTCCAACATCTATATGTCCATGTATACCAATTATATTTTACATCACACTCATATATTTTGAAATGCATGTGTGTATGGAAATAATATGTCATCTATCGAACATGTGATATATAACATATGTAAATAGTTTAATGTATTAATAATGTCATGCTTAGGTCTTGATTTTAGAATTTTAATTTGTTTTTAAGTTTTTTTTTAAATATTTGAGGTTTGTAAAATCTAACTAATAATTTCATCAATGGGAGGATCATGGGAAGTTATTATATCTAATAGTGTAAGGGACCTTTGTCATATATGTGTGGTGCCAACTATGCATGTAACAAAAATTGATAAAAAATCATGTGGTGTGCCATAACTGTCATGATCACTTCTCATAAAACACAAAGTAGTATGGGTAACCATAGATCATCAAGGACTTTATGGTGTCTAATGTATATAAGGAAGGTGTCATACAACCTATGTTGAATTTGGAACACATTTAACTATTTACGGTGCTAAATAAGTATATAATTTAGTACATATAGGCCTCTATGGTATTTGAGTAATTCTCTAATGTGATAAAAATTGAATATTTGGCTATTTACTAGGCCCAAATATGATCCTCTAAACTAGTTATATATATGTATATATCATGTATAAATGTAACAATAAAATTTATGTATCAACCATCATTGTATAATGATCTTCACTAGGTGTGGCAACTATATATGTGTAGCTATTATAAATAGGTGTAGTAACTAATCACAGTGGTAGTGGGGGTGGAAGAATAGATACCACTAGTTGTAGAGGTTATTAATACCATACACTTGTAACCATGACAAACTTATTTTAATGCATGTACTTTAGAAATTGGTGCATTGTATATGGTAGTACACAAAGTTTTTTCATCTAAAGGCATCCTAAAAATATGTTGAATACCCCATTAATATATAAAACTAAGAATGGGATGGATAATATGGCAAAACCCACCTAAATAGGTAATACTATGCATCCAAGGTAATATGTTTATGTCTATATAATCATTTAACTAATTTTGATATATCCTTTAAATCTTGTAGTGTATACCCAATAGAGTGAAAAAGTGTCATCATGCAAATGTTTTCCCTTGAACTATTTTTATCATAACATAGTGTATAATTTTTTCATCAGTGTAGGCTCGTATTAAGAGTATATGAAAATTTGAATCATCACCAAATATCTCATTGTCATTAGATGTGATCATAACTCGTTGTGGTATAATATCACTAAGTGTACCAATAATAGTAGTAATTATATAAGCATACATCTTTGGTGGAGAATATGCATTGTATGCATGATATAGCTCTGAATTATCATTAGTTTCTATTGTCTCATGTTTAGGAAATGGATAATTAAATATATTCAAATTTTGATTTCCATTTTTTTGTAGTTTGTATTCCTCTATAGTGGTTCCAAAGTTGATAATGTTGTCATCGATAAGATCTTGTATCTTGTGTCTTAGTTTGAAACGTTCATTTTTTAAATGTCCTAAAATTTGATGATAGTCATAATATGCAGTTCCATCATAGTTCCTTAGTGTAATCCTATTTATATCAAGATCTTATGGAGGAATAAATGTGATACTATTTCACTCAAGTAACTTCTTTATTATAATCTTTATAATTTCCTTTACACTGGAACCTACAATTGTAATTGGTTTTTAGGTTGTGATACTACATTGAATGTAATATTTTACTCATTATTGCTATCAATTGGTTTGACTTTATAGTTTTATTTTCTATAAGAATTCATTACTGAAGTAGTTATATGAGTATATGTATACTTGAGTTTGTTAAAATCTATGTTCTTAACTTCTTTGTCCCTTACTATATGGCATATCTCTTGAATATGATTAACTCATGGAGGGGTGCTAGTAATATTTACATGAATATATCATGTAAATCATTATCAACCATAATATTTGTCATCTTGGATAGCATAGTATTGTATCAAAGTACATAATCATTGATTGGCTCATTGGACCCTTTCTTAAATCTATAAATTTGTCCATATAATAGTTTATCATCAATGCTTATGAAATAATGCATTAGAATTTGATAGTATAATGGGTTTTAAAATTTTATAGATTAGAGGGGAATATTGTAGAACCATCAAAATGCATCTTCCTCAAGACTTCTCAAAAATAACTTGGTTAATAATTTATCATTATATGCATAGTCCAAGCATGCTGCATGGAATGAGCTAAGGTGTTATTTGGGATAACCTTTACCTTCATATAATGGAATATTAAGATATATAAATAACATTGGTGAAGGATAGGTTGTTATCTTAGGTACTAATGGGTTGTGAAGAAAGGCATGTGAATCCATAGAATGACTAGCTCTGAATTCACCTTCATTTAACTAAAACACTTTAACATGTAGATTTGTAATAATCTGCTCAAGGGAATGTGCATTAGGCTAGTTTAATGATGGAATATGTGTATTTATCATGGAATGGGAAAAATTTTCATGTTTATGAATATGTATGGGTATCTGTTGGATTCCTAATGTTGTCCCCAAACTTTTCAGTCGATGTTACATAGGTCATTAGAGTTGTATATGTAGGGATAATACTAGTAAAAGAGGTATAAATTCTTGATGTAGTGGCTTGGACCAAAATTTTATGATCTTATCTTGATTTATAACATTAAATAAATATGATATGGATTATATTAAATGAATAATTGAGTATTCATGGCATCTAGTTGATCTTTAGTAGTTGTGTCACGAGTATTATTAGTTTTGATAGTTAATATAATTCCATCAATGGGGTTGATATTATTTATGGTATCATTTATATTAGGGGGAAAAAGGAATATATAAATTTCATTTGTCATCTAGTAGTAAAAATATGTATCTCATATTGGATATTGTAATAATAATATGGAAAAATGTTTGGATTGTTCACTAGTAATTTAAAACTCATTAGTGTTCTTAGATAAGATCATTTTGACCCATTTTCTTACATAGTTAATCTAAATAAGATAAATTATATATTGTAAGCACAATAAATAAGGGGGGGAGGATGAATTATTTTCTTAAAAACTTTGTTTCAATTCCTCCTTATACATAAACCATCACATTAACATATAGATCAAGCAATGCATAAGCAATCAATTATACAAGCATAAAACAAGATTACACAAGACAACACATCATATATGTGGGAAACCATCAAGGGAAAGAAAAAACAATAATTCTTGAAAATTTAATATAGTTCTATAAGTAAAAATATCACAATTTATTGAAGCACAAACTCCACATGGAGCACTAACCCCAACTAGCTAAGCACCAACTCAGCTAGGCTTTATCAAGAACCAAATTGTAAGAAGGTACCAACCCCATAGATAAATTAGCACCAAATAAATAATTTGAAACATTTTATCACCTTTCAAAAACATTTTTTATCATACAATACATTATTATCACCTTATTCATCTCTTCTCTCTCTTCTACCCCTCTCAAATTGTCTTTTAGGCTTCTTCGCTCAACTAGCCCTCTTTTTGACTTGATTAGGTCATATGACATTGATTTTCATACATATAACCAATATAAAATATTAATAATAGTTACTATACAATATTTATATGGTATAAAATACCTCCTTATGCTTTCCAATGTGTTATTTCATTCTCATCCACACTTATAACACAAATAGGCCTAAAACTACCTTTTATATATACCATTCCTTATTCAAATACCACTTAGTCAGCTACTCACCCTTAACTTATTAGGTATTTCATGTTATAGGTCTTATTAAATCTCATAAAAATGATTAAAATGGATATTGAGTCAATTTTGGTCTATCATATCTCTATTATACCTTATTTCACCTTTAAGTCTCATGGAGACTTAATTCCATTGGTTTATTTTAGGACACATTACACTTTGCCTTTCTTGGAACACTTTATCTTCATTGATAAAAAATATCCTTTCATAATTTGATAAAATATACCTTAATAAACATATTATAAAGTCCATAAAACTTTTTATTTCCAACTCCTTCATGAACACTCCTTGTAACACTATTCACAAATAGGACTGTGAACCTACAGAAAGTTTACCAAATAAAAATGAAGCATGTACATAATTTAGTCAAACAAAAATGAAAATAAATCACATGAAAATAAAAATAATGACCTTGAAAACATCACCATGTGATTTATACTTCACAAATCAAGGCAAAATGAATCAAAAACTTCTCTATAAATAGCCCATTCAAAACTACCAGAATACTCTAAAACCCAGTCATGAACAAATTGAAATTTAATACCTAAAATAACACTTCCCATGACCAATAATAATTTAAAAATATAATTTTACATATATATACCATGATAAAATACAAAAACCACAAGGTATAATGTCAAATATTGGTCTTGTAGACCAATCTTTTGACCTCACTACATATAGTCAAACTAGTTGTAGACAAACCATTTTGACTTCAATATTTCAACCACTTTCACTAAATATCAATCCTTATACAAAGCATGGATAGAAAATAAAAGTACCAAAAAAAAAACCATGTTCATTATATACTTCAAATTATGGCATAAAGACTCAAAGTCATCACTACAACTTGCTTACCTAGAACTACCTTAAAGCACAGTCATGATGACTTAGACCTCCAATGTTGAGTAAGGAGCCATTTGGGGCTGTCACATGACCTTAGGAGTATATTTTTTTGGCCTAGAGAGCTCTAAAAATTTGGGGAGTGTAGTTTTCCCTACTCCACCTTTTGTGGAACCTTGCTCCACATGTGAGTGGAATATTCTTTATATTTTCTAATTTCTATGTTTCCATATTTTATGGAGTTAGTTGTTAGATGCCTTTTCCCATGTTGACTTTCTTGATCTTAAGGAGATAATTTATTATTATAAAATGGGATGTATTCTTTGTTTCTAATAGTTTGTTATGATCACATGTTGTTGGAAAATGTGCCTTAAAAGGGGTGGAGACTCTATCTTGGCATGTTCCTTCTTAGATGGGCTTTTAGATGAGCTTGATGAGTTAAAACTAAGGTGTCCTTAGTGGATGATTCTTATCTTGGATAAGAATGACATAATTTTTCCTCCATTTATGTATTTTTCTTCATTTTTTATATATACAGGTGTGGTGTGGCGTTTAGAGGTTGATGGTTTTTTTATAAGGTGTGGCTTTGAGGATCAGAGTCAAAGTGCAAATGTTTTTGAAAAGTGAAAGTGTTTATTGTAGGGTGTGGTATAACAACTTGTGAGATACAATATTGTGCAGGTGAGGGTGAAAGAGCAATATTTTTTATAGGATATTTTTTTATCTCTATGATATTTCATTGTAATCTTGTTTTTTATATTATAGTTTTATTTGAGGGCTTTCTTGGTGGATGTAGCCCACATTGGGTGAACCATGATAGATTTATGTTATGCATGTTCTTATCTTGTTCTCTCCATTTATGCTTTTATAATAACTATGATTTGAGGAATGTTTCCATGATGCATGCTATTACATAATTTATATATGATTTATGGTCATATTAAATTTAGTTTAAATTTTTTAATTCCTAGCAATTGGTATCATAGCTTTGATGTGTTTTATTGAAGTGGTAAATCATAAGAAGGATATTAGCTTGAGTGGGAGATATGGGAGAATATATCATATTTAGAGTTGAGAAGTTTGATGGTAAGAATTTTGGTTTATGGAAAATTTAGATGGAAAATTACCTATATTAGAAGGAGCTACATCTCCCCTTGGAGGGGAAAGTAGAACAACATGTAAGTATAAGTGATGTGGATTGGTCATTGTTTAATAGGAAGGCATTGAGCATTGGGAGCCATATGGTTATGCATTAAATTTTCTATTTCATTTAATATTTTTGATAAAAAAAACCATAAAGGATCTCATGGATAAACTTGGAAAGTTATATGAGAAACCCTCAGCGTCTAATAAAAATTTTCTTATGAAAATATTGTTTAGCATGAAAATGTCTAAGAATGGTTCAATTGCTAATCATCTAAATGGTTTTAATACAGTTGTAAGTATGCTCATTTATATTGGAATTAAGTTTTTTTGATAAATTTATAGCTTTGCTAATATTATTATTTTTGCCTAATAGTTGGAATAGTTTGGTTATGGCTATGAGTAATACAGTCCCTACCAAGGAAGCTTAAAATTTGAGAATGTTTTAGGTGTGATCCTTAGCAAGGAGATGCAAAGGAAAAGTACTAGTGAATCATCTTTAGGTAATGCTTTATATATTGATACTAGAGGGAGGCAAAAGGACAAGAAAAAAGGCAACCATGAAAATTCAAAGGGTAGATATAAGTCCATATCTAGATCTAAGATGATATGTTGGCATTGTGGGAAGAGTGGACACTCAAAGAAGGGTTGTTGGACACTTTGAGATAAGAATGCCAACAAGCAGGAAATGAATGAGGTAAATGTGATATTAGGTAAATCATGTCAAGATGCCTTAATTATTTTTATGGATAGTTTTTCTAAGCCTTGGGTTTTAGATTCAAGGGCTTCTTTTCATGCAACCCAACATAGGTATTATTTTAATGATTATGTTCAATATAATCTAGGACATGTTTATCTTGGTGATGATGAACCATGTGAGATAGTAGGGAAAGGTTGTATTCAGGTTAAAATGTAGAATGGGAACACATGGCTACTCAAGGATGTCAGACATGTGCCTATATTGAGATGGAATTTAGTTTTAGTGGGGTAATTAGGTAGTGAGGGATGTTTAGTATTGTTTACTACAGATTCTTGGAAAGTTACCAAAGGTGCTCTTGTGATATTGAGAGGTAAGAAAGTTCATACTTTATATTTAACTAGTAGTGTTTATTCTCTTGATGTAGTTGTTGCAAATGGAGATGCAACTATGTGGCACTATAGGCTCAATCATATGAGCCATAAGGGCATGGATATCTTACAACACAATTTGCCTAGATTAAAATATCTAGATCTAGACTTTTTTGAGAATTGTGTGTATGGGAAATATAAGCAGGTTAAGTGCCTAAAGGTTAGACCCACATAGAAAGATCACAAGTTAGAGTTGGTACACTTAGATTTATGGGGACTAGCTTAGGTATCTTCTATTGGTGGATCTAATTATTATGTTACCTTTATTGATGATGTAACTAAGAAAGTTTGGGTTTATTGCATTAAAAATAAATTTGATGTATTTGACACTTTAACAAGTGGAAAGCCTTGGTTGAGAATGAAACAAGGATCAAGTTGAAATGTCTCAGATTAGATAATGGAAGTGAGTATTTTAGTAATGATTTCTTTGATTATTATTCTAACAATGGAATATATAGGCAAAGGATGGTTCGAGGAAATCCACAATAGAATGGGGTATCTAAAAGGATGAATAAAATAGTAATGAAACATGATAGGAACATGAAGTTACATGCATGGTTGTTTTTGCAATTTTGGGTAGAAGCAGTTAACATGGTAGTATATCTAATTAATAGAGGACCTTCTATGCCTTTGGATGGAAGCATTCCTAAACAAGCTTGGTCTAGTAAGAATATTGATTATTCTTTTCTTAGAGTCTTTAGATGTGAGGCTTTTTATCTCATTAAGAAAGAGGATATGACCAAGTTAGAGGCTAAATTAGATAAATGCACATTTTAGGTTATGGTGAGGATGACTTTTGTTTCTATTTATGGAGCATTAAAGATAAGAAAATATTTTAGTTTAGAGATGTAGTCTTTAATAAAAGTCATGTATAAGGATCAGTTGTAGGAACAAGAACATGAATAGAAAGAGTAAATAGTATTGGATGATATTATAGATGGTAAATTATCCAATGATTCAATTTAGGAACCTTCTACACAAGGACCCCAAACTCCTATGATAAGGTCTTCCAGGGTAAGAAGAGCACCTGGATGTTTTTCTTTGAATTATTTATTACTCACTAACAATAGAGAACCAGAGTGTTATCAGGAAGTAATGTAGGTAGATGCCAAGATGAAATAGGAGAAAGCCATGGATAAATATCATAGATCTCTCATGGAGAACCAAATGTGGGATTTGGTAAGGTTACCCAAGGGCAAGAGTGCATTGACAAACAAGTGAATTTTTAGAATAAAAGAAGAGGATGAAGGGAGAAAAAGGTATCAGGATAGGATGGTGGTCAAGGGATTTGCACAATAATTAGGTATTGATTTTGATGAGATTTTCTCTTCTATTGTAAAAATGAATTCTATTAGGATTGTTCTTGGTTTAGTTGTAGTTAATGATTTTCACTTAGAAAAGTTAGATGTGAAAATTGTTTTTCTTCATGGTGATTTGGATGAAGAGTTATATATGAAGAAGCCACAAGGATATGAGGTCAAAGGGAAGGAGTACTATGTGTGAAGACTAAAGAAGAGCTTGTATATCTTGAAATAAGGTCCACGGTAATGGTATAATAAATTTGATTGTTTTATGTTGGAACAAAAATATCAAAGGTGTCATTCTGACCATTACATATACATCAAACATTTTGATGATGGTTCCTTTATTAATTTATGCTTGTATGTGGATGACATGTTAATTTTAGGAAAGAATATACAACATATTCATATGCTCAAGAAATAACTTAGTGACTCCTTTTTTATGAAGGATTTGGGTGCTAAAAATCAAATCCTTGGTATGAGGATTTATCATGATAGGAAGGAGATGAAGCTGATCTTATCCCAATCAGAGTATGTGAAGAAAGTGTTGGAAATGTTTAACATGTTGGAGGTAAATTTTTTGGTACTCCTTTGGTATGCCACTTTAGATTATCAAAAGATCAGTGTCCCAAGATAGAATCTAAAAAGCTTAAGATGTCCAAGGTACCTTACTCATTGATAATTGGAAGCTTGATGTATGTCATGGTTTATACTAGGTCAGATATTACCCAAATAGTGGGAGTTATGAGTAGGTATATGAGTGATCCAAGTTATTAGCATTGGTAGGCAGTTAAATAGATTCTTTGGTATTTGAGAGGAACCATGGATTTTGCATCATGTTATGGTGGATCAGATACCACTTGGAGTGGTTATGTGGACTCAGATATGGAAGGGGATATTGATAGAAGTATGATAGGTTATGTATTTATTGTTGGAGATACAATGGTTAGTTAGATTTACAAGATATAGAAGGTTGTGTCTTTATCAACCAAAGAGGTAGAGTATGTTGCTACCATGGAGGCTAGCAAGAGATGAATTGGTTATAGGAGTTGTTTTGAGAGTTGGGGTATGAGAAGAAAGCTGGGAGACTACTTAGTGATAGTCAACATGTTATTCATTTGGAAAAAAACTCTACTTTCCACTCAAGGATGAAACACATTTAGTTACATTATCACTTCATTAGGATAAATTTGGAGGAGAACTTGATGAAGTTAGAGAAGATTCACACTACCAATAATTTTGTGGATATGATGACCAAGGTGGTCACATTAGACAAGTTGAGACTATGTTCATATTTGGTTGGCCTTAGTGGTCATGGAGTAGTGATAGATTTTGTTTAGGAGAAATGGTTTCCAAGTGGGAGTTTTTTGAGTGTTGATCCCTTTGGGGATATCACATGACCTTAGGAGTATATTTTTGGGGCCTAGAGAGATCCAAAAATTTGGGGAGCATAGTTTTCCCTACTCCACCTTTTGTGTAACCTTGCTCCACATGTGAGTGGTATATTCTTTGTATTTTCTAATTTCTATGTTTCTATATTTTGTGGAGTTAGTTGATAGATGTATTTTTCCCATGTTAAATTCCATGATCTTAGGGATCTAGTTGTTTATTGTAAAAGGGGATGCCTTCCTTGTTTCTAGGAGTTGGTTGTGATCACATGTTGTTGGAAAATGTGCCTTAAAAGGTGGAAACTCTATCTTGGTGTGTTCCTTCCTAGATGGGCTTTTGGATGAGCTTGATGAGGTAAAACTAAGGTGCCCTTAGTGAATGATGCTTATCTTAGATAAGAATGGCACAATTTCTCCTCATTTTATGGATTTTCCTTCATTTTCTATATATACAGGTGTGGTGTGGCCTTTAAAGGTTGATGGTTTATTTATAGGGTGTGACTTTGAGGATCAAAGTCAAAGTGTAGATGTTTTTGAAAAGTGCAAGTGTTTATTACAGGTTGTGGTATAGGATCTTGTGAGATATAGTATTATGTAAGTGCAGGTGAAAATGCAACATTTATTTGTGTATCATTTTCTATAGGAGATTTTTAATCTCTGTGAGAGTTCATTGTAATCTTATTTTTTAGATTATAGTTTTATTTAAAAAAATTCTTGGTGGATGTAGCCCACATTGGATGAACCATGGTAGATATATGTTATGTGTGTTTTTATATTGTTTTTTCCATTTATGCCTTCATAATAACTATTATTTGAGGAATATTTCCATGATGCATGTTATTGCATAATTTAGATTTGATTTATGGTCATATTAAATCTAGTTTAAAGTTTATAATTCCTAACATCAAACACCTGTATAGACATCTTAAATGACTTATGATGCATGTATATTATCATATGAAATAATTAAACCATTATTGGATAGAAATATAATATATTCAAATGTAAAATATTGGTCTTATAGACCAATCTTATTACCTCACTGTACATAGACCTTACTAAGCCAGACAAGCCATTTTGGATTCATTCTTTTCACCACTATACTTGAATTTAAATATTTATAAAAATAATTAATAAGACATACTGGTCCCAAAAAACATCTCAATGCGCTTGGTTTCATCATTTTATCATGATAACACATTGTTAATCATTGTTTCACTACTATATGGGTTATCACTATTTACACCATTAGGTTTGTTAGCGACTAGATCACTTGGATGAATGGTTTAGAATAATTGAGGGATAAAAATTATCCATAAAAATTCATGGACATGAGACATTAGTCTTCACCTTTTTCCTCCATCCATTTTCATATTTTGACCAATGCAACTTTTGATTGCTACAACAAATTCTTCATAAATAAGCCTATATCTATGCATTTTCTCTCTTATCTAGCTAAACACCATCACATAGAGGTACCTAGGAGATTTTAATACATTTTATAATAGTTTTCATAGTCATTTGAGACCATTCTAGGCTATTTTGACTAAGATATTTCACATCGAATCCTTGTTAGGGTTTTAGAGAGGTTTAACACAGGTTTTGGTGTTAACCATTATTCATAAAGGATTGCCCCTTAAATACAAAAATAATTCCTATATTTCTTATATAGGACCCTTACCCATCTCTCATTAACATCTTAGGTTCCCATGTATAGGTTACACATGCCAATGAACACCTAAAAGTCCTTCTCAAGTTTGTATGCCTTCATTATGTGTACCTGAGAGACCTCAAAACCACTTTACATGCCTCATCCTTCAAAATATGACCTTAAAATATATGAAAACACTTGAAACAACATATATAACCTATAAATTTTTTTATATGAGCTCAAACATCTTGAAATCTGATCATGGCCCCTCATTAGTCCACATTCTCTCTCTTTGCTCTCTAGACCTCGACCTAAAAATCACATTAGGCCTTAAAAATGACTTTCATGCCTCTTTCCATGTGATCTCCCCATCACTAACATAATTAATAATCCTATATCATGTTTTAAAAATTTCATACATCCTTTATATGTATTGATAATAGATCATGATGCCTCATTAGGCCAAGGAGGATCTATAAGTAGTCTAGTTACAGACTTGATTTGTAGGTCCTAATCATGTAGGTTCACCTTGAGACTCTCATGAGTGATATAATGATTCAAATACATGATAAAGTAACCTAATACAACTAATCATGTCTATATACACTCATCTCACCAAGCCATCATACTCATACCTTTTCACAAGGTCTCTTCATGTTATGACTAGTGCCATGACTAGGCTTCTTAAGTACTTGAAACTTGAAAAATATCTTTGAAAAACTTATAAAATTACCTAAAATTCACTTACATGATCAAATAATTCCAAACAACATCTCAAAATCTTGTGCTTACTTCACCAAACTTCACTATGCACACCTTCTCATAGGATCTAGACTAGGCTTCTCAAAACACCTTGTACTCAAGAACTAGTATTAAAACATGATTACCTTAATGTTATCAAACAAGAATAATCATTAGACATAAATATCACACCACTAAAACATCCTTGACATCAAAAATTATAAGAATCATTAGGTTTCTTATAAATTTTCTCTCTGACCTGAACCTTGACATCAACCAATAAAAGAATCATTAGTTTGCATTAAAATTCTCTCTTGTCACATGGCTTCCTTGTCACATAAATTACATCAATATTGACATAAATGACAAAAATTCTCAACAAACTCCCCCTTTTTCATTGATGGAAAAAATTCTTCAATCTAATCACTTTCATCTTCCTTCTTGAACTTTCTCCCCTTTTGACATTAATGACAAAGAGTCATACATAATAAAACTTATGAAACCATTCATTATCTATATTTGTAAATTAATCTCAGAAACTAAAAAAGAACTTAGAGATACCAATCTCCCCCTTTGACTTCACAACTCTTCTATTCTTGTTAACAACTACACTTGGAGCTTATGAAAAATCTAAATAGTTCCTCCTTAAACCAAGCATCCACCATGATTTTGCTAACTAAATAGTGTCTCCATGAATCATAATGGAGTCACCCCTTTCATAGGGATCTAAAACAACAAAAACTTAGGATATTACTAGATTCCCATGCTCTCACAAGACTGAATATCTTTCAATATCTTATTAGGCTTGACTGGCACCTTAGGCTTGACCTTTTCATCAGTTATTTGATCAACAATATGAACTGATATCAAACATTATTGACTTGATTTCACATCTAAAGTGTGCTATACCATAGAAAATAGTCCACTTTGGTTTGTATACTAATCATAACTCACCTTTACTATCTTTTATTTTTACACATTAATTTTTTGTCTCTCTTACACTCTAGGGGCTTCAAACCTCTTGTTTTGAATTGATGGTCTTCTAACTTTATTAGGACATAATCTTACAATGTGTCCCATATTTTGATAACTGTATCAAACAACCTCACTCATACCTCTTGACTGACAATTTTTTTCATAATCCCATGCATATTCATTTTTAGAGGGTCTCCTACACTCTCTACTCTATGACTAAACTGATTGCATGCAAAATAGTATCCATTGAAATAGTTAACATACCTCATAATATTAGGCTATCTAATTGATATTTTTATGTTGACCTTATTGTCTTCATTATAATTTTCCTTGACTTGAGTTGCCTCCTTTTTGTCTTGTTTAAAATCTAGACCTATCTTATCACTTACAAATTTTGACTACTTAAGATGTTATCTACAACATTATTACTCTTTGTAAACTTCAAAAGGGTCTTAAACTTGATAAATTCTTGATCCCAATCAGATTTTAAGGATTCCATTTTAGTTCCATACATGGTGCATTTTTTCTCTTTAGATTTTAAGATAGTAGTGACTATCCCCATCTATGCTCCAATATGATTGATGATCTCATCATACTCCTTGGATGTGTTATTCTCCCCTAAAATAAACCAATTTGATCTTCATAGTCCTTAAATAATGAATTCAATTTATGATTTTTCTTTATTTGTAAATTCAACTCTTTTATATCAATCACCAATTCTACTTCAAGGTTCACTCTAGCCTCTTTTTCATTTGATTTTTCATCATCCATAAGTCCTTTCCATTTTGATCAACCCTCATTGTATATTTATATAGCCATGAATAGGGTTTCATTGTTGTCATGTTTATGTTATTTAATGTCATCATCACTATCATATGAACTTGTGTCACTTATATTAGATGAGTTATTATCTTCTTTGGTATAAAAACTTCTCTTGTTCTTGAATGACCCTTTTGTACCTTCATACTTCTTAAAATATTTCTTGTTTTTGTTAGGCTTAAAGACCTTCTTATCATCTCCATGATGTTAATCATGTTATTAATCATGCTCAATATTATCATTGTTAGGACACTTATATGCAAAGTGACCAATAATACCAAAGTTGAAACATTTGATAGGTAACTTACCCTTGTACTTACCAAATCCAAACCTCAATTTCATAGCAAACATGGCTATCATTTCATCATCATCAACATCTAAACATACCTCATCCTTAACCTTCTTGGATTTTGACTTCTTAGCTTTTAATGCTATTTCTTTCTTTGGAGGGATTCATTCATTTGTTTTCATCTCATAGGTAATCAAGATGTCATGAAGCCTATCTATTTCTAACTTGTCCAAATATTACATCTCTTCTAGTATAGACACCTTAGAATCAAACTTAGGAGTTAGTGATCTCAATAATTTTTGAAAAACTATAGAATCTTTCACTTATTATCCTAATCCTCTAATGACATTGACCACTTCATCAACCCTCAATAGGTAAGATGCAATAGTTTCTCCTTGATTCATCTTTAGACTTTAAAACCATCTCTAGTGGGTATATAACTTGGCTATATTAACCTTGGTGTATCCTTCATATATAATATTCAATTTGTCACATATCTCTTTGGCTAACACAAATTTCATCACCTTAACAAACTCAACCTCTGATAGGCCAGATAAAATGGCATTCATTGCCTTGTAATTTATCTCACTTTCCTTCTTTCCTGTTGCATTAGTTGTTGGTGTAGAAGGTAGATTGTATCCATCCACAACTAACTATAATATGTAATGACCCATTAACATTAGATATGTCCTCATTTTTATGTTCTAATATGCATAACTAGTCCCATTGAAGAACAAAGCCTTATTGGTAGAGAAATATCCATTACCTTGACTACTAGCCATTCTTGATTATAAAATATCCTTAGGTTGTTAGGCATACTTTAAAGTACCAAGATCTGATACCAAATTTTGGAAGGATAATCATTGAGAGGGGTGGTGGTGAATCAGTGTCTTAAAAACATTCTTTCAATTCCTCCTTATACATGAACCATCACATCAACATATAGATCAAGCAATGCATAATCAATTATTTATATAAGCATGAAACAAGATTACACAAGATAACACATAATATATGTGGGAAACCCTCAAGGGTAAAAAAACCCAATGATCCTTATAAATGGACCACAATATTATAATTCAAAATATCACAATTTAGTAAATCACCAACTCCACATGGAACACCAACCTCAACTAACTAAATACTAATTCAACTAGGCATTAGTAAACACCAACTTGTAAGGAAAGCACCAACCCCCTAGATGAATCAAAACTAACTCAGCCATATAAAACCCTTGATAAACTTCAAAACACCTTATTTATTATACAATATATTATGATCACCTTCTTCATCTTTTCTCTCTCTTTCACCCCTCTCAAACTATCTTTTAGGCTTCTTCGCTCAATTAGCCCTCTTCTTGAATTGATTAGGTCATATAAACTTAATTTTTATACACCAAACCTCTATCAAATATTAATAAAAATTACCATACACTATTTATATGGTCTATAATATCTCCTACTTACCAATGTGTTATTTCATTTGCATCCATGCTTCTCACATAAATAGGCCTAAAACTGCCTTTAATATTTACCATTCCTTATTCAAATGTCACTTAGTCAACTAATCACACTTAATATCTTAGGTAAAACATGGTATAGGTCTTAATACATATCATAAAAATTATTCAAATAGATATTGAGTCCATTTTGGTCTATCATAACTCTATTAGACCTCATTTCACCTTTAGGTCTCATGGAGACCTAATTCCATTAGGTCTACTTTAGGTCACATTACACTTTTCCTTTCTTGGAAAAAAATATATTAATTGAAGAAAAATATACTTTAATAATTATATAAAATATACCTTAATAAACATATTGTAATTTCCATAACACTTTTTAGCACTAACCCCTTCATGAACACTCCTTGTAGTACTATTAAAAACTAGGCCTGTAAACCTACAAATAGTTTGCTAAATAAAATTGAAGCATGTACATAATTTAGTCACACAAAAATTAAAATAAAATTAATTACCTTTAAAACATCACCATGTGATTTAAACTTCACAACTTAAGGAAAATAGACTCAAACACTTCTCTACAAATAGCCCACTTAGAACTGCCAAAACACTCCAAAACCTAGTCATGAATAACTTGATATTAAACACATAAAATAACACTTACCATGACCAATAATACTTTAAAAATATAATTTTACATATATATATACCACTCTCAAATACAAAAAAACACAAGTTCTAATGTCAAATGTTGGTCTTGCATAATAATATTTTGACCTCAATACACACAATCAAACCAGAACCAAACAAGTCATTTTGGCTTCAATATTTAAACCACTTAATTAAATATAAATCCTTATAAAAATAATATATAGGACATGAAATTCCAAAAAAATAACACCATGTTAATTATATACTTTAACTTAGGTCATAGAGCCTCAAACTCATCACTATAACTTGTTTACCCAAAATTGTCAGTTTACCTTTAATCACAGTCATGATAACTTAGACCTCCAACACATATGTAGACAAATTCAATGACTCATGATGAATTTATATGATACTATAAGATAATTATAAAATTATTGTATATAAATATAATATATTTAAATGGAAAATATTGGTATTGCAAACCAATCTTATGACCTCAATATACACAGACCTTACTGAGCCAGATAAGCCATTTTAGCTTCATCCTTTTCACCACCATACCTAAATTCAAATATTTATAAAAATAATTAATAGGAAATAAAATTTCAAAAAATAATCCATGCATTTGGTTTCATCATTTTATCATGATAACACATCCCTAATCATCTTCTCAGTACTACCTGGGTTTCTCATTGTTTGCACCGTTAAGCTTGTTAACGACTGGCTCACTTCAATGATTAGTATATCATAATTGAGGGATATAAACTATAAAAAAACCTTCATGTAAATGATACATTATTATCTACCTTATTCCTCCATCTATTTTTATATTTTGACCAATTCAACTTTTGACTGCTACAACAAATTCTTCATAAACAAGCCCATATCTATGCATTTTCTCTCTCATCTGACTAACCACCATCACTTATAGGTACTTGGGAGAGTTTATTACATGATAAAATATTTTTTTTAGTAATTTTAAACCATTTTGAGATGTTTTAAAGGATATCTTTCTCATCAGGTCCTTATTAGGGTTTTAGAGAGGTTTAACATAGGTTTTGGTAATAATGATTATTCATAAAGGATTTCCCCTTAAATCCAAAAAAAATTACTATAGTTATTATCTAGTACCCTTAACCATCTCTCTTTAATATCTTAGGTTCCCATGTAGAGGTTAAATGTGCCAACAAACACCTAAAAATCCTTCTTAGGTTTGCATGCCTTCATTCTATGTACTCGAGAGACATCAAAACCACTTTCCATGCCTTATCCTTTAAAATATGACCTCAAAATATATGAACACACTTGAAAAAACATACCTAAAATCAAAAAATTCTTACATGATATCAAACATCTTGAAATATGATCATGACCCCTCATTAATCCACACACTCTCTCTTTGCTCTTTAGACCTTGACCTACAAATCACATTAGGCCTTTAAACTGACCTTCATGCCTCTTTACATGTGTTCTCCACTTAAATAACATACTAAATAAACCTATCTTTTGTTAAAATAGTGTCATAAATCCTTCATATGTCTTGACAATAGATCATGATGCCTCATTAGGCCAAGTAGGACCTAGAAGTGCTCTAGTTGAGACTTGATCTATAGGTCCTACTCCTATAAGATCACCTTGAGACTCTCATGAGTGATAAAATGATTAAAATAAATGATAAATCAACCTCATATAAAAATTCATGTCTGTGTTCACTCATCTCACTAATACATCATACTCATACCTTATCACAAGGTCTCTTCATGTTATGACTAGTGCCATGACTAGGCTTCTTAAGTACTTGAATCTTGAAAACTATCTTTAAAACAATTATAAAAGTATATAAAATTAACTTACATGATACCATAATTTTAAACAACCTCTCACAATATTTTTCTTACTTACTTCACCAAAATTCACTATACACACCTTCTCACATGGTCTAGACTAGGCTTCTCAAGACACCTTATACTCAAGAACTAGTACTTAAACATGCTTATCTCAATGTTATCAAACAAGAACACTCATCAGACAACACTCTCCCACCATTTTAATAACCTTGACATCAACCAACATAAGAATTATTAGGTTTCCTTTAAATTCTTTTTGACTTGAATCTTGACATCAACCAACAAAAGAATCATTAGGTTGCCTTCAAATTCTCTCTTGTCACATGGATTCCTTTTCAAATCAATGACATCAATGATAACATTTATCAACACTATCCATGAAAAATTATATGAAAAGATAAATTTCATTACTTGTATTAACCAATAATATTCATTCAATATGACCATGATTAATGTGCATGGATATGGAATAATCATAAACCATGTATTAAAATAAAACCCTAAGGCTAAAATATGAAACCCTAGAATGATGAAATCCTAAGGGATACCTAGGCTTTGGCATGATTAGATATGTGTATGGGTTCACCAATATGTTTTACACTAATTTAGATTAATGAAATGAATATTACCCCTAATATGATATAAAAATGTATAATAATATATATTATATGTGTGTGTGTGTGTGTGTTAAATATTAGAATTAATTATATTGATTTTATAAGTGGCATATGATAAATATAGTAAGTAAAAATTGGATGTGTATTTATCTTTGCAAGTTTACTATTGACACTTGGATTTTCACCCTTGAGGAGATTCTTAGCTCTCCTCTCCAAGTGGCATAATGGAGTCATCTCTCTTATTGTGAGTGACAATTTCATTGAGATGAATCTCTAGATAAGGGGATATCTCCCCTTGATGCACCTTCAAATCTCTCTCTCTAACTTAAAAATTTGATATGAAAAGGAATTAATAAAAATGACTGAGAAACCAAATGGTTATGCACTAATGTATAAGTCCTCACAATTGACTAAAACTACTACTTAAAGAAAAATAAAGTGTTTCTCACACAAAACTCATAGCTTAGGATTTGTTGTTACATCAATGTTTCATATGATAGATTCAAGAAGGTATATGATTCTTAGGAAGGGAATGCATGATTCCAAAGAGGGATACAATCATGGACCACTTCTAGGATATCTATACACTTAGAAAAGAATACTAGAAAAGACCTGCAATAATCTCTTTTCTACAAATGGTAGACAATCGAGAGTACAAGCTAGAAAAGATAATTTTTCACTAGACTAAAACAACAAGATTCAAGTCATTACTCAATATTGTAGCATATGAGTGGCATAAACACTTATATATTTCTTCAAGAGTTCTTTGAGTACAAATCTAGCCAGAGTTTTCCCAATAACCAATGGAGGCTAATCAAATAGATGAAAGAATGAATATATATATCTTTTGCAAAAGGAATCAAGTAAGGGAAGTCTAAAGGTCACTCAAACATGTGTCACCTTGATAATATCAGTTACAATTACATGTGAAAGAGGTGGGTGAGCTATGCCATGTCACCAAATGAATTGGTTACAATTGAATAAGTTACATTTGCACCAAATGAATTAGTCACCATTGAATTAGTTGTGATTGAACCAAATGCTTAGGACATTTTTCCATTTATTACCTCTATATTCACCTTCAGGTTCCCACCAAGCCCTTTTTTGACTCTAATGGCTAGTTTCCATAGTTTGAAATTGATGTTTGTGGGGCCATCACCTTCTTGGGTATTTATTTCCTTTGTATCAGACAAATTTTTTGAAAGAATTCCATAGAAAATCTTCCAAAAGATTTCCTTCAGACTTTTCATTTGGCCCTTCAAACTTTTGTCCTTTTTACCCTTTAGCCAAAAGAAATGGTCCTTCGATAATCTATAAATGACCCTCTAGCACTTGGAAATGTCCCTTCAAAAAAGTTGAAGTACTCTTCAGACTTTTGTAAAGTACCTTTCGACCTTCTTGCAAACGTCCCTTCAAAAAATTTGAAGTGACCCCTTCAAAAAATTTTAAAATGACCTTTTTGAAAAGATGGAGGTGCCCTTCAAAAAATTTAAAGTGTCCTTCGGAAAATTTGAAAATGACCCCTTCAAAAAAGTTTGCAAATGACCCATTCGGCTTGAAAAGGTCCTTCGAGAAAATTGTTCAGATAATTTTCTCAAAGGAAATTTGACTTTGTCTTCAAGAAATTTGTCTCAGATAAATTGTCCAAAATAACTTGGCACTTTAACCAAATGAAAAGTCTAAAAAAATAATACTTTAGTCAAAAATAAAAGACCTGAAAGGATTACTATGTAAAGGCTTAACAAAAGACAAAAACCAAACTTTTTGAAAGAATTGGACTTATACATTTGTTGCAGGATTGTATAAAACACTTATTCAAAATGAAACCTACATACTGGACCTAGCCAAAGGTATAGAATTAGGTGGCTAATTTTACAAATAAGGGTGCCCAATTTTGACTTGACAGGCTAAAATTTGGTCAATACTTTGGTGACTTGTAGGGGTAGTATGCCTGCCATACTGACCAGACCAGTAGCCAAATTAATCCATTGGGCATGGAGTCATATAAGGACACTCAAACAAGGAAACCTTGAATATGACTCAAAACCTTGAATAACACACCAGACTGGAAGGAAAACCCATGCTACAAGACACAAGACACAACAAGAACAAAACAAATAAGACACAAATCAAAGCAAGACACAAGACAAAAACATGCACATAAATACTTAGGGGAAAATAATACACAAATAAAAGCAAAATAATATGTACATCTAACATGATATGTTTCTCTTCCTCTTGGATCAAAGGGGAAACTTCTTAGGTCTCCTTCATGGCAAGAAAACTCATGGTGGTAACTAAGTAATTTGTTGGAGTGGAAACTTGGTGACTCACCCTTCTTGTTTTCCATTTTGATTGACATGTAATCCAATTCATTAAGTTCAAACATATCTTCCACATCCATATATTCATATTACTCTTTGATTTATGTTTCACGTTGGTCCTTCATGTTGGTGTAGTTCATCAAGGCATCAATGGCTATAATATCATTATTATAGGGCTCATTTGACTTATGGGTCTCTTGGTATGTATCATGGACCAACTCATTCTTTTATATCTCTTTGAGAATCTTGTCAAACAAATCTCTTGCTTCCTCATGGCTCTCTTGGGGAAGGGTGGATGGTGTGATGTTTGAGCTAATGCAAAATCTTTGTAACTTATTCTAAAAATCATAATTTTCTTTCTCAAGAAATCCTTCCTCAATGCTTCTATCAAACCAATGTGATCCCTCTCCTTCTTGTTAAAAAAAAAGAGTCTTTATCTACTCAAAAACATGGTCTTGAACCTCATTCAACTCAGGTCCCATAACCTAGTCATTATCTTCTTCAAAACAACAAGAAGGTTCATCAAACAAAGGGAAAGAGAGCTCACCATGCTTACATTCTCCATCTAATGCTGACAGGTGAAGTTTGTCAATCTCATCTTCATATTAATAGAATATTTGCATGTATGTGTGACCTATATCTTCTCCTTGAATCATGTCACTTTCAAGAGTTACTTCTTCAACCTTATTCTCATGAAAACCTCCTAGAACAACCACCTCTTGAAATATGATTTGACTACATTTTTCATATTTGATAATGCCTTCCACCTCATGTTCATGATGATGATCACCATGATGATGTTCATGGGGAGTAAATGTAATGATTTCATCTTCATCATCACTCATAATATCCTCTTGATCAACCAAAAAATGCATTTTATATTTCTCACTTGCCTCCCTCAAAACAAGTTCCTCTTTAGAAGGGAATGAAGTGAAGGGTAAATGGATAGGTTCATGAGTTTGAAATGTAAGAGTTGGATTATGGAAGGTAATGGAAGGTGAAGGAAGTGATAATGGAATGTGGGATGAAGGAGAGGACTTAGGAATGAATTTTGAAAAGAGGTGAGCACTAGTGAGCTCAAAATTAGATTGAGAATGAGAAGTGGGGTGTTCTTTGAGAAGCTCATGAGGAAGAGGAAGTAAACCTTGGGCTAAAATAAATTGATTCTCTTCCTTCTAATTGACAAACACTTCAGCCACATAAAATCTAGCTTGATAAATTTATTTACGTGGTGTAGATGGGGTGTGTTTAGACATGGGATCTTTTATTGGGTCTAAACCTTTCATTACACCTTGGCTAAGCAACCTCATTCTTAAATCTAATTCTTCAATATACTTAGTTAGATTCTCTTGGAAGATTATTTCTTGGAGATCATATGCATCATCATGATGAGGAGTATGAGAGGTTTGACATGGAAAATAAAAGGATTCTTAAGGAAGGGTGGGAGGGACTTGAGGAGGACTAGCTTCATTTTCCACTTCACACTCTTGAACAATGCTCTTCTCTTCTTTATTACCCCATGATTCCAATATTTCATTCCAACTCATGGTATTAGGATTGAAAATCTCTTCTTGAGGATAGGTAGGAACTTCATCTTTCTCAAGGTCTTGAGTTGGTTCATGATAGACATTTATCTAACTTGGGATTTTGACATCAAGTTGGAAGACTTGAGGAGGTTGAGGGAGACTAGGAAGAGTTTGCACATGCATAGGAAGAGTTGATTTAGGATGGATGTGTTATTTTACAAAGTAAATAGGATGACTTCTTTTAAAGGAGGGCTCATAATCTAAGGAATTGAAATAGTTAGTTTCTATAGAAGGTTGTTCTAATGTCCTTTGGTGTTGGATTGCTATGTGTAAAGGATTAACAATAAGAGTAGTTAATACATTAGATGGGTTAGAAGGTTGGATCATTTTATTTTGGTGATCAAGTTCTATTTGATAGAAAGGATTTGATGTATAATATGAGGTTTATTTTGAATAGGAGAAAGATGCTTTGGGATGGAAAAAGGCATACAAGGCTGATTGACTTGAATGTATTGACTCTTACATCTTATTAGTTTCTCCTTCATGGATTGCATGGCTTGAGCTTGCCTAAAAAATAAATCCTCCTTTTACATAAGCTCTTGTTGATACCTATTCTACTCATTCAACCTATCTATCTCTAGCATTTGCTTCATAAACTCCAACATTATCTCCCTAACACTCTTGGATTGACTAAGAGAAGGAAAATTAAGAGAGCTACTTGAGGTTATTCCATGAACAAAATGAGCTTGATCAAAATAATATGAAGGAACACAAGGTCCATACTACTCAATAATGGAATTATACATACCATATATGATTTATTAATGCACTAAAGCTTCTTAATTAGCTGATTCAACTTAGAGTCATCATTAGCGTTGATTGAAATTCCTCCAAAAGGTGATTGATTGAAGAACACACCAAGAATTATTTAACTCCTTGGATAAATTGTCCCATTGGGCATGCCATAAATTTTTGACACTTAGATTCACACCCTTGAGGAGATTCTCAGCTCTCCTCATCCAAGTGGCACAATGGATCCATCTTTCTTATTGTGAGTGAAATTTTTATTGAGATGAATCTCTACATAAGGGGCTAGCTCCCCTTGATGCATCTTTAAATATCTCTCTCTCTAACTTAACAATTTGATATGAAAAGGGATTAAGAAAAATAATAAGAAACCAAATGGTGATGCACCAATGTTTAATGTCCTCCCAATTGACTAAAACTAATACTTAAAGACAAACAAAGTGTTTCTCACACAAAACTAACAACTTAGGACTCATTATTACATCAATGTTTTATATGCTAGATTCGAGAGGGTATATGATTCTTATGAGGGAAATGAATGATTCCAAAGAGGGATACAATCATGTACCACTTCTATGATATCTCTACACCTAGAAAAGAATACTAGAAAAGACTTGCAACAATATCCTTTTTGTAAATGGTAGACCATCAAGAGTACAAGCTAGAAAAGATAATCTTTCACTAGACTAGATCAAAAAGATTCAAGTCATTATTCAATATTGTAGCATATGAGTGGCAACAACACTTGTATATTTCTTTAAGATTTCTTCGAGTATAAATTTGGCTAGAGTTTTCCCAATAACCAGTGGAGGCTACTCAAAGAGTTGAAAGAATGCATATATATGGCTTTTGAGAAAGGAATCAAGGGAAGTCCAAAGGTCACTCAAACATGTGTCACCTTGAGAATATCAATTACAATTGCATGTGAAAGAGGTGGACAAGCTATGCCATATCACCAAATGAATCAATTACAGTTGAATAAGTTACAATTACACCAAATGAATAAATTACCATTTAATTAGTTATGATTGAACCAAAGCTTGGGACATTTTGCCATTTGTTACCTCTATATTCACCTTCAGGTTCCCACCAATCCCTTTTTTGACTCCAATGGGTAGTTCTGTAGTTTGAAATTGACATTTGTGAGGCCGTCACCTTCTTAGGTATTTCTTTTGGACATTTGTTTACCTTAGACTTTTGTTTTGGCACTTTTATCCTTTAGACTTTTTTGTCTTGGCACTTTTATTGAAAGAATTCATTCAGGGTTTTTCTTAGCAATTCTTGTAGACAGTTTTCCTGAAGAATCTTTCAAGCATTTTTCTTCCTTTGTATCAGGCAAGTTTTTTGAAATAATTCCTTGGACAATCTTTCAAAATAATTCCTTTAGACTTTCCATTTGGCCCTTCAGACTTTTGTATTTTTTCCCTTCAACTGAAAGAAATGGTCCTTTGGTAATCTGTAAATGACCCTTTGGCACTTGGAAATGTCCCTTAAAAAAATTTGAAGTGCCCTTTAGACTTTTGTAAAGTATCTTTTGGCATTCTTGCAAACATCTCTTTAAAAAAGTTGAAGTGACCCCTTCGGAAAAGTTGAAAATGACCTTTTCAAAAAGATGGAGGTGCCCTTCGAAAAAGTTGAAGTGCCCTTCAAAAAAGTTGAAAATGACCCCTTCAAAAAAGTTTGCAAATGACCCTTTTAGCTTGAAAAGGTCCTTTGAGGAAATTTTTTGGATAATTTTCTCAAAGGAATTTATCTTCATCTTCAAGAAATTTGTCTCGGACAAATTGTCCAAAAGAATTCAACACTTTAGCCAAATGAATAGTCTAAAAAAATAACAATTTAGTAAAAAACAAAAGACCCAAAAGGATTACTATGGAAGGATTAGCAAAATACCAAAACCAAAATTTTCAAAATAATTAGACTTGTATATTTATTGTGGCTTGTATAGAACACTTCTTCCAAGTGAAACCTACATACTAGACCTAGCCAAAAGTATAGACTTAGGCAGCTAAGTTTTCAAATAAGGGTGCCCAATTTTGACCTACAGGGCCAAAATTTGGTCAAAATTTACTATTTGATAGTGATTGTATTCTAGAAGTGTAAATTAGATAAAATCATGTTTGTGATTCATCTAGTTTAGGAAGTGATTCTCTATATGTGCAGGGTTGATTCTACAAGATCTGGGTCAATATTATTAGTTGATACTAACATGTGTTAGTTGTTATTATCTTATTATTAAATGATGAACAATATTTATATGGTCACCTATGCCTATCTTTATTTTCTTTGTATCTATGACTGTGAACCATATTGATGCACATAACTATATAAATCAATCTCCTTGGCTATAAAACCATAGGTGTGCTTATGATGGCTATAAACTTGAAAAAAATGTTAAAATTTAATGGCTTGTTTACCCCAATCACCCTCATTTGATGACTGATTAATTATTATGTATCTAATACTCTAAGGAGGGAAATAAAGTAACACAGAGTTATCCCACCTAGTGTGATTGTGTAATTATGATCCTTCATTATATGCATGAAACTAATTATTTTACGTTGATATTTGATAATGCTTTATTTAACCTAGATTTAGTGGTATTAATACTTGGCTTGTTACTACTCTTAGTGAGTGATTTGCAATTTTGGAAGAATAATGCATATTTTCTCAACATGAGGTAGTGTATATATGTATGTCATATAAGTTCCATGTCCATTTTGAATGAGGTCTTGATTTTTAATAAATGAGTCCAATTGCATAATTTCTCATGCCATTGATATTCTAGGAAAATGGGATGACCCTAAATAAAATTTCAATTTTAAAAATAATCTATTTTTTGGAGTAGGTTAGTACCAACTAGATCAGGGCTATATTAACTGGTGATACTATATCAATGTGGTAGAACTAACTTGCATATAGGTGGACTAAACTAAGAGACTATAGATGCCTATGTAGGATATTAAATAGGTTTTAAATATACAATGAGATTATTTTAGGTGTATAACATTAGAATGGAAGGGTTGACTCATAAGATATCATGCAATTGTGAGAGAATAGTAGATTAAGACCTTGTTAATGCACTCAATTTATGTGTGTTAAATGAGTGTCAATATTCTCATTTTTAAATGTCAAAGACCAAATTTTAGTATCTAAAAATTCATAGTATGATCCTCAAATAACAAACCACTTCCTCCTCTATAAACATACCTAGACTATGGTTACTCCATAGGCCAACCTTACTAATAATATGAAAACATAGAGAAATAAGACAAGATAAGATAAATTTTGATGTAGGTCAAATATTAGCCACACATATTCCTAGACACATTATAAATTAAGGTATAGAGTTGTGTACATCTCTACTACACACAACCCTTTTTAGGTATGTTTGGGTTTCCAAAATTTAACACCCATTAACATAGTTTATCTTACTCTAAAATTAACAATAACTCCTTAAGCTCAAAATGAAGTTGAAAAATAATATATTCAATTTATTCAACACATTCAACACTTTAAAAATAAGTAAATAGAATTATGAAGTATTATAATTATAACTTCAAGCAAAACTATGATAAACATCAGATAACACACACATATCAAGTTAGTGATTGAGTTTGGTTGTAGCCACATAAGAAAATGCCAATAAGACCTTATCATAATATTTTTACACTTTGGTATGGGCCCTACACCATCAATAATAAATTAGGGGATAACTCTTTTGAGATCAATCATCCTTATTACCTTGGATTACATCTAGTCTTCAATACAAAAATATTGGACCATTAATTTCCACCTCTGTTGGATACTTCATATGAATCCAGTGATGGTTAAATCAAATAGACAAGCCAAAAAAATATCCCTCACTTATACATATTCAAATCAAATCAAATGCCTTCCTAGGGAAAGTATTTCATAGAAGTTCACTTTTCATTTTTTTGACATTTTTTACTATAGTTAGAAGCAATGGGGACCATTTCTCTTTAAGGATGGGTAACTTATCTAAAATGATCTAGGTACTAGTTATTACTATAGTTCATTATAGTTTCTCAACCATATTTTCACTCATTTTATCAACTTCTAAATTAATGTCAACACCTGATTTCCAATCATAAATATTTAACTCTTCTTTAGTACTACCAAATATCTCTTGTAGTGTTAGTATTATAGTGCATAGTATATCAATAATGACAATTAGTGAAATCAGCATACTCAATGGTTACTACAAACTCTTGTAATGGTCCAATAGATGCTTCAACTTCCTCCATTATATATTAATGTACACTTCCATTCCTTTTAATTATTTATATAAATTACATAGATAAGAATGAAGTTAGGAAGTATATAGACATTGTAGATATGATTCCTCATATATTCTACAAAACTTAAGATAATAAAACTTTAATATTATAGTTCTATGTTGACTATAAGTTATATTCTTTGCTTTGCTTGTTCATTTACACATTTTACATCCATATCCTTTAGCACGAATAATTAAATTTCATATATAACCCTATTAAATCCATTTAATTAGGATTACCACTAGGTCTTTTTTTGGGCCCTAGATTAGGATCTTATTTATCCACATAAGATGAAATCAAAGCATTATTTTTATGTTTCACACTTGGCATAGTTCACTATGAGTCAAGATCTTGAGTCTTCTAAGTAATCTGAATGGTAGACAACTATGGTAGAATAACATATTTCTCTTAAGAATAATAAAACTTGGGACTTGGTTCCACTACTAAAAAAAATAAAAAAATTTAGGTATAATTGGTTGTACTACACTAAATATGTAGCATATGGCTCCATTGACTGGTAAAAAACTAAGCTTGTAGAAAATTTATTTTCATAGGTTAAAGGTGATTATTACCATGAAACCTTTCCTCTAATGAATTTCATCAATATAGTACTCTCCTTATTTATAACATAGGGGTGGTAAGTCCATCAAAAGAGTATTATTATATGGTGACTAGTATAAATAAATATGCATGTCCCAACCTCAATATTCCATTAGTAGCGAGAACTCAAGATACATGTTTAGAATGAAAAAAACCTTCTACAACTTGAAATAAGCTCTTTAAGGTTGGTATGAATATATATATATATATATATATATATATATATATATATATATATATATATATATATATATATATATATATATATATATATATATATGTTTCTAATAAATTATGGATTTGCATGGAGTTCCTCTAACCCCATTGACTACACCATGAAAATAGATGGGCAACCCCTAATTTTGGTCCTCCTTGTCAACTACTTAATCAATGGAAGGAGTTATAATGTGTTAGGAATTTGATAAAAATGTATTTTAGTGTATTTATTTTATGGTGGATATACATCCCTATAGTAATTAGGATGTTAGTGTTGGTATAAAATAAATAGGTGCTAGTGTTTTTAGTAAATAATAAATGTGTTAGTAAATAAAACTATTAGTAGTTATTCGGGTTGGACCTATAAATTAATTGGGTCCCATAGGAAAACTACCCAAAAAGCTTATAAAATATTTTTTAGCATTTTAAAATAATTTAATAGAGTAATTTTACCTTGAAATCATGTTTTTGATATAATATTCAATTTACCTATGTATCTGTTGGTCCTATCAGTGATATCAGAGCCAAGTTTCAATAAGGTGAATGTGAAGATGAGTATGAGTAAATAAAAATCCTATGTAAAAGAGAAAGTAGGAGATTTATATAAGTTTGGAATAAATCATGAATTTTGTTTTTGAATTTTAAAACCAGTAATAGTTAGTTGTACAACATTCAACCCTTATACTTAGTCTAAAATATAACCCACATAATATTAGAGCATTTTTACAACCTCCAATATCAAAAACTCAACACAAACACCAAATTTTATAGCTAAATTAAGCTTTGTATAACATATATTATGTTGAAAAAATGTATTACACCATTTTAAATTAAAATAATAAGCTTGTGCAAAATTATTCAGCCTCAAACCTATGATGGAGTACTAAAATTGAATTTATATGCAATTGTATGACATTACAAAAAATATATGGTGTTGGAAGGCCAAACTTCTACTCAAAATGGAATTAAATTAAATTTAATATATTTTATTTCAAATAAATTAATATGCAACATTAAAGTTTGTCCCCCTTCAATAATTTACTCAACATATTCCTAGGTGAATGCATTTTTTAAATGCACAAATATTATTTTAATTTGAAAACTCAGAAAAATGATAGTTTATATAGAACATCCTATTTAAATACCATAATGGTTTGTAAAGGAGTTAGTTAAATGTATTTTATAAGACACTTTGAATAAGGAGGTTTAAGGTTCAAACCCTCTAATGGCAAAAAATCTAATATGTTTTTTTAATTTTTTCAAAAGGAGAATCTTTATAAAAATATTCTCTTAAAAGATGTATGTTTTAGTAAAAGGGAGAAACAAGGGCATAATATTTCATGTAAATATTGATAAGTATGAGGATCCAATAATTTTAACTAGGTTTTACTTGAGGCTAAAGTAAAATCCCTAGTAATATACCTATTATTCTTTTGTTGATTTTTTATCATTATGGCCAAATTGTAAGTCTCATCTCTAAAGATGGGAGACTAACACATAAAAATTACAAAGAATTGAGCATGACTATGTAAAACACGTTGATTTTAAATGACTTATGGGAAGTAGTAAAAAATAATCTACATCATCTACTAAAGCTATAAAACCACTTGAATTGAAAAAACACAATAAGTGTGTACTTACATTGTTTAAATATTCTTATTCTGCACAACTCAATTCACATTGAGTCTATTAAAATTACGTGCTTGGAAGGCTTGGAAAACATTGAAATATTTGTATGATAAACAACCACTGTATATGAATATTGATCTCCTCATGTAGTTTTTAAAAAATAAGCTTAATGACGATGAATATGTATTTGAATACATTTCAAGGATAAATTTTTTTAAGCAAGAGTATTGTACTATAGGTGGAAAATTTGATGCAATATGTGCATCTCAATCATTTTGAATAAACTTAGTTCAAATTATACTAATTTCATATAAATGGTGTAGCTTAGTGACAAGCTCAATAACACAACACTTGATTCCATTTGTGAATTTCTAACTTAACATGAGTGACGGTTATAAAATAAGAATAGTAAACCTACAAGACATTCATACTTCAAAAAATTAGGGAAACACCAGATAGAGAAAAAACATGAACAAACAATATATTTTCATAAATATTCTTTAAAGCATTCTCAGTAACATTCTCTGAATCATTCTTAGAAACATTCTCTGAGGCATTATCCAGAGTCCTCCAAACCTAATCATCAACATAAACATAAGTATTCATCATGATCTTATGGTTATTCTTTCTCATCTTATAGTTCTATCAGTCATAGGAAATAACCAAAATTCTATAACTATGGTGGTATAGGTCACTATGTTAATGTGTGATCTTCTAAAAATAACCCTCTAAACATAGGAAGAAGGTATAATCATATTAAATTACTCACTCTAGTGGAGCTTCTTTTAGTTACTCTAGTAACTCTAGATATTCTGACACATCATTTGACCAAGAAGCATCCTACATGGTTAAGGTAGGTGGTCTAGATTGACCTAACTACATCTTTTGAGTGCATAGACGTACACCCATATTGAGTGAGCTACTGATTCAAAGAAAGATTTTTTTTTTCTAGTAACAATTTTTATCTTGGATTTTTTTATTTTCTATCCATTTTTATTCTTTGGTTCTTTGATATGATTGATGAGGAGAATATAGAGTTTTTCAGATTGGTTTTTTAGCTACCATGACTTCTCACCTGTCACCTGATATGGTGGGAAAAACTATATTGGCCTTCAATAAATTTTAGATGATTATACGAGTTGACAGGGGATTAGGTCAGTGTCATTAGGCATCGTGGTAGATCTTTCATACATAGTATTGAATAGTCACTAGATGGGTTTTTGTGTGAAGTATAATGTTAATCTAAATTTGGTTAATTGCATTGTTTGTGCATAGATGTACACTCCTTTGGTAAATATATTAATTTTTATGGTAAATAAATAAGTTTTAGTGCTGTTATAAAATAATAAATATGTTAGTGAATAAAATATTAGTAGGTATTCAAGTTGGACTTCTACATTAGTTAGCTCCCATAGGCAAACTACTTGAAAAATCTTATAAAATATTTTTGATCATTGTAAAAGTTTTAAATGAGTAATTTTAATTTTTAAGCATGTTTTTGATATAATATTATATTTACCTATGTATTTTCTAGTCCTATAAATGGTATTGGATCCTATTTTTTAATAAGGTGAGCATTGAAGTAATAAGAGATCCATAAAAGGTGTTGGAAGGAAATATACTCAACCAAACACAACAATAATCAGACAAAATAAGCCTTGTATGGTATTGGCAAGAGTTAATCAATAAAAAGGATTTTGAAAACCAAAATAATGGTGTTATATTGTTGAAAATGGATTTGTATGGCTCAATCAAGGAGTTACAAACCTGTACAAAGCTGAAAATGGTACCTAAAATTATCTATGTGGTGTTGAAAACCAAAAGAAAGAGATGATTTTTTCCTTCGTAGTTGTAAAAAGGGTGTGAGGTCCATAAAGAGGCTTTGGGTAAATATTTTTACTCTTAAATTAATTTCTTATTGATACATATTTATTTTCCCATATATATATTTTATTTTATCTACATAGTCAAAACAAAGGTTAAATACTATTTTTTAAAATTTCAAGCATCACCCACATGCTTGGGCATTTTGGTTAAAATAAGTGTCTTGGAAAGAGAAAGTATTGAGTTCAAAACTCATCCATCATTTTTTTCTATAAAAAAAATATTTTTAAGATCGATAATATATAGGAAGTGTTAAATATATGTTCTTAAAATATGCATATAAGACCTGACAATAATTATTTTGTAAATGTTAAGAGGAAAGAAGGTTTAAAGTTCAAAAATCTCTAAGGCTATGTTTATGTTTTGGTCAAAAAGTTGATATGATTTTTATTTTTCAAAAAGATAATATTTAAAATAATTATCCTCTTAAGTTGTGTGTTTTTTTGTAAAAAGGGTACATAAGGGTGAAATATTACATGTAAAGACCGATAGGTCTCTGGATCCAATCATTGTAATTAAGTATTACTTGAGCATAAATGAAAATCCCCAATAGTATATTTATTGTTTTTTATTGGATTTTTATTATTATGGCCAAAATCATAAGATTTATCTCTAAAAATATGATTCTAAACTAAAATTTACAAATAATGGAGCATGAATATAAAAAATGACTTGAGTTTCAAATACTTATGGGAAGTAGTTGAAAAATAATCTACACCTACTAATGCTGAAAAACTACTTGAATTTTAAAAATGTGATAAGCATGCACTTGCTTTGCTTAAGTGTTCTTGGTCTACACAAGACATTATTCACATTGAGGATATTAAAAATTATGATTGGAAGGCTTGGAAAATATTTAAATATTTGTATGATAAGCAACCAATAGATAAGAAGATTGATATCCTCAAGCAATTGTTGAATAACAAGATTAACAATGACAAGGATGTCTCTAAACACATTTCAAGTATGAAAATTTTGAAGTAAGAGTATTTTACTACAAGTGGAAAAATTGATTATGATATGATCATCTCCATCATTTTGAATGAACCTAATTAAAATTTTTAAAAAAAAGTATAAATACTACACCTCAATGACAAGCTCAATAATGCAAAATTTGATTAATTTTATTATTTTTTCACTCAACATGAATGATATTAAAAAAATAAGAAGAGTATTAAGCCTACAAAAGATACACACTTCATAAAAGTAGGGAAACCTCATATAGAGAAAATACATGAACAAACAAAGCATTTTTATAAACATTTGCGTAGGTATTCATAATAATTCTCTAAGGAATTCCCTAGAGTCCTCCAAACATAAATATAATCAATCATCACAATATTGTGGTTATTCTTCATCATCTTCCAGTTCTATCAATCACAAGAAATACCTAAAATTATATAACTATGGTGGTATATGTCACTATGTTGTTGTGTGCCCTTCTATAAAATAACCCTCCAAACATATAAAATGGTAGAGGTACATTATATTTCTCACTCTAGTGGATCTTCTTTTGTTTATTCTAGTGTAACTTCTTTTGGCTACTCTAATTAATTTGGTTATTATAACACATCATCTAACAGATAAGCATCCTACATGTCCAAGGTAGGTGGTATAGATGGACCTGGATACATCTTTTGAGTGCACAAAGATATACCTATCTTGAGTGAGCTACTAACTTAAAGATACCATTGGGCATCAAGTTAGATGTTGAAGTAGGAGCATCCAAGTTCCTTATGCAATCTTGCATATCCAAAAATAGTGTGTTTATTTTCTAATTATTTGCTTTGCTTTCACCTTCATTTGTGTGTTTGGAGGAAGTGTCCTTAGTTTATATATTGGATCATTTGTGTACTTGGTAATATCATGATGGTGATATCAACCTTCATTTGTAAAATTCATCTTGAAGTGATAAGTTTCCTTTATGCTTTGAATGCAAGACTTATTCATTTATTTGGCTTTGTCAATTGTAATCAGGTATGTGGATCAAAATTGAGTCTTGATGGTGGAAGTAAAAATTATCAACGTTAATTAGGTGTTACTTTCCCAATTTATTCTTGGGGTATTCATTTGATCATAGATAGTATTATTTGAGTCTTTTCCCCCAATTATGAGTGTAATCATTATTTTCAAGATTCATCTTTGATTATCAAGGATTCAAAGTCTGACTAGGTGTGTATGTTTTAGTGTTCAAATTTGTAATGGTGTACATATTGGTCTTGTGAAATACCAATGTTAAATTTATTGGTATTCAATAGAAGAAATATTATATATGCCTCCAAATCATACAAGTATTTATGCAATGGTGAGTAGGAGTAAAAGTATGAGTAGGCCTTTTAGGATATAAGTATACTAACTTGGTGGTACATGGAGAAACCAAGATTGAATTGATTATTAGTTGGTTTGATTTACTTCCAAAAATAGATCTAGTTTATGTCTTCATTTTGGTCTTACCAAGCATTTATTGGAGTATGCAGTCATGATGGAGGACCAACCAGATCACATTGGTAATTGGTAAAGCCAAACTTGAATATGTATTTGAATATGTTAAATCCCACAAATAATTTTACTTGGGAAATAAGATCTGACTAGGTCTTATCAATTTGAAATGAATTCTAGAGACTGTGTTAAATGAATCAATAAAACCCACAAAATTATTTGCTATGCTCGGTGGGTATTCTAGTTTTGTTTAACATACATAGGCCCTATTAGGTCTCAAACAAGTTTAAATTAGTTTTTGACACTTGGGAAAATTGACAAGGTCTGTAGATGAAAAACATGGGTTTTTGTCTTTTTTTTAATTCTTTGAATACCTTGGAGCCATAGATAGGTGAAACAAGTTTTATCCTCTTCTTTATGATGTTTTGAACTTGCTTACACCTATATATGCAAATTCAATTTTTGGGACTTCTCTAGAATTTTATTTGAAGATCTAACACCTAAGATAGGTGTTGTAACATCTAAAGAAGTTGAAAATATGTTAGGATAAGGTCATAAGTCTTTGTTGGTCATCCATATATGTAATATGACATTCATTTTGGAGCTTCGTGGGCTATAAAATTGCATATAATAGGACCATAACTATAATTTTTGATTTATTTTGGTCTAAGAGTAGTGTGTGGCTACCAATTTGAAGACATAAGTTCTATATAAGACTAGGTATGTCTGAAGTTGTTTCCTCCTTATAATTGAGTGTTCAATAAGTTATATTAGGGAAAATTTTGTATTTGTTTTCCATTGCGATTTAATATAAGTGAATCTCTATTTTGAGTGTATGTCAATTGTTTGACAAAATGTGCAAGTTTGACCATATGATTTGTGTGAACTCTTATAACATAGACAATAATGGTTATCCTTAATGAGACCTCCCTATCTCATGCTTGCACTTATGTGTCATACATAATACTAGATAGTCACTAGACAAGTTTTTGTGTGAAGTATTATGTGGATTGATGTAGTTAAGCACACCTTGATTGTGATTATATTATATTATGGGTACATGATGGTTATATGGGTTGATCACACTAGTAAGATTTAAATCATTCATTTCACGAATCTTAGGATAACAAGCTTATGCATGCCTTTGGTAATTAAGATATCAATGTTGGTAGTAAATAAATAGTTTTTAGTGTTATTAGTAAATAATAAATGTGTTAGTGAAAAAAATATTAGTATTTATTCAAATTATACCTATAAGTTAGTTGGGTTCCATAGGAAAATTACTCAAAAAGTTTATAAAAACTTTTTGATTATTGTAAAATTTGTGCTTATATTTCAATATGAGTACAAAATGGTTAGAGGGGATGACCATGCTAGTAGGATATTCATCATTCATGTCACAACTTTATGTGTGAAAATATTTTATGTGAATCAATATTGGTTGATTAATACTATGATGTATAGTGTGCAAGTGTGGAAAATACTATTGATGACTTCATAGTCATATGCTCTAGATATTTTTTTGGACCACTTTGGATCAAGGGGGTTTGTTGGGAATTTGATACAAATGTCTTTTATTTTATATTTTTATGAGGGATGTACACCCTTTTTTTAATTAAGATATTAGTGTTAGTAGTAAATAAATAGGTGTTAGTGAATAAAAATATTAGTAGTTATTTGAGTTTGACACTTAAATTAGTTGGGTATCGTGTAAACTAATAAAAAATATTATAAAATATTTTTGAGCATTGTAAAAGAATTTTAAAAAGTAATTTTAACTTTGAGTAATGTTTTCAATATAATTTTTTATCTATGTATGCATTTTTGGGTCCTATTACACCACACACATTATTTATGTAAATGCATGATAAATGAAGTAATTTGAGATGACCAAATTGGGTTTGATAAATTTTACCTTGGTCTTTAGATTTCAAAATTTGAGAAATTTTTATCAATTAATCCAAGTATTCTCAAGACATCTTATGCCACTTCAACATGGAAGACTACAAGTCTACACTGGGTCCTTTTCAATCTAGAATCAATCTTTTCACCAAATGTTCTTCTCCTTTATTTGATGGTATACTCTATACTCAGATGTTGGGAAGCCTTATATACTTGACTCATAGTCATCTATATCTCATTTTATATATGAATCTTATGTCATGATTTTTTCAAGACCCCTATATAGCCATTGGAAAACTAAAAATTCATTTGAAGATATTTTCATAGTACTATCAGTATCAGTTAGTAGGAAAGGCCTCAATTATTGAATACGCTTCTCATGTAAAAACCATATTTTTAGGTTACAAAAATAGTGATTATTTAGGAGATCTAATAAATCAAAAAGTGGACCACGAGATACATCTATTATGTTGGGGCAAGTCCTATGACTTGGTATTGTAAGAAATATACTACTATTGATTTGTCTACTATGAAAGTCGAGTATAGTCAAGTTCTCAATACTGGCTATGAGTTAGTGAATATTTTGTGCATGTTTTTTTATTTTTGATTTCCACATAACCAACTCACAATACTTTGGTACAATAATAATAGTGTTATCCACATCTATCATAGCCTAATGGAGCACCAATGCACAAAACACACTGATATTTATATGCATTATATCCAGAAGCTGATACAAGATTATTGTATTGATCTTAAATATTTCTTGACAAATGATCAATTTGTAGACATCTTCACAAGGCCCCTACTTGATGCCCAATTTTTCATGTTGGACAAATTTTGGGAGTAAAAGAAGGTGTCATCAAGGGGGATATATAAGTGATTTATTGGTCCTTCCTTTTACCAAAACACATATTAAGGGGGGATGTCAGTTTATTTAATAATTTATACACTTTTATATGGTTTAATATGAACTTTGAATATTCATTTGTAATAGGTTTTATGGATAAGCATTAATTTCAACACAATTATCCATAACCTATTATTAGAGAATATTGTAAATTAAGTATTTATTTAATTAATTTTTTTTAATAATAAGATTAACTTGTTATAAAATTAAATACTATAAAAAACCCTAATTGATGCATAGGGCTTAACCAATCATGTCTAGTTATCTAGAAAACATAAATCAAACATACTTCTTTACCTCTGCAAGTTCAAACTGGCTCTGATCTCTTTGTATTGCTTTGTTCTTTACCTTTGATTACATAAGGTCTTTATCTCTATCTTAAAGCCACTCTTAGTATCTATCTTTAATTTTTGTCTTATTCACAAACTTGGTTAAATTAATATATTCCATTCTTTCTTAGAGTCTCTATATCTTTCTCTAACATGATATCATTCCAACTCACCCTTCTTTCTCACTACATTTCACTTATTCCTTGCTAACAATTTAGGAGTATATTACTTTATGCATGATTTAGGGTTTATTATACTTTAATAGGTTATTAAAATAAGTTTCCACCTCATTAAGTCCTTATCCATCTATATACATCCCCACTTGACTTCTAAATATAATCCTCAAACCATACACAATCTCTTACTCTATTACAGTCTCTTCTTATAGCCTTTTTCTAGGATTTTCTTTAAGGTATGATACATATAGACTCAAATAAAAAAAATAAGAACATTATAGGATACCCTATAAGCTATTATTCCTTTATACAAAGTTAACTCCATAATTCAGTCTTTAGACCATATTTCAAAACACTTTTAGCCCCCTATTTAGGCTTATTAGGCCATTGTTCACCTGTAACACACAAACTAAATTTTCCATATGTATAAGTATATTAAAATTTCATAAACCAAAAAATAATTTAAATTACCTTCACATCAAAATTTTCACAAAGTGTTAGAGATTTTTTCTAGTTAAAGTTTCCACAAATCAAACTTTTGCATAGAAACCCTAGAATAGGGTATGGACTGGTTCCACATATTTGAGAAGGGTAAAAATGAGATTTAAATATTTATAAAAGGTTTAAAACTAATATTATTCCACCTTTCAATGTGTTATATCCTTTGTTTTATCCTTCTATTCACATTTTCTACACCATTTTGTGGTGACTATGCACACTAACACAAAATTATATGCACCAATGAGGGCAAATTTGTTGATTTAGACTTCTAAGAGATTTTCATATAACTAGGCTCATTAATTTAGGTATGTGTAGACTTTTAATCCTTATTAAATCATTGAATCCTATTAAGGCACTTTATTTCATCATTTCTCACAAAATGTCACTTTGACTGTGAGTAGGTATACAAGACTTATAAGTTCCAAATTGAAAGTTTCATGAAACACATTTAAAATATCATTTAGATGAATTCACACTAACTTTAAGATCACTGAAAATGTGCCATTCAATATAAATAAGTGGCCATGCCAATATGATCCATCATCTTGCTTTACATCAATGAAAACTCAGTCTAAACATAAAATATTGATCAAAATAGGTTCTCTATATTGATCTTTCCTGAAAGACAATATAAATAACAAAAAACAATTGCTATATCAATCTTGAAAGATATAAGTCACATGTACTAACCTTCACAAAATGAATTCAAGGCCTTGATTCATCATAATCTCTTCCATTTTTAATTCACATAGTCAACTTGATTGCATGTGTATAGAAAATAGGGTTGCCAACCTTTTATTTTCAAACACAAGAAAAATTCTTTCATTCATTTGGGGTTTAACAATATTTCCCATTTTAATCCAACCACTTAAAACTCTTGAATCTATTTACAACATCTACAAGTTATTTTATTTCAAAATTGATCTAACTACTTTTCTAACTTCCTCCCAACTTCCTCTTGTATGTTGGGGAGGTTAAAATTACCTAACCACTAATCATGAGTACCAAGGTGACTAATTACATGATTCACTTAAAGGATTAGGTGACCTTGACCTACTTGAGGGTCTTTACAATAAGACCACTTTATTGACAATGCCTATTACATGAAAATTTCTCCATAAACCATAACCAAGATTCAAAACTTCAAATGAAGAAATTGGTAGGGAAATGCTAATGCTAAACAAATTAAAATTTGGTTAAGTTATAACACCTAATATGGACTCCTACATACCTAAGATGACCCAAAACAACCTAATAAAACTCAAAACATGACAATTAGACCCATATGTACAATTGGTAGGTGATGCTCCTACATCATACTACTGAGGAGCAAGAAAAACTTTCCCATGAAAATTATAATTGATTTAACTTTGATGTTATTTGTAGCATCTTTCTTCCAAGCTCATGTCCACATATATCCCAAGGCCTATTTGAAACATATAGAACTTTTGTATGCTTGCTCATGATGGCTCCTCCTTTCTTGTTCTTTCTCTTATTCTTACTCTTGCTTTACATCTTCTAAGTAATCATAGGCAACTAATGTTAATTATCTTTCCTCCAATGACATGCACATGAAACAAACACATCAATCAAAATCATAATTTTTTTGATCTCTTGTAATCTTCCTTGTTCCTTAGTTACCAACCCTTCTTCCTCTTGGTTCAATATTTTTCTTAATGAAAATTCAGCTGCCATGATGCTATTCATACCTCTTATGAGACTCAAATCCTTTGATTCTTCCATTATATGCTTCCATATCTCTTCTTTTATTATTGTGTACTCATCCACATCAGATTTTTCTTAAATTTATGTCAAACAATACATCTGCTACCATGTAAACTCTTTAAGTACTTCAACTTGTGTTTCTTACTCATAGCCTACTATTGCCACCTCATATGTGTCCAACACTATATTTGGTACTATTGAACCTTCTTGTACTTCCATCAACATGTTCATTAGTTTCAAGTTACTAACATATAACTCATCTTCCTCAATATTCATATCAACACATTCATCAAACACAAGTTGGAAATGAATACCTTGTACCTTTTGGGCTTCCTCTAATCTTCCTTGGCTAAAACCTTCTTCATTCTAACTCATCATGAGGCATGGTACTACTGCAACCTCATTTATTCCTTATTCTTCATCCTCTAATGGGTCACTTTCTTTAGGGTAACATATGATTATGTCCCCATATTTAGTTGTCCAATCAACTTGTTCATCCATTTTAACATGCTTCTCATGCCTCCAATACTCTTTGCCTTCATGTGAATCTTCACCTATATATACACATGTCAAAAATTCATTATTTTTAATCATTAGAGGCTTGATTTCCCATTAACTTCTCCTTCTAGTTTTCCTTGTTAACTACTTCATCCTTTGTTTTCTTCTCTTCTCCACTAATTGTTTGATAGGCCATCTAACTCTCTTATTTATGCACATACGAAATATTGGTCTAAAATCTTCTAATATTTTCTCTAGCCTCATCAACACCTCCTTCATCTCATCTACCTCCCTCTCTCTCTCTCTCTCTCTCTCTAACCATATTTGCTTTGATTCCATCCTCTTCTTGTCTATCTTCTTGTGGCATTCCTCATTCATCAAGCCCTTCATCATATTTACCATCTCTTTTCTTCTTGACAAGCCTTCTCTCTTGTCCTCTTGACCATTCACTTGGTATCTCACTTGACTCTCTCTCTCTTAGATTCAATCTCTTATTTTGTACTCATTAGGGACTTCTCTTCTCTCACTCTTATCCTTTCTCTAGGACTCTCTTCTTTCTCTATTTCAATCTCACTTTTGAGCTTCCTTCTTGAGCTCTTACTGGATCTCTTCCTTCTCTAAGCCTTCTTGGCTAAGAGATTTGACACCTATCACTTTCACACAACTATCTTTGTCTCTCCTTCATCTAGCATATAGCTTCTTTACCTCATTATTGCATTCTCATTAGTCACTTCACAACAACTTCTCATAAAAACATTCAAACAATCTTCAATACAATGTACACATAGACTGAATCAATATCTTCAAACAATCTCAATCATACCTTGCCATGGAACCTTTCAGGACTCTGATACCATATGATGTAGAGATATTTACCAATCATATGTATTTAGTTATAAAACATAAATTAAAAATACTTATTTACCTTTTCAAGTTCAAACTGGCTCTGATCTCTTTATCTTGCTTTGTTCTTTAACTTTGATTACACAAGGTCTATATATCTATCTTCAAGACACTCTTAGTCTCTACCTTTAATTTTTTTCTTGTTCACAAACTTTATTAAACTAATATATTCCATTATTTTTTGGATTCTATATATCTTTTTTTAACCTTTTATCATTCCAACTCACCCTTCTTTCTCACTACATTTCACTTATTCCTTGATAATAGTTTAAGAGTATATTACTTTATGCATGCTTCAAGGTTTCTTAGAATTCACTAGGTTATTAACATAATTTTACACATCATTAATTCCTTATATAAATATATACAACCCCATTTGACTTGTAAAGATAATCCTCCAACCATACACTATCTCTTACTTTGTTACATTCTCTTCTTGTAGCCTTTTTTAGGATTTTTTTCAAGGTACAACCATGTAGAGAATTCATTCAAAAAACTAAGAATATTATAGGATAACCTCTAAGATCTTATTCCTTTCTAAAAAGTTTGATTCCTTAATTTAGTCTTTAAATTATATTTCAAAACACTTTTAACCCCCTTTTTAGGCCTATTAGGCCACTGCTCACCTTTACAACACACATACAAGATTTTTCGTACGTATAGGTACAAGAAAACTTACAAAACCCAAAAATAATTTAAAGAAACTTCACCTCAAACTTTAAAAAAAAATTCAGATATTTTTACTAAGTAAAGTTTCCACAAATCAAACTTTTGCACAAAAAGCCTAGAATAGGGTATGGACTGGTTCCACAAACCCAAGATGGGTCAAAATGAGATTTCAAGCTTTGGAAAAGGTTTTAAACTATTATGTTTATTTTTTAAGTCTTATACTATCACAAAACACCTTTTTAATGTGTTACATCCTCTCTTTCATGCTTCTATTCACATTTTATACACCATTTTGTGGTGATTGTGCACACTAACACATAACTAAATGCACCAGTGAGGGAAAATTTGTTTGTTTAGACTTATAAAATATTTTCATATAACTATGCTCATTAATTTATGTATGTGTATACTTTTTAAACCTTATTCAATAATTGAATCCTCTTAAGACACTTTATTTCATCATTTCTCAAAAAATGTCACTTTGACTATGAGTAGGCATACAAGACTTGTAGGTTCCAAATTGAAAGTTTCATGAAGCACATTTAAAATATAATTTATATGAATTTACACAAAATTTAAAATCATATACAATGTGCTTTTCAATAGAAATAAGTGTCCATTCCAACATGACCCATCATCTTACTTTACATCAATGAAAACTTAGTCCAAACACAAAAGATTGATCAAAATAGGGTTTGTGTATTGATATTTCCTGAAAGATAATGTAAATAATAAAAACTAATTCATATATCAATCTTAAAATATATAAGTCACATATGCTAGTCTTCAAAAAAGGCTTTCAAGGCCTTGATTCATTAGAATCTCTTCCATTTTTGATTCACATAGTCAACTTCATTGACTATGTACAAAAAATAGGGTTGCCACCCTTTTGTTTTGAAACACAAGAAAACTTCTTTCATTCACTTGGGGTTTAACAATATTTCCAATTTGAATCCAACCCCATACAACTCTTGAATCTATTTACAACATTCAACTACAATTTATTTTATTTCAAAATTGATCTAACTACTTTTCTAACTTCCTCTTGTACATTGGGGAAGGGTAAAATTACCTAACCACTAATCATCAATACCAAGGTTATTAATTATATGAGTCACTTAAGGGGTTAGGTTTTGTTGGCATTCTTGAGGGTCTTTACAATAATACCACTTTATTGACAATGCCTACTACATGCCAATTGCTCTATAAACCTTAACCAAGATTCAAAAATTTAAATGAAGAAATTGGTGGTAAAATTCCAATTCTCCACAAATTCAAATTTTGTTAAGTTATAACACCTAATACTTACTCTTACATACCTAATATGACCCAAAAAAGCATACTAAAACTCAAAACATGACAATTAGACCCATATGTACAATTGGTAGGTGATGTTATCGTATCATTAACCCTAAGTCTAACATCCTTTATTATCTATATAAAAGAGTAGAGGGATATTTAGGAAATTTTAAGAAGAGAGTTACTAATGTTATGATAACAAATTTTGGAAATAACTCCTTTTTTAAATAGGTATTAATGCTACCTAAAATGAATTTGTGTATTTTATTTCTCCAGTGTATTTAGGAAATAACTCTTTTTCTGAAGACGTAATGCTACCTAAAATAAATTTATGTACTTTATTTCTATAATGTTTCATTATATTATATATTACATGTAATTTGGGTGTATGCATTATAGTAGGTACAATCATTCTATAACTATTCTATAAATTTGATATATTTTATCTACAACAGATTTCATAGTGGATTATAAGCAAATATGTGTCCCAATCTATTCATAACCTTATAAAGTGATTTAAAATATCTCACCTAATACACTTATCCCTATAGTTCCAATAATCATGTTTGAGTGTAATGTTTCAATAAGGATTTGGGATCCTCTTTGAGATTCATGCTTAAAACTTGGTAAGTTTTGATCCTACCAACACCCATAAAACTTTAAATTCATAACACAAAATGCTCTCCTTCTTAAATTTTTAGATTGAATTAGCACATAATAACATAATATTCTATAAAAACAAATATAATTTATGGCATAAATATAACATTGATAAATATATAACACTATACCAAGTCATTGGAATTCCTACAACTCATTAACAAAATAAAGAGACTAATCTTGTATAAGTGCAGACAAACATACATAGATGTGTTGAATCTTAATTCTTATTACACAAGAATAACAACATAGTTTAAAATGACACAAGGTTACTATAAAAGTGGCCTTATGACAATTCATAACACATTTATCACTTCACCTTCTAATTGGGAACTAAAATAATAAACAATATTATAATTGACAAGTTCAAATTTAATTATTAATGAGTCCAACACTAGTAAACTTGAGAGATACAACAACACTAAGTATATGAATCATGAAAAATCTAGTTTGTATACCATTACACACTACTTTTCCATAGTACTACAATTAAACTAGTGCCATAACAAATAATACTAATATATTATATCAATTTATAATTAAATTAATAATACTAAAATTTAAACCACCAAACCATATTATGTCTTTACTAAAAAATATCTAAAACATATTGAATCGTAAATCCATTATATAATAATCAAACCTTTCCACATAATAATTGCAAGATATAATATTGTATATTGTATGAGTCTTCATAATGAAATAAATCCAATATACTATACAATAATTTTTATGGGGGTGGGAAAGAGTATCCCTCCATCAGTGGTTGTAAACCACCCTGACCATCAGTCCAATTCTAATATATATATATATATATATATATTCAAGATGAATAAGTAAATGCTAGGATAATTGTGTGTCTGTGTGTGTTGAAAATAGAGAGAGAGAGAGAGAGAGAGAGAGAGAGAGAGAGAGAGAGAGAGAGAGAGAGAGAGAGAGAGAATAAATAATAAATCCAAATAAAACACTTTTACATTAAAATTAAACCCTATATTATAAATAATACAAAGAGAGAGAGAGAGAGAGAGAGAAGAAGAAGAAGAGAGATGTACAAGGTTAACAAGGACACTTTTTAAGATTATAAATTAAGTAATTTTGAATGATAAGATGATGTGGGATGAACCATGTAATTTTAGGAAGCACAAGTGTGCATCCAAGTCATAAAACTCATGAAAAGTGACATGAAACTCCTAATTCTAGCTCAAAAAACTACCTTCATGATTTAGACCTATTTGAACATCCAAAAAATAATTAATTACATGTATTATTATTTTAATGAATGTTAAAGATTTTATATATGCCTTTGCATGTATTTTTTTGTAGGCTTGGTCATCTGGAATCATCTAAAAAGAAGCTATCACTGTCTGCACTTTAAGAAATTCATTTTTCATACACCCTACATACTTAGCCTCCAAAAGGGCATAATTTTTTCCATGAAAATAAATGGGAGAGAGTGGATGACACCTATAAATATCCTACATTGACTTATAGGCATTAGGCACACCTTAAAATTAGCTCTAGTTTGTATTAGTTTTAAACTTACAGTTTTCCACCCTTCTCACTAGCTTGGTCACTATCCCAGTTTTGACTAACTAAGATGAATTATCTAGTTTAGGAACTTAGGAATTTTTATAAGGAATTTAATAACCATATTTATTTATTAAAATTCCTAATATTTCCCCCAAAATTAGTTTCATATTTAAACTCCTCCTGGAATTTTTAAAACACATAAAATAGTCAAAAGTACCCCATTTGTACCGTATCTGTACAATTTTGTATAGTGAAAAATCATGGGTAGTATCATGAGAGAGTTTAATACAAGTTTAAATCATCATCCTAGGAAAAAAATTCCATTATATTATATTTGGAACCTCAATTCTCTAAACTGGTCACTAATAAGGGTTTGTAAGGGTTTTAGCTTATTTTGACCTCTTAAGATTTGTTCATAAAGATGGGACATTTAAAATACAAAAAAAATATAAAAATTCATACTTGAAGACCTTATATAAATTGAGAGAGAGAGAGAGAGAGAGAGAGAGAGAGAGAGAGAGAGAGAGAGAGAGAGAGAGAGAGAGAGAGAGAGAGAGAGAGAGAGAGAGAGAGAGAGAGAGAGAGAGAGAGAGAGAGAGAGAGAGAGAGATAATAAACATACCTATACTTATTATATTATCATGCATAGCATAAAAAGAGGTGTGAGCTTCCAAACTTCTCTTATCAAGCTTGTTTTCACATTTTACACAAGTTTGAGTTATCATTGGGCCAAAAATGGATTTGATTATGACCTAAATACATGATAAGAGTTTTAAAATGTCTATTATGACCCTAAAAACATTATATAATATTATATAAATCATTTAACATGCTATAAGTGTAAGTGACTTCCCATTTGTCCTTAAGCTTGAACCTTACCTAACAGGCTTGATTACACCTTAGAGATCAAAATAATATTTGATGGTTTTCATTGCATCCTAATAGATCAAAGTCATATATATTTATCCTAATAAACATGAATATATAGGCTATAATTTCACTCCATATGATAAATAAAAGTGGTTCTCCATTTGGCTTTAGGTCAAAACCCTACTCAATGGGCTTGACTGAAACCTTGGGGTTTTTTGAGCATCCCATTTAGTTTCTCTCTTGAAATATTAGTATATAATGTTGTTATGGATGTATTATAACTCCACATACCTCAAATCAAGGTCAAAAAAACTTCAGGTTCACCTTATCACCTCCCTTCTTCAAACTTGCTAGCCTATGCATAAGGGGAAGTACCCTCTATTTGAGACAAAATAGAGGGTACTTCCCTTATTATCCAAAAAAAATGGATATTAGAGGGAATTATAAAATTGGTGAAGACATATTAAACAAAATAAATCAGCCTGTTATCATGTTATTTAACCCCCAAACCTCATCAAATTCCAAGGTAAGCCTGTGCAAAATAGATTGTGTGCAGGAACTTCACATGTGGACTGAGTATGCATGATTGGAGCCCTCTATATAATTTTAATAATAACATGCAGGTCTCTGAGATGTTTTAATCCATGATGATAACATTTCAAATACTTTCCAACTCCTATGAACCATGTTTGTACCTGGAAATATGTCCTTACTTGGTTAGGCTTGACTAGTGAACTGACCCTATTTGTGCATTTCTCCTACCCGTAGGTGCATTTGACATATATAGAGTTGATTAAATTAATAAAAGGTCCTAATTATATCCTATAATTCTATCCCAGTCCTTTGGTTTACCTATACCTTGCATTTCCAACTTTAAGAGTACCAACCCTTATCGTCTTACCACCATTACAGCTGACCATGTTCTTTGTCTTCAAATGATGTCTATAGGTGTCTATGCATGTTTAATTCTTGAATTAAATGATTGAAAAACATTATTTAAGTCTCCATGATCATTTAATAAGGATTTGGACCTATTTTTTCACCTTGGGTATCATTATCAGCATTGAAAGTACTTCTTCCTACTCACTACCTATAACAGTCAATAATGGTTGACTTCATGAGGTAAAGGGACCTATAGGTGTATATTTTGCATTTGAAAACATGTTATGATATTTTGGAGATTCTATGAAAACTATAATAAACCTTTTATAGTATGTGGTTGTGTTTATAAGTGTATTACCCTTTAAATTCACCTTGATTAGGTTCACTGCCACACTCAACCAGTTGTAGTTGTATGCTTCAAAGTTTAAGACACCTGTAGGTGTACATAGGGGGTAAAATATAATATATGAACATATTTGATGATATATTAGGTAAAATTAATTATTTTAATCATTTATAAGAATTCAAATATGGTTTCAAGGTCTATTTTACAACTTGGGTGAAGAAGGTCTCATTGTAACTCACATCCTATAGAGAACACTGACTGAAAATAGTGCATAAATATGCAACTCTTACTCATCTAAAAACCACTCCCCACTGATCATATTCTCTCCAAACTTTTTATAGTACTCCTCATATGTATAGGATACAATACTTTATTACCTAAATGCCTTAAATCCTTGTGAAACTCTCTCATATGACATCTACAAAACCTCTAAGTGATTTGTTTTGCATTTTTTTGGGAAAAAAGTCCTAAACATAGTCAATTGACCCTTTAGCATGGTTTTCACTCTCTTTTATCAAATAAACATGTCAACATGCATGATAAGGCATATTAAACATATTGGGGTCTCAATAAGAGTTTTAATTCATATTTCAACACTTCATTATGACATCATAACCCTCTGTTAAGCCACCTGTAGGTGTGTATTTCACTGTGTAGGTAGTAAAGGTCAACAAATTGGATAGTGAGCATTGTATTTATCCCTAAATGAGTCATAATACTATTAAAAATACCTGAAAATGGATGCTTAAAACCCTTGAATGGCTTCAAATAATTGATGTTCCTAATTTCCACATGATTTTCCTTTTCTAAGCACATGTAGATGATCATTTTCATGGTAAATTGACTGGTAATTTACATATGACTGAAATTCCATATAGATTGCTTTGGTAAAAGAGGTTTAAAGATTAAGGTGACCAATATAAAATTTTAGGCATGTAATCCAACCCATATTCATCCTCCAAAACCACTATCAAAGCAAGAAAACCTTGTAAATGGCGAACAATTGCTTACAACATAAAATGATGCTTCTCTTACAATTTTGATGTACTTGACTTATCCAAACACATCAAAAAATGAAACTAAACATGGAGATAATCTGATAAGAGATCCCAAATTATCTAGAGTCAATGTCACCAACTAGTTCATATGAACTTGCCCAAAATAGAGTAAAACCTATAGGGTGCATGAAACAATAAGTAGAAAAACATAGTCAGCTTCATGAGGATGGTTCATAAATCAAAATACACCATAATTAAAAATCTTATTATGTAAATTAAACTATCTAAGTTTAATTTCACCTCCCAAATGGCTTTGATTTAAAACCTTCCCTATTGGCCTTACTAAGTACAAACCTGAAGACTGGTTCTATGTGCCTAGAAAGGTGAAAAAGGAGCAAAATGGTTTTGGGATTTTTTTTATCACTTTCAAAGTGTGCCAAGAAATTATATGGATCTAAGGAATATAAATATTAATATTACAACCTTCTCACATGTGGCACACTTCCCCAAGGGTTGTAAAAGTGCCAAACTCCCCTTTTTCTCAAGAAAACTACCCTTTTTCTAAGAACCTACCACTTTTTAGTTATGATATTTGATTAAGACCTATTAAAACACATGAGATGTGAAATAATATTTTGTAATCTTTACATTGCCCAAGGAGGTCATACAACCTATTAAATGCTCTATTTAGGACCTCAAAATGACTCAAAATGATAAATGGACTAAAATACTAATTTACCAAGGTTAATATAACATGAAATCACACTAAATAACCTATAATACACCTTATGACTAAATTTTAGATCCCATAAAACATCTAAATACCAATTTTTTGCCTATAGGGGCCCCAATTTAACCTGTAGGGTCAAGTTTGGTCAATAAATTGGTGATTCATAGTGGTAGTATGCCTGATATACCAATTAGACTAGTAACCTTATTATTCCATTAGGCTTGGGTAATCATTTGAATTCTTAGACACAACAAGAGGACTTTGACCATAGTCTTTTATCAAGACAAGACCACTTTACTACCTCAACCACACAAAATAAAGGACACACATAAAACCAAGCAACTAACAGGACACACACACATGTGCTCAAGGTAAATAGGGAGATTAGAGAATAAATTATTATGCAAAACTAGAAACTAAGCATACCTACTTTCAAATATCAAAAGGAAAGTTTATTGAATGTTATTTTTCATGAGATGAGTCATAGTTCCAAGAAAAATTCTCCTTGGATTGGATCCTTTGTATATCAGACCCATTCCTTGGTACTTCACTTGATCTGATCTCAAGTAGATCATCCTCAAATAGGTCTAAAATTTAAAAATATTCCTCTTGAACTTGTAAACATACCTCATAATTCTTCCCACTCTTCATATCATGTTCCAATAGTATCTTCTTGGTAGTCATGGCTTCAAGAGGATTGGTTTTTTGTTCCTTAAAATATTGAGGTCAATAAGGGTTTGTTTTATCCTTGTCGAGATAATGTGTTTATACCAACTAATTGAGAGGATTATATCTAATTTTTATGACTTAAAATATATCATCATGAAATACATATGCCTCTTGAAAGGACAAATTAAAAAATTTACCTTTCCTTTGCTTACTCACTTGAGTGTCAAGGCTGTCTTCTTCATTCTTTACTAGATCATAGCCTCCATGAATAGGAGTATAAATTGTTCCAATTACTAAAAAAAAGTCATCCAAAGGATGATTAAGAAGTTTTTATTTCCCATTCATGATATCTTTCATAGTGATGGAAGAACCAATGACTACTTTTTCCTCTTTGGCAAAAGGAAAAAATTCTTCCTCATCAACCCAATCAAAAGTTTCCACATAAGAAATCGCCTTTTATTCATCATTTAGGACCTCTTGAGGGATCTCAAGTTTGATTTCAAGTACCAAAACATGACTTTGGTTCTCAATGGATGCAATATCTTCCATAACCTTCTTTTTGATTCCAAGACTAGGCATCTTGGAGTCATGTGACTTAGTCCAATGAGGATACCAAGGAGATAGGATTTATTTAAGCAAGAGTTCTGAGTTTTTATCAACCAACTATTCCTATTTATGTTCCCATACAATAGGTACATCAAGGATAATTTTGATGGGGTGAAGATAATATGAACTACTTGGTGGAGGTGGGATATAAAACTCAAATCATATTAAGAGTGAAATGTAGGGGATTCTTTGGGAAGGTCTTGAGGAAGGGGAGACAGACCTTGGACTAAAGTGGATTGGTTTTATTCCTTCCATTTTACAATCACTTCATTCACATTTGATTTATCTTGATCATTCTTTTTTGAGAGGTTATATGTGGTGTGTTTAGGCATAGGATCTTCTTTTGAGTCTAAACCTTCCATCACACCTTGACTCAACAATTTCATCCTTGACTCTAATTCTTCAATTTGCGTGGATAGGTTCTCTTAGAAAAGTCTCTCTTGGAGTTGATAAGAATCTTCATGAGGATGAGGAGCACAAGAGGGATAATATGGAACAATATAATCTTCTTGAGGAAGGGTAGGAGGGACTTGTATAGGATCCAACTCTCTCTCAACTTCACACTCCTTATCTAGACTTTTACCTTCTTTCTTTCCCCATGATTCCACTACCTTACTCTAGCTTAAGATGTTGGGATTATGATTCTATTTTTGAGGTAGTGGTGAAACTTGAGGAGTGGATGAATTTATTAAAAATCTTGGGATCTCTTTAGGCTTAGATTCTCCACCTTGTTTCCAACTTGGAATCTCATATCTAGAAGTCTTATCTTGAGGTGGGGATGTAATGGGAGAGGGAAATAAGGGCTTAGATTCCACTTATTTTTCTAATTACATGACTTATATATATATATATATATATATATATATATATATATATAACCTAACTAAATCTACCTATCAATATTAGTTTAAAAAATAAGGTTTCTCTTTTCAACTCTCTCTTCCAACTGATTGGGAAAATGATGACTTTGATAATCTCGATTGGGCTCATGAGTGGGAACCATGTAGGACTGATGGAAATATTTGGGAAGTGGATGTGAAGGCTGATAGGCTTGGTGAGGCTACCTGTCATGAATTTTTAGCCTATTTTCTAAGGATGAAACTAGGATGCTCACATCAAGCATCTCACTTGTGAGCCTTTGCCAATTAGATCTCTCAATAGGTTCCCACTCTCTTTTGACCAAATCCAATTCATCTCTCACCTTATTTATGAAATGACTAGGAATCTCTAGACCATATCCCCTTTATGTGTCAAAATCTACGATGTACCTCTCATAGCCCAAGAGGGTTTAATTGAAGGTGGAAATGGGTTAACTTGAGAAGTGGCTAGGTTGACTATAAGGAGCAAGAAATTGAGAAGGATGACTATAGGACCGATACAAATCATGAATGGGCTAGTTATAAGGTTGATAATAATAATGACAAGACTAGTACAAATCATAGCAAGGTTGATAGGGAGTGCCATAAGCTGGATATGTCTCACAAACTTGTGTAAAACAATATTCAATACCAAAATAAGCTATGGAACTTCATTAGGAGCAAGAACACAAATAAATTTATTACCAAAAATCTTCAAAAGGAAGCTTGGGCTACTTGAATAACTGATGTATCTTCAAATTCACCATTGATGCTTTGATAGATGCCTTTAAAGGTTGATTATTGAAAGATAACACCAAAAATATTTCAAACTCTTAAACTAGAAGTCCCACCCAGTGTGCCAAAAACTATTGTCACTTGGATTTTCATCCTTTGATGAGATGTCTTATCTCTCCTTATCTAAGTGGCATAATTGAAACACCTCTAGGCTTGTGGGTATCCTAACAATGAGGTGAATCTCTAGGTAGGGATAGCTCCCTTGATGTACCACTTTGGATTAATAATACACATAAACTTTGGGGGGAAAGGGGAGAGAGATAACTGAAAGCAAACTATTATAAGGGAGTTGATACACTAAATAGATTGATGACTTACAACCAAATGCATGTTACACTTGAAACTAAGAGACTAACCAAACATACACTTCTCCAATCTACATCTTTTCACATCAATATTACATTATGAGGTTATGGATGAATGTTTATGTTAGTAGGAGTAAAAAAAAGGCCTTAAATGGCACTATTTAATAAATTCACTCACTCAACCTTGGCAATTCCTAGAACACTTCACATGCCCTACAAGAAGAAGCTTTCCAACTATAAATAAGATGAAAGAATGAGACAACATGCTAAGGAAATCATAGTTATCACTAAGCAAGATCAATCATATAAGTAGAAAACACTATGAATATTCATGAAGAGGTAAAAATTAGTATTCTTATTTATCAAAATGTGTGCAAATGATCAGGGATTCACCATACTCAGGTGGACCATAAGTTATAATTGCCAAAACAGCTAGTTCTTATAGAACTTGAGAGAGAAAGGAGAAGAGATAAGTATAAGGGTAAAAGGAAAATTTTAAAGGTAATAAAATTAGTTACTTGTGCATGATAAGAGGATTTTGGGTAAACCATAAAATTTTAAGAAGCGCAAGTGTCCATCCAATTCATAAAACTCAAGAAAAGTGGCATGAAACTCCTCATTTTGGCTTAAAAATTACCTTCATGATTTGGACCTATTTGAACATCCAAAAATTGATTAGGGATAGGTTTAATTATTTTAATAAATTGTAAGTATTTCATACATGACTCTCCATGCATTAGTTGTAGGCCTGGTCCTCTAGAATCATCTGGAAAGGAGCTATCATTGGCTGCACTCTAAAAAACTCCTCTTTCATGCACCCTACACACTTGGCCTCTAAAAAGGAAATAGTTTTCCATAAAAATCCATGGAAGGAATTATATTACATATATAATGACCCTCCATGGCCTTATAGGTATTAGGAACACCTTAAAATCATCTCACTTGAAGTTTTCCACCCTTCTCACTAGCTTGGTCACTATGCCAGTTTTAACTGGTTAAGATAAAGTAACTATTTTAGGCACTTAGGATTTTTTATAAGTAATTAAATAACATATTTAGTTATTATAAGTCATATGGTTTCCATTAAACTTTATTTCATCTTTAGATTCCTCTCAGAACTTGAAAAACACACAAAAAGTCAAAAGTACCCTATTTTGTATCCTGTCCATACAATTATATATAGTCCAAAATCATGGGTATTATCCTAAGAGAGTATCATAAAAGTTTAAATCATCATCCTAGGAAAAATATGCCATTATATTAGCTTTGTAACCTCATTTCTCCAAACTAGTCACTAACAAGGGTTTGTAAGGGGTTTAGCTTATTTTGACCTCTTAAGCTTTGTTCATACAGATGGGACATTCAAACTAAAAAAAAATTACAAAAATTCATAGTTAAATACCCTCATCAACAACCTTTAACTTATTCCCATGCATAACATCAAAATAGGTGTGAGCTTCCAAACTTCTCCTATCGAGCTTGTTTTCACATTTTTTACAAGTCTGAGTTATCTTTGGGCCAAAAATGGATTTCCTTATGACCTGCCTACATTATAAGAGTTTTAAAATGTATATATGACCCTAAAAACATTATAAAATAATATATAAAGCATATATCATGCTATAAGTGTAAGTGACTTCCCATTTGGCCTTAGGCTTGAACCTTGCTTAATAAACCTAACTACACCTTAGATCTCATAATGACCTTTGTTGGTTTTCCTTGCATAATAATATCTAAAAAACATATATATTAGCCCCATAAAAATTCCTCTATATTCTATAATTATAATTCCATACTATAAATTAAAGTGTTTCTCAATTTGGCTTTAGGTCAAAAACCTGCCCAATGGGCTTGATTGCAACCTTAAGTTTTTTTAAGCATCCCATTTAGTTTATCTCTTTAAATATTGGTCTATAATGTTGGTATGGATGTATTAAAACTCAAAATACCTTTCCTAAATGTCCAAAAAATTTTAGGTACACCTTATCACCTCCCTTCTTGAAACCTACCAGCCTATGCACAAGGGGAAGTACCCTCTATCTGAGACAAAATAGAGGGTAACTCCCATATTATCCAAAAAAAATAGATATTTTAAGGAATTAAAAAAGTGATGAATAATTATTACACAAAAAAATCATCCTTTGATCATGTGATTTGACTCCCAAACCTCATCAAATTCCAAGGCAGGCATGTGCAAAATGGATTGTGTGTAGAAACTTCACATGTGGATTGAGTATGCATGATTGGAGCCCTCTATATACTTGTAATAATATTATGAGGGTCTCTAAGATGTTTTCCTCCATGATTATAACATTAAAAATACTTACCAACTCCTATGACCCATTTTTGTACCTGTAAATATGTCCTTACTTGGTTAGGCTTGACTCGTGAATTGACCCTGTTTGTGATTTTGTCCTGCCTGTAGGTGCATATAAAATATATGAAGTTGATTTAATTGATAAAAGGTCTTAATTTTATAATTTAATTCTATCCCAATCCTTTTATTCACCTATTTCATGCATTTCCAACTTCAAGAGTACCAACCCTTACTCACTGTCATACCACCATTATAGTTGACTATGTTCTTTATCTTGGAGTGATGCCTATAGGTGTCTATGCATGTTTAAGTATTAAATCCAATGTTTTAAAACACTTATTTAAGTCTCCATGATCATTTAAAAATTATTTGGGCCTATTTTTTCACCTTGGGTAGCATTATCATAATTGAAAGTACTTCCTACTCAATACCTATAACAGTCAACAGTGGTTGACTTACTAAGGTAAAGGGACATGTAGGTATAGATTTTACATTTGAAAACATGTCATGATATTTTGGAGATTATCTAAAAACTATAATCAACATTTCATAGCAAGTTTTTGTGTTTATAGGCTTATTACCCTTCAAATTCACCTTGATCAAGTTCACTGCCACACTCAACCAACTGTAGGTGTATGCTTCATAGTTTAAGACACCTATAGGTGTACATGGGGGTAAAATACACTCTATGAAACTATTTTATGATATCTTAGGTCAAATTACTCATTTTAATCATTTTTAATCATCAAAATATTGTGGAAAGGTCCAATTTACAACTTGGGTGAAGAAGGTATCATTGTAACTCACATCCTATAGAGAACACTGACTGAAAATAGTGCATAAATATACAACTCTGACCCATCTTAAAACCACTCCCCATTGATCATATTCTCTCAAAAAAATTCATATTACTCCTCTTATGTAGATTATACAAGACTTGATTACCTAAATTCATCAAAGCCTTGTGAAACTCTCTCATATGACATCTACAAAAACTCAAGGTGCTCTATTTTGCATTTTTTGAGAAAACAGTCCTAAACATGATTAATTGCCCCTTTATCATGGTTTTTACTCTCTTTTATCCACTCAATATATCAACATGCATGATAATTCATATTAAACATATTGGGGTCCTAATAATATTTTCAATTCATGTTTCAACACTTCATTATGACATCATAACCCTCTACTAGGCCACCTATAGGTGTGTATTTCACTTTGTAGGCAGTAAGGGTGAGTAAATTGGATAGTGAGTATTGCCTTTATCCCTTAATGATTCTTAAACCTATTCAAATAACTAAAAATGGATGCTTAAAACTATTTAAATTATTCAAATAATTTATGTTCCTAATTTCCATGTGATTTTCCTTTTCCAAGCACATGTAGATGAACATTTTCATTGCAGACTAACTGAAAAGTTACATATGACTAAAATTCCATATATATTTATTTGGGAAAATATGTTGAAATTTTAAGGTGACAAATAAAACATTTTATACATGTAATCCAACCCATATTTATCCTTCAAAACCACTATCAAAGTAAGAAGATCCTATAAATGGTGAAAAACAACTTACAACATAGAATGATGCTTCTCTTGTAACTTTGATGTACTTGACTTATCCAAACACCTTGAATAATGAAACTAAACATGGATATAATTTGGAAAGATATCTCACATATTTTGGAGTTAACATCACTAACTGGTTCATATGGACTTGTCCGTAATAGAGCAAAACCTATAAGGTGCATGAAATAACAAGTAGAAAAACACAACCAACTTCATGAGGATGGTTCATAAAGTACAGACCACCATTATTAAAAATATTATTATGAAATTGAATCTATTTAATTTTAATTTCACTTCACTAAGGGGTTTGATATGAAACCTCCCTTACTGGCCATATCAAGTACAAACCTGAAGATTGGTTTTGTGTGCCTAAAAAGGTGAAAAAGGATAAAAATGGTTTTGGGCCCTTTTTATCACTTACAAAGTGTTTCAAGCATTGATATGGATCTGAGGAAGATTAATTTTCATATTACAACATTCTCCCACATGTCACACTTCCCCATGGGCCATACAAGTGCCAAACTCCACTTTTTCTCAAGAAAACTACCCTTTCTTTTGAAGAACCTACCACTTTTCAGTTGTGATAGTTGATTAAGACCTCTTAAGACACATGGGATGTGACATCATCTTTTGTAACCTTCACATTTCTCAAGTAGGCCTTACAACCTATTAAATGCTCTATTTAGGACTTCAAAATGATAAATAGACTAAAATACTAATTGACCAAGGTTAATATAACATGAAATCATACTAAATGACCTATAATACACCTTATGACCAAATTTTAGACCCCATAAAACATCTAAATACCAAGTTTTTACCTATAGGGTCCCCAGTTTGACCTACAGGGTCAAATTTGCACAACATAAATTCAACAATCAAGATATCCTCCATGTCATTCTTTTTTTTAGGATATTTATTTCTCCCGCAACTATCAGGAGACTAACTCTCCAACACATTTTCTAGCTAACTTAAGATATCTTCACATTTTTCCTAATGAATATTGGTATTATTAAGGTCCCCCTCATAAAGAATGCCAAAAATTAATTATCAAAGACTTTCCCATAAATAATTGTCTCACTTTAACTTTTCATTTGATCAAACTATGATTGAAGTAAAATATGACTTAGCCTTCAAAGAATTTGTTATAGTCTTAGGTTTTACTCCCCATTTTAGCTTCTTGGTTCAAATGCATTTGAGTAAGTTTTGTTTTTTGTTTGCATTTTACTACTTTCTCTGAGTTGTTCCATGGTGTTTTTTAAATCATCCATTCCTATACTACTCCTAAATGCGATTTATGTTATGGGTTGTGGTTTTCTTTGTGAATCTATTGTGATTTTGGTCTTATCTCTTATTATTGGCTAGTTGGCTTCATGGATGAAAGGATTTCTTATCTTCTACCCATATCTTTTTGTTTTGCTAGATACTTATGTTATATTTTATGGGTTGATTTTATAGTCAAATTATTTTTACCATGGGATAAGGTCCCCTTTTCCCTTATTATTCTCTATTAAAAACACCATGGCCATGTCTTACCTAGATAATGTATATACTTACTATTATCAATTCTCATGTTCCCACTTAGTATGATTAATAACCCTAGCCACCTAAAATTGGCCACAATTGGATTTTGACCAAAATTTAGATTGATTCCTACCAACCATTAAAAATTAAGCCTAAGAATTATTGAACATCCCAAATTTACTTTTGCATCATTCATCAAATCTCAGAATCCCATTGAGATATCCCTAATTGGGGTAATTTACCATATGCAATAATAACCTCTCACAAATTCATCCTTAATCATCTTATAGAATTACAAAAGTCAAATTGGCCTATGGACCTATTAAGTGGGCCACATGAATAAATATCAAATCTTAAAAGAGCTAAAAGGCTAATCAAAATTAATTAACAAGCTAAACCAAATTAAATGCCTAGTTGAATTATCTATTTGAAATTAATGAATAACTAAAAAAGGAAATTCAAAAATTCAAAATATCCTAGTCTCTCACCATTGCCTTTATGAGTTGTCAAGCTCTTTGAAAATATCTTAAAATATCCATTTTAGAGATCCATTCCTTGGGGTTACATTTGATTCACCTAGGTTTAGTTTGAACCCATTCCAAGCCTTAACTTAACCCTAACTCACCTTGGGTGAGAGTTAAATCTAAAGGCTACAAATACAATCCCTTGCCTATTGAATCCTAAGCTATTTTGGTGTAAAGTTATTATGCTCAAATATCTTCAACAAGCTCTTTGATGTAGTTTATAATGCCCAAATTTCCTTGAAAATAGTGTTATAATTATAAAATATTAAGTCAAGCCATATCAAAGCCATGGTGCTAATGAGAGAAGGAGCCAACAAAATTCATATGACAAAGACTTCTTGATGCACAATCCAAGAAAGCCACCCAATAAATCATTTAGACTCCCAAGTAAGGTAAAGGATCTTGTGTCTTTTATGTTTTAATCGTGCTTTCATTTGGTTTTTGTTAATAAGTTCTCCCTAGTATCTAGGCTTGGAGTGTAAGTGTTAGTGTTTTTTATTTTAGTTTTTGTTGCTTAAACTAACATATTAAGAATCTCCTTTTTTGTATTCCTATGATCGCAAATGGCATGCCTGGTGGGACCAAGAATCCCATGTAAAAAACAAGACTAATATGCAACTATTAGTTTTTCTAATGAATGCCTAAGAATCTTTAAAATTCAAGTTTTATCTTTTTTTTTCATGTATTCTATTTTTTTAGTGATACACGGTTTACACAGAGACTGCCATTGATCTTGATAGAACTGAAATCGATCCACATAATATTAATATCGACCCTTATGTATAAAATATATCATGGTAGAAACATGTTTAAAATTTTTTTATTGAGTTCTCTAGTCTTTATTTTGAGTCCAAGGGCCTGAATATCATTTAGTTGACCATTTGCATATAGGATCTAGTGTTATTTGTTGGTTTTAAAGTTCACTGAGATAATAATATTTTTATCAAACCATATTATTATTTTTATATGTTTTAAAATAAGATGACATCAATCTATGTCAACTAACATTGATCCTTGTGGATTGACTGACATTGATTTTAGTGAATCTACATCGATCCCTACATGGATCGATGTCAATCTCTGAGACAAGAAAATATAGAAAACCCAAGAGTAAATTTTGAAATATTATTTTCTCATTCACATATGGGATTCTAAGTAGGAAAAACCCCTCTAAAAATTATATGTCCTAAAGGGAAAAGGCTAAGTTTGAATGTGGTTAAATCTTGCTCACTTTGTCTTTGGTCTTTAAAATGAACCTAATTCATTTTCATGCCATAGATGTTTTCAAAGTTTCATAAGTTTTACAACTAATTCAAGGAGGATTAAAATTAACAAAAAATCTCATTTTGGTGATTAAAATAAACTCTCATACTAGATAAACACTCTTAAGAGTTTCATTTTCATTGTTTATTTGTTGAAGTTATTTATTTTAGCAAAATGATTGATGTATGTATGCTCTCCCTTATCCCCTTTAGGGAACTGAGGTGACCAAAAGTGCTATTTTTTTGAATTGGTTGATTTTTGTCCAAAATCATGAAAACAACATCATTAAATCCCTCCCCAAATCCATATGGTTTGGGTGATCCAAATTCAACCCTAAAGTTTGTTCACTTATCTTTTACTTTTATACATTTTGGCTTGTGAACAAGAGTTCATAGCCTCCTCATGGGTTCTATAGGAAAGCGTTGACCCAAGAATTCATCTCTCAACATAATTTCAACCCCACTCCATAGTTGGGTATAAAAATTGAGTTTGACTTACTGGGATGCTTGTTTGAGAAATTAAACAAGCTCCATTAGTAAGATACTACCTCGAACTATAGCGGAAACTTGGACATCACACTACACTGAGCAAGTGATGGATGTAGTGGTTGTGAAAATGACAAGACCTTTTCAAAATGAGATAGATGATGCAAATCTAAATTATGTGATAATATTTGTATTAGCCACACTTGGGACCATCAAAAAATGTGCAAAAATTGATAGATTAGAATAACCCCACTTATCATGGATATACTATTGATGCAAGGCGAGTAGCCCAAAGTTCCATGTCACAATAAAAACTCTTGGAAGAAGAGGGGGCCTAAAAATACTTTTTACATTATTTTATCTTTATAGTAACACTTATAATCCTCCCAAGAGTGAGTACATTAATGAAATTTGATAGTATTACACAACCTTGTCATTTTTAGGATCTAGGGCATTACACTTAGGTGTTTTTGTCATTTTATCATTTATTGCATGGTTTTGAGTTTAAACTATCTAATTTTTTTATACCATGTCAAAATGAGTTTTTAGTACACATCACTCTATTGTTTGAGGTCTTATGCCTTCCATTTGGAACCATGACTTTACATTAGTCTTTTGATAAAACTTTGTGTGTGTGTGTGTGTGTGTCACTTGATTTGATTGGAAAGGGTAATGTTATGCTTCCCAATCCATTTAAATTTTTGTGCCTTGGAGTCTTGAAATAAACCATTGATCATATCCTTAGATCATGGTAATGTCATTATGTTGTGTAAATCATTTCATAAACTTATTTTCCTTGTGTCCAAATTTTGAATTTTTTAACCATGTGTGTCTTTTAGATCTTTACCTAGTACAGTTATGTCATGCATATTTATCGAGCTTATTGTTTGTTGAGTTTTGTATTAACTTTATTAAGTTAAAATCCAAATATTAATTGATTTCTACCTATGTCTTATGTAATTTTGGCCTAAACATCAATATTTCTCTTTTGGGTTGTGTAACTTAGGTTAATTCTTTATTCAATTTGAAAATTTATTGTTTTTACCTAGATTTGGGAGAAATAACCTATCTTTCTTATGAATTTTGTTTCATTACTTATACCAATTGACTAAGTTCATGTCTAAAGTTGAATGCCTAGTTTATGCCAAAGTGTTTTTGATGTAGAGCATGTACAAAGAAAACATTTTTGACCTTGTTTCTCACTCACTTTCCTTGACAAAACTTCTTAATGCAATTCCTCATGTCATGATTTACAAATTTACAAAAAATTTGATCTTGTTTAGTGTGTCTTATCAACCTTTTGATCTCAGTCCAAAACTTCATTTAACACTTCAAGTTTTAAAACTTTCTTCTCTACACAACCTTGTTTACACTTTACACACTCCTTGTTTAAAGGTTATCATCACACAAGAGGTTCAAAATCATTTAATGTTCTTAATATTTAATTTTTTTATTATTGTTTATTAGGGTTTATCCAAAATCATTTAATGTTATTAATATTTAAATTGTTTTATTATTGCTTATTAGGGTTTATCTTACCTCCCTGACCATTCACCAACATCTCAAAAATTCTCCTTGACCACTGTCCTCTACAAAATCAATCCTTCTAGCCATATTTTTGGGCTTTCCTTGACTTTTCCAATTTGTACCTTCACCAAATGGAAAATTAATTATTTATTTAGATACCCTTTTCCCATATTAATATATCCTCATTATTTCTAAACCTATCTCTTCCCTTGAGTTACTTTGTTTAGCTTATTTACCTCACTGTTACCTTGAATTAGGTCTCTTAGGTCATGTAAGCCCTATTTTGTTCTCAGTTAGGGAAAAACCATACTATAAGGTATAAATAAATATCAAAACCTTGAAAATACATTTTCTTACATTCAACCCTAACTCTTTACAAATTTTTAATCTTTTTTATGATTAGAAACACTTTTATGGCTTAAACCCTAATGGAACATTTGCTTGTCTTAATCTTAGCCCAAGGACATAATAAAATAAATTTTGAGAGTTGTGATGCATTTCAATCCCTCCAATTTGTTTTTTTAGGTTTATATGGACCTTTATCAACTTTCCACAAAACTATTTTCACACTTTGAACCCACTTTTAAACCTTTATATAGAAAAACCCACTTGACTGTATATTAAAATATCATTCTACAGGTCTGTTTGTAATTATGAAAACTTCTAACACTTTCTTAATCAAATGAAATGTTTTATCAATATAAAAATGAGAAAAACATTTACCAATATTTTTTATAACATCTTACTATCGAAATAAATACACTTCTTGTAAAAACTCAGCCACGGTCTAGCTAACGTTCCTTTATACAAAGGATATGGGTTTATAGAGAATTTGCCTATGCATTTAAAGCTTCCTTCACTAGTTTTTGACACTTATAAACTCCTATGACAAAAACAATATCCAGATACCTTTATAAATAATATTCAATCTTCCTTTATGCCCTACATTATAATTCAAAGTCAATTTGATAAACTAAACACTACAAAATAGGGTTCTATTTCTTTATTCTATAAAAAAGATTTGCTTTTTGGTATTCCTTGAATCAAAAATTTACAAAAAATTAATTCCTTATTATCCAAGAACACTTGGAAACAAGTATTCATTATCATTCCTATATCAAAAAATCTCACATAGCCAACAAATAGCAACAAAATATTTCATAACAGGGTCTGTTTACTCTCCTTCATGAATAGGGATTTTCTCTATTTTGTATTCCTTCAAGTATATCCAAAAGAAAACATGAATTATATTGAAAAAATAATAACCAAATATTATTCTCATTCTTTCATTCATGAGCACTTACAGTCAACACTCAGACCTCAAGTAGGGCATGTAGTTTCTTCATTATACATTAGAGTTGTCAAACATTGCCATATCTTTTATTACAAAAATTTCAATATATTTTTCATCCTCTACATTCAAATTGATTAAACCACCTACCTATAAACTTACTCCCTAAAATTCTTCCAAAATTTCATAACTGATTCTTGTGATGTTTCCCATGTAGAAGGTCTCTTGTCCACATTTGTATTTTGTATGTTTTTCCAATATGAACACCTTATGACCATGCTTATAGACCAAAGAAGATATTTATGACCTTTACATAGTCTTAAGACCACTTTGACACCTCTTGAACATGTTCCATACCTTTTACACCTTCATATAATGCATATAAATCCTTCCACAAGGTTTACAAATTCAAATTTTCAAATAGTGCCATTTTAGAGGGAAACTCCATAATTAAAATTTTATGCAGTTGTAGACCAACTAGACTCCACAAATGGAATTACTAAGACCTCTATCTCTTGTAATACATATACTATACCAACTTAAGACCAAAAGTGGATCAACTTGAGGTCATCATGGGATGCCCCTACATAATACTACCAAGCTAAGGAATCTTTGCCACATGTATGGAATGATGCACTTGGTAATGCTACTACCTGCATGCATTAAACTCCTCTTGAAGTTGTCTACCTCCACATGAATCTAATATAGGTTTATATACTCTTAGGCCCCACATCTATGTCTCCTCTACTTCACCTTCATACCTGCACATGAAACAAGAGTGTTAAATAAAACATATTTGCTTCTTTTTCCTCCTTGCCATATAGGTGTACTCCAATTTTCCTCTTCTTTAATTTGATCCACCTTCTTCTTCACTCCATTATCAACCACTCCTTAAAATATGCATTCCTCTTCCTTCACCAATAATCCTTGTGCTACCCATTATATCTCATGCACTGCTTGTGCTTATCCTTGGCTTACCTCATACTCATATACATGTTTAGTTTGTTACTGTACCTATTTAACATCATAATTGATCTATAAATCCTACACATCCATGGGATACATACTCTCTTGCATTATCTCTCCTTCTTGATGTCTCTCATGGGCCTATTTCATATTTCCCATCTCATTAACAATTTCTTCTTATTTGTCTTCTACATGCTCCTTGCATGTACCTTCATGATATAACAACTTATTAGAATCAATGTTTGAAGTCTTCATGACTTCTTCATGGGTTGCCTCCTTATTGGGCAATTCATCTTCCATCTTATTCTCTCATTTAGTGTCATATCTAAACCATCTCCTTTCCATCTCAACTATAATGTCAAACTCTATCATGTTGTCTTCTCTCTCATGGACTTGGCTACCATGCTTGTCTTGACTAGATTCTATCTTAAGTACTCTCTTAAGTGATCTATATTCTACTTTCTTTTGTCAACTATTTATTTCTAACTTGCATTCTTCACTCATCACTTTATTTATTGGTACTTTGACCAGTCTTATAACTTCCATAGTTTGATTCCAACACTACCTCATCATCATAAGTCTTTCATCTTTTCTTCCCTTTTCACCTTTCAAGGGTAATAGTACATATACCTCTCCATGTTTCTTAGCAACATATTTATTTACTTTCCCATCATGTATGACATGTCTATCATACTTTCATGTCCTCCCTAACAACACATGACACATGTCTATAGGCATAATATCACATAATACACTATCTAAATATCCACCTATCTGAAACTCAACCCAACTCTATTCACTTACCAGTATTTGATGCCCTTTATGAACCCATTCAACTATGTATGGTTTTATATGTGGCATGATCTTAACCTCAACTTATAAACCATCTCCAATGAAACTATATTATTATTACTACCATCATCAATAACCAAATTTCATACCTTACCATCGGCTTTACATCTACTTCTGAATAGACTTCTCCTTTGTGCTAGTTCCTTTATTTGCTTCTTCTACAATAAAATCCTCCCCATGAGGAATGACTCATTATTGTCATGTCCTCTCTCCTCATTCATCTCTCTCACTCTCTACTATTACATGCTACTATTCATGCCTCTTAGACACTCTAATTCCATGTGTCCATCTCTATGATAACTCCAACATTGCCCTTGAAATCTCTATCTTGGTCCTTGTCTCAATTGACCTTCATCTCTCCTCAATCTATCATCTAAAATTTTTGTAACCTACCTTACATGGTGTTATCACATGCCTTCTTGAACTTTTGTTGCATGATCTTGTGGTTTCTCTTATACCACCTCTTAATTTCCTCTCTCTTAATTATTTCTTGTAAAGATTCACCTTATTGCCTATCATTTCTTTCTTCTCTCCTCCTGAGAGTATCCAATATAGCCTACAATCTCATCATCAATAGAGCAATCAACTATGTTACTTAGTCCATCAAACTCTTGACCAACTCATTATTCCTAATAAATCTCTTCATGGATCACCATATTTGATTACCTATCCTAAAGTTTACTTCAAAAGACATTTTTATTCCTTTCAATAATCCTCAAAATCTTTCCCTAAGCTCTGATACAAAAATGATGCAAATCATGAACAAAGAAAACATTTTGACCTTGTTTCTCACTCACTTTCCTTGACAAAAATTCTTAATGAAATTCCTCATGCAATGATTTACAAATTCATAAATGATTTGATCTTTTTTAGTTTGTCTTATCAACCTTTTGATCTTAGTCCACAACTTCATTCAACACTTCAAGTTTTAAACTCTATTATCTACACAACCTTGTTTACACTTTATAGACACTTTGTTTAAAGGTTATCATCACACAAGATGTTCAAAATCATTTAATTATCTTAATATTTAGATTGTTTTAGTATTTATTATTAGGGTTTATCTTACCTCCCTGACCATTCACCAACTCACCAACATCTCACAAATTCTCCTTGACCACTTTGTACTTTACAAAGTTAGTCCTTCTAACCATATTTTTGGGCTTTCCTTGACTTGTACAGTTTGTACCTTCACCAAATGGAAAAATAATTATTTATTCATATACCCTTTTACCCTATTAATCTATCCTCACAATTTCCAAACCTATCTCTTCCCTTGAGTTACTTTGTTTAGCTTATTTACCTCACTGTTACCTTGAATTAGGTCTCTTAGGTCATGCAAGCCCTATTTTATTCTTAGTCAGGGAAAAAACATACTATAAGTTATATATAAATATAAAAACCTTGAAAATACATTTTAATACATTCAACCCTAACTCCATACAAATTTTTAAGCTTTTATGATGGTTAGAAACTTTTTTATGGCTTAAACCCTAATGGAGGGTTTGCCTGTCTCAATCCTAGCTTGAGGACACAATAAAATAAATTATGAGAGTTGTGATGCATTTAAATAATTATAATTTGTTTTTTTAGGTATTTATTAACCTTTATCAACTTTACACACCACTATTTTCACACTTTGAACCCATTGTTAAACCTTTGTACAGCAAAACCCACTTGACTGTATATTAAAATATCATTCTACATGTGTGTTTGTAATTATGAAAACTTTTGACACTTTCTTGATCAAATGAAATTCTCTATCAATATCAAAATTAGTCAAAACATTTACCAATATGTTTTATAACACCTTACCATCAATACAAAGACACTTCTTGTAAACACTTAGTCATAGTCCAACTAATGTTCCTTTGTATAGGGAATAGGGGCTTATAGAACATTTACCTATGCATTTAAAGTTTCCTTCACTAGTTCTTGACACTTATAACCTCCTATGACAAAAATAATCTCTAGAGACCTTTGTAAAAAATATTTAATCTTTCTTTATGCCTTGCATTATAACTCAAAGTCAAATTGGCAAACTAAACACTACATAATAGGGTTTTGTTTCTTCATTCTATAAACAAGATTTCCTTTTTGGTATTCCTTGAAGTAAACATTTAAAAAACATTAATTACTTATTATCCAATCAAACTTGTAAAAAATGATTAATTCTCATTCATTCATCAACATATCTTACACAACCAACAAACAACAACAAAATGTCTCATAATAGGGTCTGTTAACTCTCCTTCATGAACAAGGATTTTCTCTATTTTGTATTCCTTCAAGTATTTCCACAAGAAAAAATGAATTAGATTGAAAAAATACTAAGAAACAAATATTATTCTCACTCTTTCATTCATGAACACTTACAGTCAACACTTAGACCTCAAGCAGGGTTTGTAGTTTCTTCATTATATAGTAGAGTTGTCAAAACATCACCATATCTTTTATTACAAAAATTTCAATATATTTTTCATCCTCTAAATTTGAATGGATTCAACCACCTACCTCTAAAATGACTCCCTAAAATGACTAAAAAAGTGCATAACTAATTCTTGGGATGTTTCCCACATAGAAGGTCTTTTGTCCACATTTGCATTTTGTATGTTTTTCCAATATGAACACCATATGACCATGCTTATAGACCAAATAAGATATTTAGGACCTTTAAATAGTATTAAGACCACTTTGACACCTCTTGAACATGTTCCATACCTTTTCCACCTTCATACAATGTATAGAAATCCTTCCACAAGGTTTACAAATTCAAATTTTCAAATAGTGGCATTATGTAGGGAAACTCCATAATTCAAATTTTATGCAACTATAGACCAACTAGACTCCACAAATGGACTTCCTAAGACCTATATCTCTTGTAAGACATCTACTAGACCAACTTAAGAAAAAAAATGGATCAACTTGGGGTCATCATGGGTTCCCCTGCATCAGTTTTAGATTTTTTAGATTAAAATATCAAGTTATTTTTAAAGTCTAACTTTTGTGCCTTTTCCAAAAGTCCTAGCATATGACTACTTTGAGCCTAAATTTTATGCCACGTTTGGCCAAAAAACATAGAAATTTTTATTTTGTTAGATTATAATTTTTTGGAACCCTTTGAACTTAGATTTTGGCATTCAAATTTTATTTCATCCACTTGACATTTTTGTATAAGACATTTAATGTTAGACTATTTGATGTTAGCATAAATCATTTTGGAGATACAAATCCATCTTTTGATCAAGTTAGACCAAGTTTGAATGATTTGTATTTTTAGTCATCATTTTTTAGAGTTTGTGGAACTCTGACCCTTTTCATGAAACATTCAATCATTAATTTGAATATGTCTCGCTATACACATAGTGGAGCCATGTATAATCTAGGATATGATAATATGGTCGCACAAGATGATTTTGTTCAAAACACTTATGGTGATGATGTATTTTATGAAAAGGATCCTTATCCATCTTAAATCACTCAATTGGGGGATTAAATCTAATATCCTTTGGCCCACTATTTGGTCAACATGCCTCCATACTTAGAGTAGAACCAAGAGAAAATAGTGTAGTACCTAGCTAGTGTACCATTGGTTATAAAACAAATTCAATAGTAATTATACTACATTACTATGCCAATATCCTATGATACCTATTTTTTTGATTATCACTTTATTTCAAATAAGGATTAAGTCTTAATTAGAGCCATGGAAGCAGGGGCTATGTTTCCAATAAACTTCCCTCATGAAATTTGCCTTGTCTAGTTTGAGTGCCTTACAACATAACTTACAATCAAACTATTGAACAATCCTGTTCTAGCAATCCTTAAGATCTTGTCCTGATGGTATATTAGGACCCACATATGCTTGTCACAAGAAAGGGAATCATAGAGGACCATTTCATACAGATGCATACAACATACCAGACCTATTTGAACTTAGCATATAATTCCAATAACATGACCATTCCAAACGCTCTTCTTATCAAGATAGATCCTTCAACAAGAGTCTTAATCAAATTGATAGGCCAATAAAATTATTTTATAAACCCATTTGTATAAGTTACTTTAGTTAAAGACATGTTTAATGCCCCAACTATTGAAGAAGTATCTACTACTATGCAAATGAATGAGCCAAACATAGTGGAATATATGCAAGTGTCATCTAATCCAGACCAAAGTGGTATAACTGCACAAACAACTAGTCCACAAAATGTGCCTTTAGTTAACACCACAAGTGGTTTACAATAACTAAGGGTGGGAACTTATACCTCCCAATTGTAACAAACTATTTCTAATCCTCAACCAGCTATTTCATCAAGCACACAACTACAAGGGTTAAGTAGTCAAGCATTGACCAATGACTTGTCTCAACAAAATGTTATGAATGTTACTCTAACACAATAGGCAATGGCTAACATTCCATAGTAATAAGCACCATCTAACCTACCAACGTAGTAGAGATCTAACATTATACCACCTCAATAGGGGGTAGCCAATGTTCTACCTCATTAGGTAGTGACCAATGTACCTCTTTAATCACAAACCAACATACCATTATAATCACAAATGATTTCTAATCAATAGTGTACATCTATTGGTCAGTGAAAAACACTAAACACTCTATAAGTGTCTACTTCACAACAAGGGTTTGTACAACCAAGAGGTTACATGATTTCATAAGTGTCGATTAGGTAATAATTTCCTTTTGCTCCCAATGTGCCACAAATTCAATGATAAAGCCTTGGTTCACATGTTCAACCTAATTAACTTCAATAGGCATAGTACTTCACTCATAACCATATCCTTCCATCTCAGCCATAATTTCCCCAAAACTATGCCTACATACTAAACCCAAACTAGAATATCACATCATAATGTGTGTAATTATAATAATATCATCCTAACCAAACCAACATTTCATAAAAAACCATGCCTCCACTATACCCTAGTCAAAGTAATCCACTTTTGACTACCTAGCCTCCACCACAGGGTAATGTTCTATCAAATTTACTAGTAGAATAAATACAACAAATGAAGGATGCAATTACCACCATTCAAGCTAGGAAATAGACTAAAAAGTTTAAGTTAAATGACATGTGTTCTTACATAATATGTAGTATATACAAATACCATTTCCTCCAGGGTATGAACCACTAAAGTTCAAAAAATACAAGGGTAAAGGAGACCCTGTGGCCCATTTAATAGAATTCTTTATTGTTTGCCAACTAGTGGATTATAGTGACATATACCTCTTATTGTTATTTCTTCAGAGTTTAGTAGGACAATTTTTAGAATGGTTTATGAAATTATCAAAGAACCCAATCTCTAATTTTGATGACCTTTCTAAGAAGTTTGTGAAACACTTCTCCTATAATATTGAACATGATATTTAATTCATAGATTTGATGTAAGAAAAATAGAAGGCTGGTAAATTTTTTTCAAGTTATCTATAGTGATGGAGAGCACTTTCTAGTCATTTCACTCATAATATACTAGACAAACAATTAGCTACTGTATTTACCAAAAATTTACATAGTGAGATATCTTACCATCTAGATTTGCACTGTGCACATAATTTTAAGGAAATCATTGACAAAGGTTTGTTGATCAAAAGGGCCCTTATTAACAAAAGTATCATCAATATAACCTCATCAAATCAAAACTAAAATAATGGCCAAAATAAGAGCCACAACCATGTCCAAGAATAAGCATCACAACTAGCCCAAGCCAATAATTATGAAAAACCCAAGCCATTTAATTACAATAAGAATGTTTTTGGAAATGGAGTAACTAAGTTGTGACATGTACACTTGGTACAAACACTATCTTCTAAAACTATGCCACATATGTAAACTAATCCTAACCAATAACCTCTTCAACAAATGTAGCCTTAGCAACAACCTAGACCAGTGCAACAAACACAATAATTATTACCTTTGAAAAATCCACCTCTTCCAAGGAAAAATTTTCCTACTCACTGCATCTTTCATGACCTTAAAGAACCCATTAAAGCTATGTTTTGTAAGCTAGCCATTGTTAATCTAATTAGCTAGATTGTTTCAAATCACTATCCTAAGGGCATTCCTTATCCATATTGGTATAGGTAAAATGAATTCTATGACTAATATTAGGTTAATGAACATAATTTGCACCATTGTGTGCAAATCAAACATCTTATTCAATGTTGGAAAATGGTGAGATAACATTGGATAATTGATCTTCTATATCTAATCAAAACCTAGGTGTTTATCAAAACCCCTTTTCACAACATAACAACCAAGAAAAACAACAAACACAAAGGCCAAAATAATAGTATCAATAGCTGAGATAACAACATCAAAATCAATATCACCAAAAATAACATCAACCAAATAGATGGAACCAAGATCAGAATGAGGCTAACAACTAACAAAACTACCACATAGTTGTATATGAATACAAAAGGGTTGTAGGCTATATTATGGGAGGTTACATTTCTACCATAACCATCAATCCAAGATCGAGTGCTAACCAAATAGGACCATTTTTATCCAATTCCAATCAACCAACCAATGCCAGTGATCCTTCCTTGACCTAGGACTACATATAGGTGTACCAGTAAGCAAGGATTACTAATTTTGGATTGTATACTAATAACTCATCCTTGCCCCATGCCCACATAAAAATGCACTAGCAACTGAGACTTATCTTATTTGGACCCTCACCACCATATTTTGTTAGTAAAAATGGTCCTATATCTAATCTTAATTATGCAATCACAACTCAGTGGTTAAATATTACCATCCCAAGCCCAAATCCATCTACCACTACACATGTCCAACCCGCCATTATGAATAGGAATAATCCATATGCCATTTTGAAAGAAAATATGTTTGATATTGTGGAATAACTTCAAAATATGCCTACACAAATTTCCATTTTGGATTTGTTGTGTACATATACCATCCACAAGAACATCTTGATAGAGTTCCTTGGTTAATCTCAAGTTCAAAATGACATAAGCCCAAATAAATTCCAAACTTTGGTTAGACATTTATCCCCATGATAGTAATTAACCTTCAACCAAGTGATATGTCATCCCTTAGCCCTTTGCATAACAATCCATTATATATTGAAGTTGTCATAGCATGGCACAAAATAAAATGTGTCCTCATAGACAATGGATCATGTCTAAATATTGTCTTTAAATCTCATCAAGATTCTTGGGTATACAATAACTGATCTCCAACTAGACACAATCACCATCAAAGCTTATGATAATGAATAATGAGATCAAAAAGCACCATTAGCTTGTTAGTTATCATTGGGCCCTTAACCCATGATATATTATGCCATGTGTTGGACCTATAATTATCATACAATTTGCTTTTGGGTAGACCTTGGATACATGAGATTCATGTAATCCCATCAACATTGCACTAGTGTATCAAGTTATCCTATTCAGGTATGGAAGTCACCATCTATGGGGATTTACATGCATGCAAACATTGTAAACATTTGAAGGCCAAGTATGAAAGCTATAATTATTACTTTGTCTTAAATCCAATTCCCAAGACAAACAAGGGGAAAGAAACACTTATTGATTCACCAGAGGCCAATTACATTGACCCAGATATCCTTGATTCACTTTCCCATATGCCTCCTCTTGAAATGTCTAATCATTATACCATCTTGGCTAATGTCCTAGGAGAAGTATTTGACCCATGATACATTCCACACTTCCAAGCTTCCACATAACCCCAAGTCCTATGGAAGACCTAAAGCCAAATGACCCTACATGGAATGGCAACAAAAGGGAAAGGGTAACTTACATAGTCAAAAAACTATCATTTTCACATCAACCACTAAGTCAAGAATAAGACCCACTTATAGATGATTAATCATGGTTATACAATGAAAAATTGGCTGATTGTTATAAAAATTCCAAATACCCCATTCCAAATAGGATCATGGAGAAGCATGCCTATGAGGGAGGAGGTCTTAGACAAAATAAACAAGGAACACTTGAGCCAATTTTTACCACTTGGTATAAAGGAACCTATGATATCAAATTTAAACTACCTAGGGGTAACCCAACATATCTTATTTATGTTCCAACACTAATGACTAGTGATGATGATGCTGATAGTGAAGTAGAGTTTGATCATAGCCCTTATAAAGACCTTTCCAGTACCAAACTATTTGATACAAATACTATTTGTACCCTTAGATTAGTTATTCTCAATAATCCACTTACTTTATATCATCCTCAACTTATAGACTAGGACCAACAAGAATCCATAATTCTTATATATGAGTTTGAAAATGATGAGGCCTTCTGCAATTTTATAATCCTAAGAGACAATGTTTTATTAGGAAACCACAAATAAGGTTTCTCAATCAAGTTAGATCCTATAGCTTATTTTGAAGAATAGATGAACACCCTTAGCCACAAATAATTAAATAAAACATTGAGGTCCCAAAGTGAAAACCTTTTTGAGGCACTTTTGGACTAGGGTAAAAGTAAAGAGAAATTCCAGTATAGTGGTGAAAACTTCTTTTAGGCACCATTATATGGAGGTGTTCAACCTTCCTCAAACATATCTCAAGAGACCACTAATGATGAACTTGCATATAGGTCCCAGTTTAGTTTTGTAGAACAACAAGCTTTTGACCAAATCATCCAAGAGTTTACAATAGTGATTGTCATATAGTCATCCCTACCAGTAGGATATTTTGATTCCTCATACATTGGAGAACATGAAGAGATATTCCAAATGGAGGACTTTGTCATTACAAGCCAATTTAAATCTTTTTCAACTATTTTGAAAGATGGTTCAACTCTTCTTATGGAAGACACTATAGAAGTTAACAATGAGACTCTAGATGATCCAAAATGGACTAAATTCGGTGCATAAATCACTAAAGAAGAACACAAAGTATTTACAACCCTTTTGAGGGAATTTATTGACATATTCACTTGGGATTACTCAAACATGCCAGGTTTGGACCCCACCTTGGTTATACACCACCTTGTTGTACATCATGATGCCAAACCCGTTAAGCAAAAACTACACAAAATTCATCCTTACATTATTGTATTAGTAAATAAAGAGTTGGAAAAACTCATAAAAGTGAGATGTATTCATCTGATTGACTATTTAGAGTGGATCTCAAATGTTGTGTCAGTCAGTAAGAAGCTAGAAGGAATTAAAATCTACATCAATTTCAGAGACATAAACAAGACCTACCTCAAGGATGACTATCCTCTACCAAACATTAACATGATTATTGATTCCATAACTAGGTATGAAATAATTTCATTGATGGATAGATTTTTAGGATTCAACCAGATCCATATTATGCTAGAAGACCATCATAAAACAACATTTACCACTCTTTGGGGAACATTTTATTATCAAATTATGCCATTTAGTCTCAAAAACATTAGGGACACATACTAAAGAGCCATGAACATCATATTTCATGATATGATGCATGACATTATGGAAGACTATGATGATGACATACTAGGAAAATCAAAGACTAGGGTTGATCATCCAATAGTACTACAAAAGATATTTGAGAGATTATGTGAATACAAGGGTAGACTCAATCCTAATAAGTGTGTTTTTGGAGTTAATTCAGGCAAATTGATAGGATTTATTGTGTCTTGTAGAGGCATTGAAGTTGATCTATCCAAATTATAAGCCATTATAGAGATGCCACCACCTTTTAAATTTGAATCAACTATATAGTTTATAGGGCAAGATTTAGTCTATCTAATATTTCATATCTCAATTGGTTGACAAATTCTACCCATTCACACACTTAAATAAGGGTGTCACTTTTCATTGGGATGAAGACTCCCAACAAAAAATTTAATAATTAAAAGACTATCTTGCTAATCTACTTGTTTTATTACAACAAATGCTAAGCAAACCATTCTTACTATATCTATCAACCACAGATAATTCCTTAGGGGCACTTTTAGCTCAACATAATGATAATGGAAAATAACATGTTGTGTAATATCTAAACTATACACTAGTCATGTATGAGCACAATTATATGCCCATTAAAAAATCTTGTTTAGCTATGGTGTTTACAACTCAAAACCTGTGACATTACATGTTAAACAACAAGATCATAGTTATTTCAAAAGTAGATCCACTCAAGTATCTACTAACTAAAATAGATTTATAAGTCCATATGGCCAAGTGGATCATGATTATAAGTGATTTTGAGATAGAATACATCAACCAGAAGGCCATCAAAGGGCAAGTACTTATTGATCAACTTGTTGAAGCTCCACTTGTAGATACATAACCACTAACATTCTAATTCCCAGATGAGTCCATTATGACCATAATTAAAACACCTCTTGAGGAGCAACATTGGAAGCTATATTTTGATGGATCATTCATATCACATAGATCAAAAGAAGGCCTATTATTTATTACTCCATAGGGGGATCTTATCCCTAAGTCATTTTAGATCAGTTTCCTTGTACTAACAACATGGTTGAATATGAAGTACTTAATATAGATTTTTTTTTGGGTAGTACAATAGAATATTTGTCATCTCAAGGTTTATAGTGATTATTAGCTAATCATCAATCAAGTTATAGACCACTTTTAGACCAAGGATGCCAAACTTGTACCATAAAAGGCCATGATCAACACTCTCAAGCAACATGTTGCTAATGTATACTTTAAACTCATACCTAGGACCAATAATAGAACAATAAGTGTCATGGCCACCATTGGATATTTTATTTATCATACAGATATGACAAAAGAATATTAATTCCTCATTGAAAATATTTTAGTGCTAGCTCATAAACCTTCAACCATTGCAATGATCTATGATGTTATTGGTCCCAGCTCTATATGTTATTCATACCTTTATTCCTATCTTCATGACCACATTATGCCACCTAACCTATATCGTAAACAATTCAAGGCCTTTATCTACCATGCTATATGTTATACCTTACTTGGACCAACCCTTTATCATCATAGCTTTGATGGAACTCTAATTCATTATTTAACTTTGGTAGAATCTGTTAGGTTATGGAGCTAAAAGCTTCACTAATGCAAATAGGGAAGGAGGTTGCTGAGTGGCAGAGCAACTGACGTTGGTCATATATAGTGATAAGAGCAGCTGATGTCGATTAGAGATCAATTGGCATCAGTTACCTCCAGGTAGACAGGGACTGACGTTGGTCACCTATGCGATTCTAGAACTACCAGTTCACGGACAGTTAGTTAACGAACCAGGGTTTTACATGTTAAGAGGCCAATTATAGACTTGAAGCTATGGATCTAATTATTTTAATTAGATATCTAATTATTTTTTTCATGAGATCTATATAATAGACTCATGGGCTGTATTGTAAAAGTGTGCTAGTTGATTTGAGCAGGCCAGTTCCTTCTGTGTGTGAAAAGAGCAAGGGTAGCTTCTCCTAGTTCCATAGCAGTACCAAGTGCAGGTGATGGTTTAGAGAATCAAGTAGAATTCTTCATGTATGCATGATCTTGGTCAGCAGGTGTGCAAGGCTAGGTTTGGAGATCTGCATGGTAAGTAAGATCATTGATCTGTAGGTGTTTATGTGTGTTTGATCTAGGTTCACAGGTGTTGCAGAACCAAGTTGATTTGCAGGTGGTAGCAAGATCGAGGAGATCACAACACAATAGGAAGCAAGATCAGGCAGGATCTACTTGGAGTACAGTGTGTACTCAGAGCTATAGAGGAAGGCAAGGTAGTTCCTTCCAAAGTAAGATCATTTGAGTTGCATGTTGTTGTAGTTTATGGGAGATCTACTTGGAGTACATTTTTGTACTCGGACTTGAGTATGTGTGTATACTCAGTGGTACTAGTAGTATTTATACTGACTGGTTGGAGGTGAACACCAACTCTATGTTTGAGTTGTGTGTTGGGACCATAAGAGAGAGAGTGAGCTCTTGAAGAGAATTATTATTTATGCCCTAAAGGTGTGGGAGCCCTAGAGGTGTGTAAAGAAGAAGGTGGCATCTTCTTTGTTGTATTTTCTTCTGGAAGAGTATTAATAAAATTGGGTATTGTCTCTCATATTCTGTGTTATTTCTAAATTCTAGTTACTTGTTGCTTCTGGATAAATTCCACATATTAAGTTGCTTGTACATGGTAATCAATTGTGTGCTCCCGGGTCCTAACAGTTGGTTGCCGACGTCGGTCGGATGCAGACTGTGTGTTGACCGAGGTTAGTCACTATAATGGATTTTGGGAGGATAGCAAGCTATCAAGGAGTCTCAAATGCCCATGTGGAGGACTGAAGGGGTAAGTAAGCCTCAAATTCATTGTTCCTCTTCTTCATACTCATTGCTCACTGCAGAGTAGGAAGGATCTAGGAAATAGTGGGAGCATGGCAGGAATATGATGCAGAACCAAATAGGAGATTTGGTAGGGTTGCTAGCTAGTATGAAAGCACTGAGAGATGAATGGATACCTTAGTTAAAGAATAGACAGAATGGACACGTGAGATGGAAGGCCAAGTCATATGGTCTTGAGGTAGCTGCAGGACAGTGGTACAGGTTTGATAGGTGGATGACAAAGCATTGCTTTAGTCAATGTTAGTGTAAATATTGTGGTTTTTTCTTTACCAGGTGGATGATGGTCATGACATTATCCTATTACTGTATGTGGATGATGAGCTTGTTGCAAGTTCATACATGTAGGGTTTTGTTGAACTAAAGGTAAAGTTAGTTTAGTGGTATGTCATGAGGAATTTTGAGTAGTGAAATTCTTTGGCATAAGTGTGTTCTAGAGACATGGAGATCACAGGTTGATTTTGTCTTTGGATGATTGTGTGAAGCCGGTTAGCACACCGATGGGGTGGACAATTTTATGAACAGTGTCTTGATTCACATGATGAGGTTAAGTACATGCGTACTAGACCTGGGTTTGCCCATGCAGTGGGATCTATCAGAAAGTTTGGAGCCGATCTAGGAAAGAAGCACTGGAGGGCAGTTCAGTGGATTCTCAGGTGTCTGAGATGGACTAGAAATAGGTATACATGTGGTGCAGGGTCAAGTTCTTTTCTACATGTGTTTGTAGATGCAGATGCGGTAGGTTACTTGGATGACAGGAGGTTCACCACAGGTGTTGTGGTGGTTGGTCTTCAAGGTTGAGCTTGAAGAGGGATACAAGCTAGGAAACAAATTAGATGGAGAACATGTATAGGTACAGGTGCAACTATTTATCTCTAAGTGGGAGATTGTTAGGTTGTGGAGCTAAAAGCTTCACTAATGTAAACAGGGAAGGAGGTTGCTAAGAGGTTGCTGAGTGGCAGAGCAACTAACGTCAGTCTAATCAACCGATGTCGATCATATATAGTGAGAAGAGCAACCAATGTTGGTCAGAGATCAGCCAGTATCGGTCACCTCCAGGCAGACAGAGACTGACGTCGGTCGCCTGTGTAGTTCCAAAACTACCAGTTCATGGACAGTTAGTTAATGAACTAGGGGTTTACATGTTAAGAGGCCAATTATAGACTTGAAGTTGTGGATCTAATTATTATAATTAGATGTCTAATTATTATTTGCATGGGATCTTTATAATAGACTCATGGGCTGTATTGTAAAAGTGTGCTAGTTGAGTTGAGCAGGCCAGTTCCTTCTATGTGTGAAGAGAGCAAGGGTAGATTCTCATAGTTCCACAGTAGTACCAAGTGTAGGTGCTAGTTTGGAGAATCAAGTAGGATTCTTCATGTATGCATGATCTTGGTCAGTAGGTGTGCAAGGCCAGGTTTGGAGATCTGCATGGTAAGATCATTGATCTGCAGGTGTTTGTGTGTGTTTGATCTAGGTTCACAGGTGTTGCAGAACCAAGTTGATTTTTAGGTGGCAGTAAGATCAAGGAGATCACAACACAATAAGTAGTAAGATCAGGGGAGATCTACTTAGAGTACAGTGTGTACTCGGAGCTATAGAGGAAGGCAAGGCAGTTCCTTCCAAAGTAAGATCATTTGAGTTACAGGTTGTTGCAGTTCATGGGAGATATACTTGGAGTAAATTTTTGTACTCAAACTTGAGTATGTGTGTATACTCAATGGTACTGGCAGTATTTATACTAACTGGTTGGAGGTGAACACCAACTCTGTGTTTGAGTTGTGTGTTGGGACCATAAGAGAGAGAGTGAGCTCTTGAAGAGAATTATTGTTTATGCCCTAGAGGTGTGGGAGCCCTAGAGGTGTGTGAGGAAGAAGGTGGCATCTTCTTTGTTGTATTTTCTTCTGGAAGAGTATTAATACAATTGGGTATTGTCTCTCACATTCTGTGTTATTTCTAAATTCTAGTTACTTGTTACTTCTGGATAAATTTTGCATATTAAGTTGCTTGTACATGGTAATCAATTGTGTGCCCCTGAGTCCTAACAGAATCAACATTATCATTAAGTAATTTCATGAAGGACTATGTGAAGCCCACACTAGGTAGATCATGTTAGCCATAATCTCCTACATACTTGGTATTATTAGACAATGATGGATGTAGATGCGAGTACATATGTCAAAAAGTGAGATAAATGTCAAAGGCATGTCAATTTGATTCATGCCCCAACCAAGACACTAAAACCAATGTTTACACCATGGCCATTTACCACATGGGGCCTCAATCTTATTGGAAAGATAAATCCCACCTCATTTGATGGCCATAAATACATCCTTACCACTACTAAGTATTTTACTAAGTGGGTTAAAGCTATACCACTCACTTATGTGATTATAAAACAAATTTATAAATTCATATTCAACCATCTAATTTGCCATTATGGAATCCCATCCAACATTATATGTGATAATGGTGGATCATTAAATAATAGGGATGTCAAATTGCTATGTGTTGAGTATAAAATTACTCAACATTTTTCTATCGTCTATTACCCACAAGGTAACAACCAAGCATAAGCATCCAACAAAACCATTGTCAACATACTTAAAAAGATTATAAATGATGTTGGTTGTGATTGGAACCTTCAAATATTATGCACCCTCTGGGCATACTATACCAATTACCATACTCCCATAGGAGCCACTCCATATTCACTTATATATGACACTAAGGCCATTCTTCTCATTGAGGTCGAGTTACCTTCTTTACTCATCTCTTTGAATCATGTCATGGGTGATGAAGCTTATTGAGTAGCTTGCCTACAAGATCTAGAGTTACTTAAAGAAAAATGCATGGTCATAGTCAATAACCTTCAAGCATACCAGAACTGACTCCTTCACCACTATAACCAATGATTCATACATAGAGATTTAAAACTTGGTGATCTTGTACTTAAATAAAACCAATAGAATACCATGATCAAAAATAAGCACAAGGGTAATTTCAAACCCAATTAGATAGGCCCCTACATCATTGTTGCAAAATATGGTTCTGGAGCATATAGGTTCACTACACTAGATAGTGATGAACTTGAAGAGCTAATGAACATTATACACCTTAGACATTATTTTGCTTGAGAGACTGGATGTATTGTCTATGAGGCAAATTTCAGTTGTAGCATAATATTGACATTCTTATTTATATCATACCATTCTATCACTTTATGATTCTACCATACCTTTTCTATCAACCAAAGTTCTTTTTAAACTCCCTACCCAACCCCTTTGACCTTGATTCATTCAATTAGTTCCATAGGCACTTTCAGTGTGAGGATTCAAATCAAGTTTTAACAATTGATTCAACATTCTAGATGGAGGCCATATTTTGGAGTAGTATGACCATGTTTTGGTAGTTGCATCCTTCATTCCTTATTTTGTTATATTCACATACTACTAATTATAATCACCTTTAGGCAAATCAAAGTACCAGTCATCATGCTACTAATTATAAATGCCTATTGGTAAATTAGTATCATTGACCTATGTCATTATTTCTTACTTATAAATGCCTATGGTTTAATTAGGACCAACAATTTTATCATGCCTTTAAATACCACCTTACCATTCTTATGTCATAATATGCCATTTGCCTACTTTCCCTAGTTTATGATTCTACTGCTACCTATTCAGATTACTCCACCATAAGGAATAACTATAGTGACTTGAGGTCCTACCTGAAACTATGTAGGTAGTTCTCAATTCAAGTTGAGGTTAGCTTAGTCACCCATTTACCATGCTCTCACCATTTTGTGATCATTTTAAGTTTGAATTATCTCACCATTTTGTGTGCTTGGACCATTTATTATATCATAATCCTCCATCAAGTTGAGATGCTCTAAAAATTCCAAAAACATCTATAAAATAGATCTAAAAAATCCTAAAAATTAAGCACTTCTTTGCCTTAAGGATTGTGGGATCCCTATCTATTTCACAAGAAATTAATTTTTATTTAGTTTTCCCATCCTTAATAGCCTAACATCTCACATGCTCACTATTTTACAAGACCTTTCCCATATTTCTTATACACCACAATCATGTTTTCTTATCATCATTTTTTCTTCTATCTCATATCTTGGGAGAATTATATTTGGCCTGAAGTTTTTTTAGGTCTTGCATCCATATAAATATGTAAGCAACATCCACTTACATAGTGAATTTTGAGTCATCTTGACCACCCCCTTCCTTTTATTATATTCCCCCATTCTATTTGTTTATTACATTATTGTTAATGTCTAAAACTTTGACTCTCAACAAACAATGCCCTATGGGAAGCTATAAAGATGTGGGACTGAATTTGTGGTCTGTGAAGTAACCTACATGATTTTAGAAGTTGGATCTTCAAATTAATTAGGGATGAAAAGGGTAAGAGGGAAAATGCAAATAAAACTAAAACAAACAAACTAAGGTAATGCACCAAAATTCTTGATGTACTTATTCCTAGTATTTTATAAAATAGATTGAACCCTTAAAATCATAAAAATAATTTAAAAGAGCATATGCATGATTTAAAGCCTATAATATGAATAAAAAGCCAACACTATATAAGTAGAGAACATAAATCTTAGATAGTAATTTATTCCACACAAATTGACACAGAAAACCACATCCTCTTTATTATTGGATGGAAAACAAGTATAAAAATCCCAAAGGCATAGTATAAAATATTCAATCCCTTCCATGAGGGGCACCTACTAAGGTTTTGGAATGGAAAATAATACTAATTTTTCTATTCATAAACTAAACTATTACAATGGCTACTCTCTAATAATAGTCATAGAAAACAAAACTATTGAACAACTACTAACCCCTTCAAAAGAAAGAAGACTAAAATGTATAGGCACAGTGGCTTCATGAGTAAATGACACCTAGAAATCAACACTCATGGTAATGATGAGTCCATTGCAATTGAAAAGGGGAGATTCAGATCATGAGTGTAGTTAGCCTTCAAAATATTGGATATGGCACAACTATTGATGCCTTATGATCCCCACAATGCTTAGAAGAATCACCGTAGTGATGCGTGTATCCATCTAAACTATCTCTAGATTTTTTGTTGGAAAAAGGGGCCCACTTCCCTTGGCCAATGGAAAAACTCAAAGCCCTAAAAAATGAACCTTCACTCTTGAGGAACACTAGGATGATGCATGGCACATGGAAGGGCTATAATTCCTCTTTGAAACCTTTTTACCTATTTTTAACTGATAGTATGTGAAGCCACCACATGGTGAGCTAGTGTTGCTCCTAGGGAAGTTGATAACTCATTTTCAAAGAATGATCATGGGTATGCCATGTGGTGGGTTTGATTTTTTTTTTTGCATAACTACATTATGGGTCCCACCCATTATTTCATCAGCTAAAGGTGCTTCTAAAAGTTTGAACAAAAATAAACCTTCCTTGGATAAGAACCGTGATGCCATGTGTCAAGTTCGTGCTACTCCTAGGTGAGTTGAGAACCTTTTCATGAAGAATGAGAATCGAGAATCCATGTGGAACTAGTAAAAGGATATGAGACTTGTCAAAAATAAATAAGGGTGACTCAGGAAAGAGGAGGTTGATACATAAACTACCAAACTTGCTAAGCACATCCATGCTAAGAAGATAATGGCCAAAAAATACTTCAAAATGTGGATTATGATCCATAGTTCCTGGTGATTTATATGGGAATCTACTTGTGGATAGAAGAACCCAATTTTTTTTGGTTCCTTAGACTAGTCGAGGCAAAACTGCAAAAGAGGTGAGGCCCATCAAAGTTACAACTTCTGAATAGTAGCCTTCAAAGGCATCCACTCTTCTTATTTAGGCTAAGTCTTATTATTGAGAGATTCAAAATTTATAACAAAATAAATAATCTCCTTGAAGGAGATTCTACTCAAGCCTTGTACTACCACCTGCATAGAGGCTGTAAAATGGTCTCCACCTTGAAAATGCTTGGTACTTGACTAAGAGCCATAAAGATGGTCTATTCATTTTGCTTTTTGATCAGTAACTCTTTTATCTTGTCCTATGAGAGGATTGTTTTGTCTACAAAGAATAGGGAAGGGAGGAATAATTGGACCAACTATTCAATATGTCCCTTCATATCTCAAACCACTTTTTCTAAGGCATTCAAAAATGCCTTGCATTTTGATGCTTCTTTGTTATAGCTCAGGAACTCATTCACCTTCATTATCACCTACCTTCTATCAGCTACCCTTAATACCTAGAGCATCCCATTCATTGTGTTATATACTTTATATACTAAGATCCATGAGTTTTAAACTTTTGGGGATATAAAGGCAAGGACCTAATCTATAGATACATTACGTATGTGCTCAGGAATTGTGAGTCCATGATGAACCCAAGTGATAGCTTCAAGTTTACAACCATGTTCTTTATTCTCTCCCAATATGAAATGTACAACTATTGGATCATGGGGAGGATACCTATGGTCTGAGAGTGAGCAATAAGGTCATTCTTCAACTATTGGATTTCTTGGTCCTTGGTCAAGGATTCTTTTTACATCTACTATTGCATCTGTTATTGCACACTTGTGGAGTCTAATAAACTCTTATGAGTATGCATGAGCTCCAATTATTTTTTTACAACTTATTATCTATGGCTTGATTTTAATTTTTTAGGCCATCAATTTTGGTCTTTATCTTTACAACTTGGATCTATAGTTGGGCCCTTTGATTAGCTTATGATTGGAAGCTCTTAGCTATGATGCAACTCTATAGGTCAGACCTCATCTTTATGAGCTCTACATCTTTAGCCTTGGCCTTGACATTTAGGTGGTCAATAGTAGCTTTAAATCTTCAAGTTCTTACTCTTTATTTTATATTTGATGGCTTGCCTTAAAATAGTCTATTATGAAGGACTTCTAGGTATCCTCCATGAGTTTGACCCTATCATATGGCATAGCCTAGCTAAGGTCCATGTTAATGTCATGAATCAAGTAATGCCCCATCTACATCTATTCTTAGGGATTGATTACTTATGGCTTCATGTATATAATCATTAAATATTGTCACGTAGGGTCAAAGAATAACCACATATGAGGTACTATTAGGGCCTTAACCATTTTTCCTCTTCTTTTCCCCCATGAAGGTGTATGTTTATGGTAACTCAAAAGGAATGGCCACTTATTGATATGAAGTAGTGAACATTATTCCCCTGAGGATGAGTGGGTGGAGGGTTAATGTGGAAGGTGAGAAAGGTGGGAGGCCATAGAGAGAGGTGGCAGGTGATTTCACCATGAGGGATGTATTTGTGTTAGATGAAGGTGAAGGAGTGAAAAGTGGTACAAGTGAGGTGATTGGTTACATAGTGGTAAGTGACACAAGCATGGTGGACTCGATGGAAGGTGAAGATGAAGTGAAAAAGAAGAATGAGTAGAAAGAAGAGGGTAAAAAAACACACCTTATTCTATTTGGGCTCAGGAGGAGGGCTAAAGGTTTATGCCTTGGAGTCAGGCTAAGATGACCTTACTTGAGGCTATCTTGTTGTGGCCTACACCAGCTATTAGGGGACCATATATAGAATAGGAGGTTAGGATGTAGGCCTATGAATCACAAAAACTTTCTCCTTTTTCTTTGAGTGGGTATCCTCTTCCTCTTATTCAACTAAAACCTCTTCTTCTACTCAAGTTTCTCCCTCATGGTTATCATCTTAGAGGTTCTTGAATTACTCATTAGAGTCTAGGTCTTCAAAGTTGAGTTCCCTTTGGATTATTTCCTTCCTATAATTCCAATAGGCATCCATTTTCTCTTTTCTCCAACCCCTCTAGATGAGCTATTCTCTTAGACTCTTTGTTATTGTCTTCGTGGGATCAAAATCCTACACTGGTTTATAGGACTCCCATGCTTGATGGGTGTCTGAAGGGATCTTAGATAGATCCACATAGTACTTGATATCATCCTCCATTGGTGACTTCTTGTCTTTGAAGTATGGTCAGGGCTCATAGACAAAGGGGATAGGAGTCTTCAGAGTGACTATGTGGTTGGTCAGGTCGTAGCTCCATTGATCATTGATCTAATCTAAGACAAGATATATTAACTTGACTATAAGTAAATGGTCTTGTGACCTCATCATAATTATAATTCCCCATCTTGAAAAATGGATGTCATAAATAGCCTTCTTTTTCTATCCTAAACCATATGCTAAGTCTACCACATCAAGCTGGTAGGCTAGCTCTAGGGACAAGGTCCTATATGTGAGTAGGTATGGGAGTTAGAATGTCTCCTCCTTAAATCCATAGACCTCGATGAATGTAAAATGGGATTCAAAGAAACAATCAACTATAATTTTATAACCAATGAGACACACTCTCTCATATTCTATCATTATGAAGGTAATAGCTTCTTGATTGAGGTCAATCAGGACTAAATATAGTAAGCACTCTGGGAACTCATGATAATCTTATGTTGCTAATAGGATGTGGGTCCATGCAAAAACATGGATCACTATATGGGGATAAATACCCATTTTATTTGTGTTGATGGTGAATTATGGTGAAAAAAATGGGAGATCTGGTATAGGATTAGGTGGAGGAAGGAAGAATGCCTGAAGGTATTCTAGGCCAAAAAGTTTACCAACTAATTATGAATGGCATCAATGATGGCATCTTCAAAGTCCATCTTGTAAGCTTTCTCCCTAATTATTGTCTTAAAATAGAATACTACACCTAATTGAAAATTATGGACATTAGCGTCTAAGTCCATTTTGAAGATGAATGCCAATATAGAGAGGGCATCCCTCATATCTTGTGCCACAAAGCTCACAAGAGTGATGGGTAGAGGTAATACTTATGTATAATCACTATGAAACACTGAGTTAAGGAACTTTAGCTTATAGACATGATTTTCCCATGTATTATGTAGGCTCTCTATATTACAGATGTCTATGCTAGGGTTGTTAGGGAATTTGAGTATCTCCCTCATCATAATGACACTGATGTCCACATTTAGGTAGTTTCCTACAATAACACCAATAGTGGTGTTATATCTCAATGCACATAAGGAAACTATCTTTGAGAATGGGTATGTGAGAGGCACCATGTATTGATCTAGTTTGGAGCTTGAAATATTGAAACCAAATGAATTGAATTTGTTATTTTGAACCTTCAAAAGCATGTAGGCATGAGCACCCTCCCTCAAGTTCTTGGTATTCTTGGTCAATTTGGGATCAAATATCCCATCTACAAAGTCTAGGACTAGTTTAAGGTCCTTGCAATGACCTTGGTGACACTCTTAACATTTGGAACTATGGGATTTAATTGTGTGAATGTAGAGGCATATGATTTTATTCTCACAAATTATGAGGGAAGGTCCCCATGACCACTTGATCTATGAGTTCTTTGATTCCTAGGGTTCCTGCTACCAGATAAGGATCCAAAAGTCTCAATCTTATAATTCTCTTGGAAAATATTCTATTTGACTTATGAGAAATATTGGGAACACTTGATACTAGTTTCTACTCATAATTTTTTTCAATTCTTTACTCAATTCATCACTTAAGACACTCTTCTCAATGCTCAATAATCTCCTCAAATTATTAAGATGTTTAAAATGTTTGGATTAATTAGGAGATGGGTATTTATGGGCCAACACTTATAGCATAATTATCATGTAGATTTTTGAATTTGAGTACCCATAAATGTTAAAGGAGACATGCATGCTTGAGGAATGTATCATAAGAGATATTGTTATGATCCTTAAGGAAGATCGTGTAATTGGGGTCACCTAACACTAATTATATGGGGAGTGGGATAAATAACCATCTTTTAGAGATGATTCAAAATTAGGGGATCCAAGGTGCAGACACCTAAAAATGGAACAACAATAAATTATGATAATGACACTTATTTTTGAAAGGAAATAACAATAAAAGAGGGAAACTAGCTAACTATATACAATGGTGAAGCCAATAAATCAATTGAAGTACTTCAAGTGGATTTCATTAACCAAAATCTCTAAGGCATGACCTTTTTCATCCACCAAATTGAATGCATTGACCTTCTTATTACTGATGATGTGAAAGGGTCCTCTCCATAGGGAATCAAACTTAGCATGCTGAATTAGATTCACATCCCTTTCATCATATTTTAAAACCAAGCCTCCTGACTTGAATCCTAGGTCATATGCCTTCTTATCAAACCATATCTTGACTACCTATTATCAACTCATCTTAGCATTGATGGCTTATTATTTAGCTTCCTAAAGGCTCAATAATTCTACTAACTTGACCTATGTTTCTCCTTTTTTTCTATCTCAATAGCCTTTAACAACTATAGAGCATGAATCTCCATCAATATGGGAATGATCACCTCTTTCCTATATACAAGTTCATACGAGGATGTATTTAGAATTTATTTTTGGGTGATTTGATCATCCCATAGAGCTATCTTCAGATGATTATGCCACTCCCTCTATTGATCAATGTTCATCCTCTTTATTAACCTTATGAGGTTATTTTTGTTTAATTCTGCCAAGCCATTCCCTTACAGGTAGTAGTTGGATGAAGTTTTCAACAAAATATCATTCCTAAGAATGAAATATAAAATGTTTGAACCAAGTAAAGCCTTCACATTATCAAATATAATCATTTTAGTAGGGCTAAACATTGTGACTAGTCTCTCCAAGAAGTTGAACATATTTCCAGTCACCTCTTTCAAGGGGACTACTTTGATCTACTTTGTGAAGTAGTTCATGGCTATGAGGATCCATTTATGGCCCATGCTAGACATAGGATTGATCATACCTATGAAATCCAATCCCCACTATGTGAAAGGCTCATTAGTCACAATTGGGTTCAGTGGCATGGTTGAATTCTTTTGCTTGCCTATAAAAAATTAACATTATTGGCATGTCTTCACTACCTGATGACAATCTAAAAACATGGTCAACTAGTAGTATCCTACATGAATGATCTTGGTTGTAGTTATATTTTTTGATAGATGGCCACCTAGAGGGGTGAAATGTATATCATGTAGGATATTCCCATCTTGGTAATTACCAATGCATTAGAGAAGTTCCCCATCAACGTTCCTTTTGAAAAGGACTCCCTAGACTAGCATGTATCTAGTCCCTTGAAAATTATAGAATATTATTTTATGTATAGGGAGGTCACTCAGATATTGGCTAGTTTGTATAAATTTGGTTCTATCAGCAACCCAAGACCTATCAGTTTCATATTGACTCATTAAAACCATTTCTAGTGCATCCTAGTCACTTGTCAAGATATCCATATATTGAGCTAAATACTCACAAAGTCCATTCCCTTAGATCAACTTGGTTGGTCTGAATTCAATGTCATATTCCAAGATCTTGGTGATCTAATTGGATCTCTTCTCAGTGATTTCTCCTTCCATGATGTACTTTCTGATGTTGGAATATGCCACATATATCATCACCTTGCTCTTTGCCACTAGATGTCTGAAATTTTTGAGACCTTTGATGATGGTAAAAGCCTACTTCTCAACAAATTTATACTTAGTCTTATATTCACATAAGGTTATTAAATAGAATGCAATAGGATGCTCTCCATTTCCTTCATTTTATTTATAAGTTAATAGAGTCATTAAGCTATGTTCACAACCATAAACATACATGATGAAATCTTTGGAGAAGTCAGGATTGACTAGCATGGGAGTGGTAGACATCACTTCCTTGATTTTTTTGACTTTTATTCTCACTTCAATAGTCCATTTGAAAGTTTAGTCTTTCTTAAACATCAATATGATTGGCCTTACTAGACCTACAAAGTTAGATATGAATTAGCTGATGAAGTTGATCTTCCCCAAGAAGGATTGGACTCCTTTATTATTGACTGGTAAGGTTAATTCCTTGATAGCCTTCACTCTATTTGGATCAATAAAGATGCCTTCTTTAGATACCATGTATCCCAATAGCTTGCCTTGTCAGACATTAAAGATGCATTTTTAAAGGTTAAGTGATATCCTAAATTCTTGATATTTTTTTAAAATCTTCTCCAAATGATCAAAATGATCTTTTTTCTTGGAGAACACTGTTAGATCATCTAGATATATGAGGATGATTTTGTTAATTAATCCCTTAAAATATATGTCTATGGCCTATTGGAAATTAGATCCTATATTAGAGAGGATGAAAGGCATCTTTCATATGCTAAGGTTCCCCATTTTATAGTGAAAGTGGTCTTACATTGATCATCGTCATTGACCCATACTTGGTTATAACCTGAGAACCCATCTAGAAGAGAAAACATTTTATATGCTTGCTACTATTTGGAAGATATATTCCATAGAAGGAAAGAGGTAAAGATATTTCAGAGATGATTTGTTCAAGTCCTTAAAGTCCATGCATATCCTAATTTATTGATTCTTTTTCCTCACTAGAACTATGTTGGATACCTGAGTTGAATGCTTGATTGGGTATAAAATCCTTGAGTAAATCAATTTTATTAGTTCTTGAGGAATGAGACACTTAATTTTTGGGTTTATTAGCCTTTTGTTTTGGTAGACTATCTTGGATTCTTTGAGTAGATCTATGGTATGATGGATTACCTTGCAGTCATACCCCTTTAGGTCATCATAGGTCTAGGCCATAACCCCTTCATATTTGTTATAGAAGGATATCAATCCTTCTTATCCTTTTGGGAAACTTTTTCCCCCACTTTTAATTTTATTCCATCTAATACTTAGAGCTTGAAGTATTCACCTTTGTATATGAAAAGTTTCTTTTTGTCATTTTGGGCATCATAAGAATCAAATAGATTATCTAAGTTGATCAACCCCTTTGGAAGTTTATTAGAATTTAGTTGCATGATTTTATATATGTAGGCTTCTTCAATCTTTAAGTATAAATAGTATACAAACTCACATGACTATTATCGAAACATGATAACTTGGGCATCACTCTAAATACTTTCTAGTTTTGATCATTATCTAGGATAGTGGGTCTGATAATTACCCACACCACTTATTTGTTGGTCAACAAATCAGTTACTAGATCAAACTAGGATCCTATTATTACCATTTTTTCTACCTCAGCATTCATGGACATAAATATGATTTTAATATTGAATGATTCAAATGCTTTAACCAAATCCCATATCTGATGGTGGTGAGACCTCATGCAGACATTCTTTATAGCCACAACTCCTCTTACTTGCCTCACTACTAGTTCAAAATCTCTAAATACTTTTAATTAATTCATGCCTATGTGTTTGGTGAGGTTGAGGCCTTGGAAAAAGGATTCTTACTCAGGTTCATTATTTTTATAGGAAAACCAGAAGGCCCTAAGGGTCTCTTTTCTAGATGGAGACATCAATCAAATACCAGCTCTAGAATTGGTCTTGCATTTTGTACCATCAAAATGCAGAGTCCAAAATTTGGACTCATTTTTTAGTTCCCTTCTTTGATCCTCTTTCTTATCCATGACTTTGGGGATGGCTTGATATTCATCATGGATTACGTAAGTCCCAAGGCTAGTGGCATCAAAGTTTGCAAATGGATCATTCTCAATAAATTCATTAACAAGGAATTCTTCTCTCTAGGCTCTTGTTTTTTGCCACTCCTTTCTCAATAATTTCTAGATGATACATTTCTTTCTTTGATAAAGAAGTATGTGTTGCTTCAAAATTAATCATAGCATCATCAACTATGTGTTTTAGGTGTAGTGGCTCAGACAATAATTTCAATTTAGAGCCATATTTGGTTCTCAAGATCAAGTGAGACCAATCAAAAGATAAGTATCCACCTATCTTAGTGGTGAAATCTCTTGACAGACACAACCCAAAGATTGGTAGAATATCTATCACCACAACTTCTTGGGAGACTGTGATATTTGGACAAGAATACAAAGTAAGGAGAAGGGCCTTGATAACACCTACGATCTAAACTTTCTTCCCATCCAACTGCATTACCCCTTTATTCAAAGGTTCATATTGAATTTGTAATGCATACACAATCTATTTGGGCATTATTGTGGTGTTTACATTGAAATCAATCATAGAATTGTGTAATAGTTTATTCCCCACAATGAGAGTTAAATAAAGTGGGGTAGGTTTTGTTTTACTTACCTCTGCTTTGGAGTTGATAAATGTAGATGCTAAATGAGGTTATGCATTTTTTTTTGGCTTCCTTTCCCTTGTTTTATACTTGCTCCATATTCAAGGTGACTCGTGTAGGATTTTCTTAGTCTTCCAGTGCCTCTCGTAGTAAATATTTTTATGTAGGAATAAATAAGACATCTTAAAGAGAAACATTGGATGGAGCCTTCTTTAGCTATTGTACCACATTAAATGACTATTAAGGTCAAAATTTAGGGTCCTTTATCTTTTTATGTATTATTTCTTTTTGCTTTTGATATGTCAGGGGTGATGGTTAAGGTCCCAAGCTTCTTCTGAAAGTCACCTTAGATCTTGGGAAATCCTCTTGAACCTCAACTAATTTATTCTTAGACTAAGTATAGTAGTCTAATTGGACTTACAAGGATTTCATCATGGGGATTTTGCTTGCATAAATTGCATCTTCACCTTCCATCCAAGAGAAAAGTGCATGATCTAAGGATGTATCCCCTTCTTGATCCAAATACATTCCATGCATTTGAGCCATTAGGATGGAATTTTAAACACCCAAGGACTAGTATCCATAGGGACATGAATCAAGTTTGCTCCCTTATCTTCATTACTCAACAAATTTTTGATGCAAATTGGCTCTTAGGTAATTTTGGAGTGTATGTGCATCATTACATGAAAAGCACCAAGATTTCAAGTCATCTGCCAAGTTATTTTGGATAGAAACCAATTCTTTGTTTGAGTTTGGTGGCACCATTTATAAAAGATCAATAACTAGGATGATTTCATTTGTAGGTCACACCTGGTGATTTGGCCTTTCCCCCCCCCCTAATACTGATTATGTTGATACCATGTTCTTCTATTTTTATAGTTCTGGTAAGGGGTCTTTGGGGGCATAGCTTATTATCTTTTGAGATTTATGATCTCATTTGACAAGTTCCATAGGATGATCTTCATGTCATTCATCTCCACAACTATCATGGACGAAGAGGACATGCTCATTTGAGTAGAAGGATATACATACATATAAAGAGGTGCTTGTGAGGTGATTAAGACTTCCTCTTATGGTGGCAGAGATATTTCTAAGAATATGGGCATTGATGGTTGTGAGGGAAGTTTCCTAGCATCTATCAAATTATTCTCCACTTTGAAAGCTAATTCATATGTGTCCAACAATGTCTCTCCTCCAAGGGACTTAATCATAACTTGCTATGTCTAAATTGAAGGCCTTGAGGTAAAATACAATGACCATACCCATAATAAATTGAGCTACTACCAAGATTATTTTCCAAGTCTTATTAAACTTGGTATTGAAATTAATGATAGCCTCTTGTGGGGATCTCTTAATAGTGATTAACTACTTTAAGAGTGATGACAGGTCCACTTCCTCATTGAATCATTCAAAGAATTTGTTGCCCAATTCATCCTAGGTGGTAATTGATTTGGGTGGCAAGGATTGGCACCATTCAAGAGTTTGTCCTTTGAAGGAAGCAACTAGTAGCCTTATGGATACATTTTACTTTATGACATAATTCATGGTATAGACATTGGTGACATCTTAAAGATGTTCCATTGCACTTTTTAAATCCTCCATTATGAATTTAGGGAGTGCCTTCAAGGTGTTCATATGAATAGGATCCCACGTAGTTGAGGATACTAGAGGAATGAGTAGGCTACCACTATTCCATGCTACAAAGTTTTTTGGTGGTCTTAGGATTACCATCTACTGTGGTTGTCATGTTATGATAGACACTATGGTCCTTTGGCAAGTTACAACTACCAGAGGTGGTAGTATTAATCTTATATTATGTGTTGTTTGTGACCTTATGATGGGTCTTTGGCTTATAAACTCTGAATTCTAATCAAGTAGATGGGACCCATCAGGCATGCCATAAAAAGGGAACTGTTGATGTCTAAAACTTTTGCACTCAACAAAAAATGTCCTATGGGAAGCTTTATAGACATGGGAATGAATTTGCAGCCGGTGAAGCAACTTATAGGATTTTAGAAGCTGGCTCTTCAAATTAATTAGGGATGAAAAGGGTAAAAAGGAAAATGTAAATAAAACTAAAATAAACAAAGGCTCTGTACCAAAATTCTTGATGTACTTATTCCTAGTATTGCATAAAATAGCTTGAACCCTTAAAACATTATAGATAATTTCAAAGAGCATATGCATGATTTAAAACCTACAATATGAGTAAAAATCCAACACTATAGAAGTAAAGAACATAAATCATAGATAGTAATTGATTCCACATAAATTGACACAGAACACCACATCATCTTCATTGTTGGATGGAGAACAAGATACAAAGGCCCAAAGGCATAGTATAAAATATTTAATACCTTCCATGAGGGCACCTACTAAGGTCTTATAATGGAAAACAATAACTATTATTTTTATATTCATAAACTAAACTATTACAATGGTTGATCTTTGATAATAGTCATAAAAAATAAAACATTTAACAACTACCAACCCCTTTCAAGAGAAAGAATCCTAGAATATATAAGCACAATGGCCTCATGAGGAAACAACACCTAGAACCCAGAACTCATGGCCATGATGAGGCTATTGTAAATAAAAAGGCGAGATTAATCTCATGAGTGTATTTGTCCTTCAAAATTCTAGATATAGCATAAATATTTATGCCTCATGATCCCCAAGATGCTTAGAAGAAACACTGGGTGACATGTGTCTCCCTCTAAACTATTTTTGGAATTCTTGTTGGAAAAAGGGTCCCACTTCCCTTGGCCAATGGCATGACTCAAATCCTTAATAAATAAACCTTCACTCTCGAGGAGCACTAGGATGATGTGTGGTACACTGAAGGGCAAGATTTCCTCTTCAAAACCTTTTTACCTCTTTTCAATCGATAGGGTATGGAGCCACTACATCGCAAGTTGGCACTTATCCTACAAAAGTAGACAACTCCTTTGCAAAGAATTATCATGGGGATGCCATGTGGTGGGTTCACTTCCTTTTTGTTATAACTACATAATAGGTCCCACCCATTATTTCACCATCTAATGGCACTACTTGAAGATCTAATAAAAATAAACCTACCTTTGATAAGCATCATGATGCCATGTGTTGAACTAGCACTAATCTTGGGTAAGATGGGAAAATAATGAGCATTTGGATGCCACATAGCACTAGTAGAAGGATCTGATACTTAACAAAAATAAATAAGGGGGACTTGAGAAAGAGGAGGTTGATACATAAACCACCAAACTCACTAAACACATCCATGAAAAAATGCTAAAAACCCAAAAATACTTCTTAGGGGTAATGTTATTCATTTTGTTTGTTCTTTGTTTGTGATAACATTGTGATTAACCATTGTTTGTGTTTTGTGTTCTTTTATTTATTTTATTTATTATTTTGTATTTTTTTTCCTACTTATTTGCTTTCTTGTTTTACCTTGATTCAGTCTATCTACGTTATTGGGTGATTCCTTGCACCTTATGCTTTAATCCATCCATATTCATACATCAACATTGTCATCATGGTTTTTGTTGATGTTTAAAATTTTGCTTTGTTTTAGACACCAACAATGGGAAGTTTCAAGATGTGGGACATGCGACTTGAAACAACCTCTAAATTTTTAAGAAGCTGGTCTCTTCTTTATATCAAGTGTTGGGGGAAAGGGATGGGAATTTAAACAGAAATGCAAATGCAAAGAAATAAAATCTAACTATGGCGATGCACTTGAATGTAATTCAACCTTAATCCTAAGCACAATGAAACTATATGTAGGATTCATTTACATTTAAGAGCGAACAAGTGCATGATCCGTGTAGAAGATTGAAATAATAGAAATAGAGGCTCATAGCATAGACTTCTTTTGTTGAAATATAAAAATGTCAACAAAGGCATAGGGTTCAATCTTATTAATTGAATTTTCCAATCACATAAGAGGTGCAAAAATATGTACAATTATGCAAACCTTCCAACTCAAGAAAATGAGACAAAAGAAAATGACATTCCTAATCACAGTTCTAGAAAATCTACAGTCTAGACTACTTTTGAAAATGAGACAGATAATATCAACAAAGGCATAGGGTTCAATTTCCTTATTTGAATCTTCCAGTCATACAAAATGTGTAGAAACACATACAGTCATAAAAAAATTTCAACTCAAGAAAATGAGACAAAAGCAAATGATATTACTTAGCCACAGCTCTAGAAAGTCTTAAAATTGTTACAATAATTCTATATTAAAAAATTCTCTCTTTCCTTCTTTTTTTTTTTGAATGAGAAGCTTTCAATTTATAGAGGAAGAAAAAGGCCATTTTAGTGCCCTTTTTACCAGTGACCCATGTGCTTTTCCAACATTGGGATGAGGAATCCACTTGAAGATAATGTTGTGTTAGCTCCTTTCAGGATTCAAAATTATGAGCCACACTGTTTGCCTGCTCATCAATGCATAATGAAGAAAAATGGGTCGCACCATTCACTATTTATGCCTCTTGATGATCACATGGTAAGTACTGTGTCAACCACTGGAATAACTCCTTGAGTCGACACTTTCTCTTGCCACTTAGATTTCTTTGTCTATTTCTATGTTTGGCTACTTTGCCTCCTCTGGCTCCTTATACTACTCCTTTGGCTCTTTCTGCTAAGAGCGCAACCGATTTTGACATGTGTCATAGTCTACTACTTGGGAACTTAAAAGACACTTTGAAACATGGTCATTGACATGTGATGGCTTCCACTGAGCTGATAGTGGGATGTGGCAGCATCCACTTACCTTAGAGGGTCTTTTGAGAGTCAAGCAAAAAATGACACGTGGCCGCTTCTGCCTACTATTTTTGCTTAATCTAGAGGCTTTGGAAGTATATTTTTGAGATTCCTACAAAGGCGACATGTGGCCACTTCTGGAGCCTTTAGCTACCTTAGAAAAAATTTTAGGCCCTTTTATGATGCTCACAGATGCTGACACTTGGCATGTTCCACATAGCTCTTAGCAACCCATTTGGGCCCACCACAGTCTTCTTTGAAGCCAATAGGAGAAACCCACAGATGTTGACACTTGGCAACTTCTGCCACACTTTGAGAGAGGCTTATCTTTGAATCTTAAAATAAACTCGAAGCCTCAGATGTAGACACTTGTCACACTCTGCTGAGATAGGTGAGGACACATGGTGGCATCTGCTTACTTTTAGGGTCCTTTGAGGGTCACGTAGAAGTTGACACGTGGCCACTTTTGCCTATTCCTTCCCTTCAATTATTCCTCTACTATGAATTTTGATGTTTTCATGCCCTTTATTATTTAGCCTTGCCATTGGACCTCACCATTGAACTAACTCGTTGAACCAAAAATGGTTCAATTGGTTCAACGTTCAACACTGTGCACCGAGCTGCTTGAAACAAGTCAATGAACTTGCTGATTAAACTTGTGTTAAACCAATGAATTAAACCAAGGCATTGAACTGAACATATTTTAGATGCCACCATGTGGTGACTTTTGCTTCTTCTCAGCTGGGATACATGGCAGCTTCCGTTGCTTTTAGAAAAGCAACACTGAGACCTTCCGCTATTGCCACTTAACACGTTCTGCCTTACTTTGATACTTAAGCAAAAATGAATCAAAAGGAAAATAGAGTATGTGCTCTATTTCATGACTTCGCCATCTTAGACTAGAGAATACAAAAGAAAAAATTTGTGGTGCGTGACTGAAAGATAGAATGCAATGTAGAGTAAATTTTTACTCTACAATTTTTATCAGTGTTGCATTGATTTCAAAATTTTATTAGATTGTGTGTCAGTCCTTATGCATATTTTAGCTAAGTTATCATGGTTTATATCATAATTAATACCATCATGTGCTATAAGTAATGTGGCCATGATAAGTAATATAAGTAATGTGGAAGTATTATAAGTAATGTGGCCATGATACATCTCATTGGCACCTAAAAAATTATTGATCTATCCCAATCATATCACATATAGATTAATTAACTCATGAAATAATTTTAATACTTGCTAGTTCGGATGTGCATCTCCATATTAGTAGGTTGCCTAAATTCATATTTCTCCTTTATACCAACTTACTCATACTCTATGAGTATAGATTCAAAACATAAGCCCCATATTCTAATTTTACATCATACTCTCATCATTTAGTCAATGATTATAACCGCCTCTATGCAAATCATTGTATCTCATCCCACTAATGCTACCAATGATTCTAAATACCTTTGGGTAAATCATTATGTATCATCCCACCTATAGAGCCAATTATTATAGCCACCTATGAGAAAATCATTGTGTTTTAATCTATTTTAAGGTTAATGACTATAACCTAATATGGGCAAATCATTATCTTTCTTCTACCTGATTGGGGCAGCTCCTTATGCCGATGATTATGACTACCTATGGGAAAATCATCCTATTTGTCTACCTAACTAGGGTAGTTCTATATACCACTGATTATAGCTGCTTATGGGAAAATCAATATTTTCCACCCCATTTTACCTTTTTGGTCCCATTATTTCCTTCTTTTGAGGGATCGATCATCAATCCTTTTTGCCGATCACTCCCTCGAGGGGGAACCTATAGTTCATCCATTTTCATTGAATTTGTAGGCATACATGACCTTTTCATTCTTTGAGAGGATGTTATAATGCCTATATATTTCAACACCTTCCCAAATAGGGGCAACCTTTAGACACCTAAAACTGGCCACAACTAGCTTTTGACCAAACTTCATAGTGATTCCTTCCAACCATTACAAATTAACCCTAAGAATTATTGAATGCCCTAAATTTGCTTATACATCATTAATAAAAGCTTAAAATCATGCTGAGACAACCCTAATTGGGGTATCCTACTATATGCAATAATAAGCTCTCATAGATTCATCCGCAATCATCTTGTAGCATTATAATAGTCAATTTGGCCTATGGACCTATTTAGTGGGGCACATGAACAAATATCAAATCTTGAAAGAGATAAAAGGCTAATCATAATTAATTAACAAGATAAACCAAATTAAATGCCTAGTTAAATTATCCATTTGAAATTAATAAATAACAAAAAAAGGAAATTCAAAAATTCAAAATATCCTAGCCTTTCATCATTGCCTTTATGAGTTTTCAAGCTCTTTGAAATATCCTAAAATATCTATTTTGGAGAGCCATGCCTAGTAATTAAAAATCATAATTACTCTACAACTATTAACTCTATTGGGGTTATATTTGACTCAACTAGGTTTAGTTTGAACCCATTCTAAGCCTTAACTCAACCCTAACTCACCTTAGGTGAGATTTAAATCTAAAGGCTATAAATACAAGCCCTTGCCTATTGAATCCTAATCTTATTTGGTGAAAATTTATTATGCTCAAATATCTTCCATAAGCTCTTTGATATAGTGTTGTAATGCCCAAATTGCCTTTTAATTAGTTTTATAATGCTAAAATATTAAGCCAAGCCATATCAAATCCATGGTGTCAAGGAGAGAAGGAGCCAAAAAGCTTCATTTATCAAAGACTTCTTGATGCACAAGTCAAGAAAGCTACCCAACAAAGCATTTGGATATCCCAAGGAAGGTAAAGGATCTTGTGCCTTTTATGATTTAGTTATGCTTTTATTTATTTTTTGTTACTAAGATCTACCAAGTATCTAGGCTTAGAATGTAAGTGATAGTGTGTTTTATTTGATTTTTTTTTGCTTAAACTAACATATTACTAACCTCCCTTTTTAAATTACTACGATCACAATAACATATAAATTAAAACATAATGTAAGTATTACCATTTATAACATTAACCTTTTATAGTTTTTAAATCTAAACCATTCCTAGAGTATTAGAAGAAACATTTACCATCGATATTTATGATTACCAAATTTGACAACACATTAATAGCCAAAGACCATCAGGTTTTTCATGACCAAAATACACCTCACTTTTGACATTCCAAAATAACACCAAAAAATAACAAAATAAAAATAGATTCAAGAATAAACTGATATATTCAATAAAAAATAGATTACTATCAAATAAACTATAAAAAAAACCTTGGTACAAATAAAAAATGTTAAACATAATAATCATCCAAAAATCCAAACAAAATTCAAAAAATGGATTCATAAAAGATAGCCTAGTTTTAGATGTCTCTTTGTCACATTACCATGGGGGTTACTATTATTTTAGTGACATCATAGAACCAGGCCTAGTAGTCTCAAACCATCCCATATTTAGCTGAATGTTGAATCCCAATTTTGGATAAGTACCAAAACATGCACTACTTGATGCAAGAGCATCCTAGGAAAATTAGTAATCTTACATCTCCCAAAAATAAAATTAGTCAACTAGAGAATAAAAATCAAACTTGGAGGTTCACGATTGTACAACATATTATTTTAGAAGGAATTTTGAATAATGTAAGAGTCTAATTTCTTGGTGGAAGGATAGTTGAGTTACACATAAGGTTATAGTAAATGAGGGATACAAGTTTTGAGTGCATCGATAAATGCACACATGTAGGTAGTGAAGATTGAGGAATTTGAAGGCATTGCACATAAGTATTTATATAAAAGTGCATGAAGGATTCAAACCTTTGGGAGGCATAAAAAGTGAGACAATTCAATCCCATTCTAAGGAATATTTTATACTAGTTAGCACATATAGATAAGTATCTAGGGAATGGAAGCATATAATTTTTATGTAGAGGATAGGACCCAAGGTAGTAGGAGATAATTAGATGAGCTATAATAATAAGGATCAACATCCTACATTCTACATGTTAAGGGGTACTACAACTAATGCAAAAATAGGAGAAGTACTATCACAAAAATATACTAGTAGGGACACGATTTGATGATTATTAGAAACTCATAGCTTGATGTCTCTTTAAGATAAATATACCCCTATGGTAATATTTTAGGTTACATCAAGAAACACTAGATACATTTATCAACCATTTCATGGAAAACACAACATTGACCAAGTAACAAAAAGATATAAAATAAGGGGTCAAGCTAACATTTGAGACAATTTGAAGGCCAAAGACCTTCAAAAAGGCCTGGAATGAAAGGGGAGACTATTGAAAATAATATTTATAGAGTTATAATCTTAAATAAGGCCTATATCCTTAGTTTATTTTTATTTATTAAGACCCCATAATGGTAAGGAATCTAAATGCCCCAATTTAAAGATGAGAATATAATAATATATTGTAATTTTGGCTTAATCAATAAAATAATTTTATACATTTATTGTGTGACTCTGAGGGTTGTATAGTGTAAGGCATCAATTTATTTGGAACACTAATCACATCTACACTAGTTGGTCTCATAACAAGGTTTTAAACCTTGAGGAGATACAATAATAATATGAACCTACAAGTAGGATGTGATACATTGGGAGAAAGATTAGTAGGCAGTCGAATGTGAGGCAACTAGTAGAGTGTTTTAGAATGAGGGTTGGATGAATGTTGAATGTGAGGCAACTAGTGGAGTGTTTCAAAAATGGGGTTTGTATACTATTGATTGTGAGGTATCTATAATATTTTTGTGTAAGGAGGGATGACATACCATTAAATGTGAGGTAGTTAGTAGAGAGTATCATTAACCACCATGATAAGGTGGGTGTAGACCAAAAAAGTGGAAATGATAACACAATAGGGATGAGTTACATAGGATCACAAGGGAACTTTTTTATAGTGGTTCAAAATTAGAAAATAATTTATGAAAGATTGTGCTAGAGAGTGAATTAGGTTTCATGGGAATTAATGAGGTTGTGATAAACCTACAAGAGGTAAGTGATGACATAAAATTTACCATAAGGTATTCATTGCACTATAGAGGTTTATAGTGAAGCACTAACCAATTTTTAAATAAGAAATAATTGATGTGCTAAGGGAGTATAGTGTGGATAAATCACCAAACATGAGGTAGTTAGGGCATGAAATCATCTTCTAATTAGAGTATTAAATATAAGGTGTCAAAATAGTTTTTCTCCATCAAGCATGAATGGGTAGAGAATGAAAAGAATAAAGGATTAATTGGTAAGGAATCAAAATGATACGTGACCAAGAGTCATAGATCTCAAAAAATATGAATTAGCCTTAATAATATGGGTGTTTTTAGATAGAACAACATAAGGAGGAAGAAAGTATGTCAAGAGAGACTCTATAGATAAGCAAGCAGAGACCTAGAAAATAGAACCCTCGAATACTTGGAGGTGTGTGAGGAGTTGGCTAGGAGTTGATGCATAAAATTTATCTAATATATAAGGCCTAAAATAAATGTTATAATGGGTCATGGATGTCAAACGAAAAAATTTGCTGAGGAATTTAAGGGACTCCTTGAGAGTAGAGTGTGCATAAAAATGGATATGGGGTAACACAAAAAGGGGATAGAGAGACTTAAAAGAGAGAAATAAATGGAGAGGTAAGGAAAGGGTACATGGATTAAAATAACTGATTTCCACATTACTACATCAAGTAGTGTATTTGGAAGGATATCTTAAATTATGGGTAAGTCTTGAGAGTTATAGAAGGGTACCTATGAAATCTAACTAATAGAACAAGGAAAATGCAATCACAACAAAATGTGAGGCACATGAGATCTAGGAATGGGAATAGAATAGAGGAAAAAAATGATCTTATTATATGATGTAAGAGCCCCATGAAATTATGGAAGAGTGGGAACTAATGCTGAAAAATGAAGGCAGTTAGGGGCAGGCTACATGGGGGAAGTATGTAAGAAGAATCCAATGAGGAACCCAATTGTTTAGATCACAATGGGTGAAGGAATGGTGTATATCATTCCACACAAACCAAAAATAGAACAAGCATGTGTGAAAAGTGTAGTAATGGCCTACATAGATAGGGATTCATAAGGGAAATCATGAAGAGGATCATATGTGTACTTTTGTGTGGTGTGGAGAATGTGTAAAAGGAGTAATAAATGATCACAATTATCCTTGTGTGTAGCATGGATAATGCACAAGAGGTGGAAAAAATAGAATACATTTTATTGTGTATGGCATTTAAAATTCACTGGAGAAGGAATAAACTAACATAAATGTTATTTTTCATGCATGGAGATTGATCAAAGGGGAAGAAAATATCACATGTTCTTTTTTGTGGCATAGAAAATACGTCAAAGTGAGAAGAGAAGAACACAAGTGTTCTTGTGTGTAGTGTTGATAATGTGTCAAAGGGAAGAGTTTCTTCAAACACAAAAAAGATTTTTTAAGTGTTTTAGAATCTAGGGTGAGGCTATACACCTAAGGATATAAAGATGTAACAAGTACTAGTTTAAGAGAATTACCCTTTAAGAGGTACAAAAATGGAAGATAGAATAGGGGTGAAATTCAAGCCATAATGGGCACTTTTATGAAATTTAAGGGGTGAAATTAAAAGGTGTTAGCTTATAATTGCACATAATTTGTACTAGATATGATATAATATTTCATAGGGAAGAAAGGTGCATAAGGATAAAATAAGAAAGGTTATAAGTCATCAGTTAGTATGTGCAAAGGCAGGGTTTCCACTAGAGGATTCACTCTCTAAATAAGTAGTAGTGAATCATATGTAGATTCTCATTGGAAGAGACATGAGTATGATAGTGATTCCCTTAAATGGAAATAAATTTCATAGATGTGTGATATAAAAAGGTAGTTATAATGTATTTAAATAAGGTGTAAAATGGTTTTCACAATGCAAAGAAGATCCCATTGAAGATATTTGACCAATATTAATGTAAGGCTTATAATAATGGTGAAATATTTATTGTGAAAATATTGGAAAGACACCATGAATGAAGAGGAATAGACCTAAATCTAATGTTTTAGGCTCAATTTGTGCCCTTGGAGAGATTTCTTCAGGCTCCTAATTGAGCTACACAATAGGAATAACCCTAGGCTGTGGGTCACCTATAATGGGGTTTGACCTTTAGAGAAGGATGGATTCCTCTTGATGCTCACATGAACTAATATAAATCACTGAGAAAAGGATTAGAAATGGTTGAAAGGCTCCTAATAAGGCTAAAATGGTGATGCACCAAAGTTAAATGGACACTCATATAAGCTTGAACCCACACTAGATCAACATAAGACAATTATAGCTCACACAACATCAAAATATCATTAATTGCATAAATATTTCATATAAGAGGTTCCAAGAAGAACACTAATCTAGACATACAATTTAGCTTGAAAACACCTTCAAATAGGAAAGTAGAAGTATAGTAAACTAGGAAGACTCTCCTTCATAAATTCACCATACACAAGCATACTAAGCACTAATTGAAGACAAGAGATAGGAAAAGAGTTGATCCTATTAATTCAAAAGGAAGTTTTTAAAATATTTTGATAAGGTTTAACCATATAAAATGAGTAAACTTTTGAAATATTCTCAATGAGTATCCTTGTCCCAAAAAATAATGAAAAATTCTAAGAGCTGAGAAACTGCATAATGGGAAAGAGACTCAGATATATAGGAGAAGTAAAAGGGAGAAATAAGGTGGGAACACATAATTAGAGAGGGAACACACTATCCCAAATCATTAATTAAAACTTGAGATACCACCTTTTTATTGAATGCACTACCACCCTCTTGATCAATTAGGATACATCTCATGGCTTACCAAGTGGAAAAGTCCCCATAGGCTTTGAAGAGGCATTGAATTATCCTAGCTACAAGTCCCAACCACTAAATCCATTTATTTGATCCTTCACACCATCTACCACTAAAGGCAAAAATTTTATGCTCATGGATCTAAAAATATCATGGCCTTATCTATTTTATATGGTTGTTTGTCAAAAATAAGGCCATGCTGAAGGACGAGCACCCTCTTCATGATCACAGATATCTACCCTTGATCAAATCTAGACCTAGATATTTTCTATAGATGGAAAACCAATCTTCTTTAATGGTTTTCATATAACCACATATATCAATACATAGCTATAGACTACATATATTTGATCTTAATCTTTATTAGGTCTATAAGACCTATTTTTATCTCTGATTATCTATAGAAAATGAGAACTTCATCATATACATGTTTCCTTTAAAGAATGGTGAACACAGTCATAGAATGAACCTTGTGTGCCATAAAATTCAAACTAGAGATCTATATTTTTCTTCAATAGTGCCACTTTTATCATTGATTACCTTGAATGCATCACTGTGGCCCTTTAATGGTTTTTGAATGAGCTTTAATAGTGGTGGTATGATCCCTGTAAGACTTGTTTGTATCAATCAAAAACTGCTATTTTGGTTTGAATTTGTTTATCAAATATTGTTAGGGCAAATCAAATTACTTCAACCTATCTTTACTCCCATTGTCTTCAAAAATCATCATTATCAGATCTTGACCTTTTGACTTTCTACACATCATTGATATCTTTGGTATGAATGAATGTGGTCCATTAATTTCTTACTATCGAAGATCCTTTGACACATTGAATCGATCTTGCACCATTGCATCAAGATGTATGAATGAATGTAGACCATTGTATTTTCCTAAACCTACCATTTGGACTCAAATGGCTAGCTCACAAGCTTAAAATTAACATCCATATGCTCGTATTTGACATCTTTAAAAATAAATTTGACATCTACATGACTATCTTAGGATTTTTGAACCCCAATGGTTATTTGTTCTGTCTTAAATTTGACATATGTATGCTTGTCATTTGACATTTTTGAAATAATCATTGAAATATATGTGACTATAAATATTTGAACCTAAATGCTGAGCTTAAATTTGATGTTTGCATGAACATCCCATCCTACAAGTCTAACTTTGAAACTCCATAACTTGAGCCAGAAATCTCACACAGACATGAAACTTGCAGAGCATGTTTTAGGCATGAAGAAATCCATGTCACTATAAAATTTTGGCTAGTGAGGCTATCTGAGGTACACTTATAAAATGCACAAGTGAACTAGGCTACTCCATTTTTATGTGACATCTTGATGATGATCTAGTTCATTTAGACTTGTGCTTTATCTTTTTATTAAATCTCTAAGGCTCAAATAAACACCTGAGGTTTTTTTAAAACCTATTTCATACTCCTAAATGTTATGACCACAATGGAGACCTAATTTCTTAAATTTAGACAATATACACTTTAAGTTAACTTAAAGTGTTTTAAAAGATTTATAGGCTATATGAGATCTCTTCTACTATTGGATCCTTTATTCAACATGGACTCTACTCAGCTCCCTATTCCACACCAAGACCAATGGAATCTTTACTATAATTTCAAGTTATGTATGTGAGCCAAAATTTCTAGTGACATCCTGGGGTTGCATGCCTATTATGTAAGAGACTGATTGCCTTAAACTAATCCTTTGGGCATACATATTCACATTACTTCTCTCCAGCTAATCATGAATTGATACAAGGCTAACCTATCTATAAACTGTCTTGAAACAACAAGGACAAAGATAACAAGAACAACAAATTTCCCATGACACTTATTGAAAAGGAAACACATAAGAAAAAATAAAAGTGCACAAGGCACTTAGAGGAAATCATAAAATCTAATGTAATATATACACTATGATACAATGGGTGTAATGATTCTAATAACAAGGATTCAAATGAATGCCATTGACTGGGATGGGAAATACCTCTCCATTTAGTTAGGAAAGTTAAAAAGAAGTATGTTATTTGCATTGATGGGTCAAATAAGGACCACTCCACAAGCTATCAAACTTGGTATGGTTTCTTGGTTTGACCTTATTTGATTCCTATTTTAGGACTAGGTCCCCTTCTTTAAATCATCTTGATTTATCTCTCTTGTCAAAGTATTTATTGACCTAAGCTTCATGTGAATCCAAAGTCTTCATAGCAAGGTCCCTAGTTTCTTCTAGCACCATGAGCTCTATCATCCTCACATTCATAGGCTCATCCTCTTTCAACTAAAGATAATGAGATAACTCTAATGCAGGTAGCTCAAGATAGATAGGTAATTTGTCTTCAATTCCATACATAAGGACATATGGAGAGTTTCCAAAGGTATATTTAGGAGTCACTCTATCTTCTCATAAGGTTATCCCTAGCTTGGTGTGCCATGTTCTTTGATTCTCTTCCATGGTCCTCTGGCTGATCCTTAGAAAATTTTTGTTTATGGACTTTTCCAATCCATTTCCTTAAGGATAGTAGTTAGAATATGTGCTAAGGTAGATTCCTAGATTGAGTGCCCACTCACTTGTTTTCATACCAAGGAATTCTAATGCCTTATTTGAGATTATAGTGGTTGGGACACCAAACCTAGTCATAAGGCTATCATATAAGTCCAACATTGCACCCTCATTGACCTCCTTCAAAATAATGGCTTCCAACCACCTGGTGAAGTCGTTAGTTGTAGTGAACACCCATTTATTTTTGCACTTGATGGTGGATTGATCATCCATATTAAGTCTAACCCCCATTGCATGAAGGATTTCTCCACCTGAATTTGATTGAGTGTAAGGGATACTAATTTTTACTTTATTGTAAAGGGAGCACACTTATGGAATTTTCTATCCCATGCATAATCATCCTTGAAAATATTGGGCTAGTAATAAAAAAACCTCATCATCTTTATTGCTATGGTTCTAGGTGTAAAATGGCCTCCTATAGGTCCATCATGAAACTGCTCCAAGAGCCTTACCACTTGGTCATCATCTATGAACCTAAGGAGTGCCCCATTGAGGTACCTTATAAAAATAACTCCATAAACCAATGCATAAGGTGTGGATTGAAGCCTAAAATACCATTTTTTTAGCTCTATCCAAACCTTGGGGGAATTGTCCTATTATCAATAAGTGATCCATATCTTGAAGTCAACTCTTTTAAAGTGGAGATGGACCTACTTGTGAGTTGTCTTGGGTCACTAAAATAGCTTCCTTATCTTCTTAGAGGTCATCTACCATGTGATCTCACAAGCCTTTACCTCTGACCAACTTGGTAACCTTGATCTCCACATCATATTCGATGACTTTGGTGATCCAACCTACTCTTTTCTCATTTAAGTCCTTGTTAAGGATGAAGTATCTAACTCTAGGATGAGAAACCAAAAGATGGATCCTATTGTTAGAGAGTATTAGTCTAAAATTATTGAGACTCATCAAGGATAAAATAACATATTTTTTAATAAAGGTGTAATTCACCTCATATCCTTTTAGCCCTTGACTAAAAAAAGTAATTAGATGCTCCATTCCTTCACCATTATTCTGCATTAGCATAGCTAATATGTTATCAACATTGGAAAATGTGTACAAGATGAATTCTTTGGCAAAGTCAAGATTTATGAGTGAGGGGGCCTAGGTAATGGCTTGCTTGATGGCCTCAAAAGATTCCTTGCCTTAATTTGACCAAGAAAACACTTAGATCTTCTTTAGCATGGTGGTGATCGGTTTGATCAAGTTTGTAAAACCAAGTATGAACTTTCTTACAAATTTGATCTTCCCAAGGAAGCTTTGGATCCATTTCTTATGCTTTGGTTGAGACAAGGCTAGGATGGCACTTATTTTATTAGTGTCAATGTATAGTCCCTCCTTTAAAACAATATTACTCAAGATTTTGCCTTCATGCATAGAAAACACACATTTCTTGGGATTTAAAGAGATTCCATACTCTTTGCAGCTTTGGAAGATCAGCCTTAGATGGTCCATGTACTCACTAGCTTTCTTGGAGAAAATTGTGTTGTCATCCAAGTAGACTATCACCATTTGATTTAGCAATCCTTGAAATTCCATTTCCATTTCTCTTTGAAAGGTTTACCCTACATTTAACAATCCAATAGGCATATTTTGGTAAGCATAAGTGCCCTACTTTATGGTGACGGAAGTCTTATACTGATCCTCTTATTTTACTAGTACTTAGTTGTAACCTGAATAGCCATCTAAAAGGAAGAAGCATTCTGAACCTGCAACTATCTAAATAAGTTTATCCATAGATGGTAGAGGGTAGTGGTCTTTAAAGGAAACCTTGTTTAGATCCCTAAAGTCAACACATGATCTGATCTCCCCAATCTTTTTTTTGATAGGCATCAAATTGGCTACCCATGAGGAGTGCTTAATGGGAAAGATGATATTGGATTCAATTAACTTTGTCAACTCTTTCATCATAAGCTCTTCTATTTTGGGGTTTATAGGCCTCTACCTCTACCTAATAGCATTGGCATTAGCTTTTAGTTTTATAGTGTTTTGGGTTAGTTTAGGATCAAAACCTCTTAGGTCATTATATTCCTAAGCAAAAATGTCTGCATGTTCTCTACAAAGCTCTATGAAATCATGCCTCTTAGCTTTAGTTCTTACCTTCCCAATCTTGAGAAGTTTTTCCTTAAAGATAAGGACTTTTTCATAGTTTTTTCTCTTATTGATATTATTGCTTTGTCTTTTCTCATATGGTCTCCTTCATAAAAGAGACCTTTGAGGGCAACTAGACCTTTGCAAAGATTTTTAAATCTTAATTGAATAATTTTCTCCCCATACTGATGTTGGAAATTTTCTTGGCTGATGGAGAACTTTTATTCTTGATGCAAGAAATAGAAAATTTGTTTATCATTTTCAAAGACCTACCAATGATCCTCATTGTATGGCACTAATGGTTTTACCACCACTTTGACATATGGCAACACCTTGGTCCTTTTCAATTCATTAGGGATGTCAAACTGAGCCCCCACATCTACCAACCTATCAGTGTGTTCATTTTAGTTTCTTGGCATAGATTTAATGTTGAAGGCCTCAAAATCTTCAATAAAATCCCACACCCTATGCTTATAAGATCTCATCAAAGGATTATTTGTTATTTTTTAGCCTCTAACTTGATTCATATGAGCTCACTATCTCCATAAACTTGCAATTGTTTAATCCCTCTCTTACTATCCCACTGAAGGCTATGGATTAGACCTTCATATTTTTATATATTATAGGAACAACTAAATTGAAACTTATAATAAGATAGATACTTACTATCTAAGGGGTAAACTAGCATTGCACTTTCACCTACTCTATATTTTCTCCTTGAACCATCAAAAAATAATTTCCATATACCATTAGGATATTATTAAGGTCTAATGAGGGATGACATGGAATTATTCTCTTCATGTAGTAGATATACTCCCATGTCCCTTTCTTCAATGCCTTCCAAGGGGTTAACCAATTGGTTGTCATTCGATAACTCATCCAAAAACATGTGTAGTATCTCCTCTAGATGAGTGTTTAACTCTTGACCAACTACAAATTCATCTTCATCAATGATGGTGAAATTTATGTTTATGCTATCTGGCCCATAGGGATCTATGTGGAATTATAAAATGGGCTCAACCTTGATTGATACTTTGGCCCCATATCTTATTTCAAATGCCATATATGACTAATTTACTTCAAGATAACCTCTTATCTTTGTTGTGAACTCTCTAGATAGACATAGTGTAAAGTGAATAGGTACATCAAGGATCAATACATCTTGAACCACTAAGACATTAGGATAAGCATATAGGGTCAAGTTGAGGTTGCTAATTATACCAGATGTCTTAGTGGAAGAACCATCTAGTTGTATCACTCCTTTAGACTAGGGTTCATATTTTAGACCAAACTAATCAACTATGGACTTTTACATTACTGAGGTATTAGTCCCATTGTGCACTAAGCAATTGTGTACTAGAGAGTTACCAATGATCACTAAAATATAGAAGGGGGAAGGTTTGACTAATTTAACTAATTACCCTTCACTTGGTCCTTTAGCTGCATTAGTGAGAACCACATTCTCCTTACTTGGTGACTTATTTACAACATTGATCTTTGATAGTACTTCCTAAAGGATGTCTACCTAACTAGGCATGGAGAGCATGTCCCACATTGGCACATTCACATTAGACTTTTTCATTTATTCCACAATGTTGATGGGTGAACCACCAACCTTTGGTTGTGCTTTAGGGGCCACAACTATACCGTGAGCTTGTGAGTTTTAGGGATCAAGACATTTCCATAATTCTGATCTTTTGGGGCTATTAGGACCTTTGGAAAAATAATAAGTCTAATTGGATTTGATATTAAAGGAGTAGTAGTAAGATACTCCTTGACTATCTCATAGTTACCATTCTTGTTCCTTCTCTTGAATCTGGTATTTGATGCTGCTAGAATATAACCCTGGTTAGAACTAGCCTATTGGTTGAGTGCATAACACTCTTCTTATTCATAGCTCACCATTGTAGCACCCAACTAGATTGATCCTTGATCAAGTCTTTGACCCTATTGAGGCTCTTCTGGTTGGTCATCATATGTACCTCTTTGTTTTGGGCCATAAGAGCTTGGTTATACCCAAAATTAACATCTTGTTACTATTGATCATTGAACACTTGGGTGAAATCAATGGTTGGGATAATGGATTGCCCAAAAGACTAATTTTAAGGCATGGTACCATTAGATTCTTGAGCCACATTATTTTGAACTGGGACCAAGGTGTTGGAAGTGCTTACAATATTAAGATTATATTTATTTTTCCTATTATATCCATGATTCCCTTTTCCTTGGTTTTGAGCTTGGCCTTGGCCTTGGTAGTTCCATTTATATGGCCTATTTTCTTTAAAATCTTGTTGTTGAGGTTTATGTGAACCTTGATAAGGCCTATTCAAAGCCTTATACCTCTTAAAATTTACTAGATCATTTCCCAAGGATTGGAACATGCTCTTGAGCTCTTGAAATTTCTTTTGCTCTTGGGAATCACTAGATCCACTAGTGGATGATTTATCTTGTTTTGGTGTAGGTATTGAAGTAATTATTAGCATAGGAGGAATGACATAAATTATAGGGATAACAATAGGAGGTGGTTTAATTTTAGGAAATAAGGGCATTAGTGGTCTAGGTGTAAGCTTGCTAGCTTGAAGTAGACAATTTTCTACTTTGATGGCCACCTCATAAGCATCTGGAAGTATATTCCATCCCATAGATTGGATCATCACTATTATGTCACTATTTAAATCCTTCAAATTGTAAAGGTAGGCAAAGTTAGGGGTTGGTCTAACTAAGACTAGAATTTTTTTCCAAGTTTTTTGGAACCTTATATTGAAGTATTTCATGACTTCATGAGGAGCTCTCTTAATGGTAGTCAGTTTCTCTACATATGACAAATGTTCAATTTTGTCCTTAAATATTTTTCACAAGGCATCACCTAATTTGTCCCATGTTTGAATGGAATTAGCAATAAGGCCTATATACCAATATAGGGCCTTTCCTTTGAAAGAAGTAGCTAATAACCTAATAGCTATATTTTCCTCAATGACATTATGGATATTATAAAAACTGGCTATGTCCATAAGGTGTTTAAAAGGTGTTATAGCTTGGTCTCCAGTATAATAGGGAACACTTTTAAGGGATGCAACTAGGATAGGATCATATTGAGAAAGGTCGAGAGGACTTTTTCCATTAAAAACAATAAAGGTGAAAGGTCTAGGGGCTGCCATGGAAATAAAAGGGTTTAACAAAGGTCTTCTTGTAGGGGTAGGCATTGAAATTAACCTAAGAGCAAAGGTTCCCTGATATGGATTTGTATTTGCAAACCTTAATCTTTTAACTAAATTTAAAGATAGTTCCACAAATTTAAAGGGAATACCTCTTAAATATGACATTGTTGTCACCTTTGGCATGAGATGAAGTCACTGCTCTGCTACCAAAAAGTTGAATCTTCCTTTTGGAGTTACTAGATGTCATTGCTTGGAAGCTTAACTACTCCAAATTTGATCAAACCAACATCAATTTTGTTCAATATTCATTGAGATATAGTCCCATTGGGCATGCCAAAACCTATTATACACTCAATTTTCACCCTTAGAGAGAGTTCTTTAGTATCCCTCCAATTGAGCTATATAATGGAAATAACCCCAGATTATGGGTCATCTATAATGGGGTTAGACCTCTGGTGAAGGCCATCTTCCTCTTGATGCTCACCTAAACTAATGAAAATCACTGAGAAAAGGGTTAGAAAGGGTTTAAAGGATCCTAATAAGGCTAAAAGGGTGATACACCAAAGTTAAATGGACACTCATATAAGCTTTAACCCACACTAGATCAACATAAGACAATTATAGCTCACACAACATCACAATCTCACTAATTATATAAATATTTCATAAAAGAGGTTCTAAGTTGAACACTAATATAAACCTAAAATTTAGCTTAAAAACACCTTCAAAGAGGCAAGCAAAGGGATAGTAAACTAGGAATACTCTCCTTCATGAATTCACCATATACAATCATACTAAGCATTGATTGAAGACAAAAGATAGTAAAACAATTGATCCTATTAATCCAAAAGGCAATTTTTAAAATATTTTGACATGGTTTAACCATATCAAATGAGTACAGTTTTGCAAGAGTCTTAATGAGTATCCTTGTCCCATAAAAGAATGAAAAATTATAAGAGCTGAGAACCCCCATGATGGGAAAGAGAATAAGATATACAAAAGAAGGAAGAGAGAGAAATAAGGTGGGAGCACACATCAGAGAAGGAACACACCATCCTAGATCATTAATTGAAACTTGAGATACCACCTTTTTCTTGAATGTTCTACCACCCTCTTGATCAATTAGAATATTGCTCATGGATTTCCAAGTGGAAAAGTTCCCATAGGCTTTGAGGATGCATTGTATGCTCCTAGCTACAAGTCCCAACCACCAAATCCATTTATTTTATCCTTCATGCCATCTCCCATTGAAGATAAATCTTTCATGCTCATGGATCAGATAGATTCATGTCGTTGTCTATTTTAGATGGTTTTCTGTCAAAAATAAGGCAATGTTGAAGGATGAGGACCCTCTTCATGATCACATATATATACCCTTGATCGAATCTAGACCCAAATCTTTTCTATATATGGAAAACCAATATCTTACATACATCAATGTAGACCTATAGACTGCATAGCTTTGAACTTAATCTCTATTAGGTCTATAAGACCTATTTTTGCCTCTGAGTATCTATAGAAAATGAGAACTTCATCATATATGAGTCTCCTTTAAAGAATGGAGATCATAGTCATAGAATGAACCCTATGTTCCACAAACCTTCAAACTAGAGATACATATTTAGCTTCAATAGTGCCCCTTTTATCATTAATTACCTTGACTACATCATTATGGCCCTTTAATGGCATTTGAATGAGCTTTAATGGAGGTAGGATGATCCCTAAAATACTTGTTTGTATTGATCAAAAACCACTCATTTAGTTTGACCTTGTCCATCAAATATTACTAGGGCCAATAATGTTGCTCCAACCTATCTTTACTCCCATTGGATTAGTAGATCCTCACTATCAGATCTTGACCTTTTGACTTCCTACGCACTGTTGATCTCTTTGACACAAATAATTGCATTCCATTAATTTCATACTATTAAAGATCCTTTGACATATTGACTCAAGTTCACATCATTAGATCAAGATGTATGAATGAAAAGAGACCATCATATTTGCCTAGACCCACCATTTAAACTCAAATGGCTAGATCACGAGCTTAAATTTGACATTTGTGTGCTTGTATTTGATGTTTGTGAAAATGTATTTGATGTTAGGAGATCATAGTCATAGAATGAACCCTATGTTCCATAAACCTTCAAACCAGAGATATATGTTTAGCTTCAATAGCACCCCTTTTATCATTAATTACGTTGACTACATCATTGTGGCCCTTTAATGGCATTTGATTGAGCTTTAATGGAGGTAGGATGATCCCTACAATACTTGTTTGTATTGATAAAAAACCACTCCTTTAGTTTGACCTTGTCCATAAAATATTACTAGGGCCAATCAAGTTGCTCCAACCTATCTTTACTCCCATTGGATTAGTAGATCCTCACTATCAGATCTTGACCTTTTGACTTCCTACGCACTATTGATCTCTTTGACACAAATAATTGCATTCCATTGATTTCCTACTATTGAAGATCCTTTGACATATTGACGCGATCTCACATTGTTGGATCAAGATGTATGAATGAATAGAGACCATCATATTTGCCTAGACCCACCATTTAAACTCAAATGGCTAGATCATGAGCTTAAATTTGACATTCGTGTGCTTGTATTTGATGTTTGTGCAAATGTATTTGACATTAGTATGACTGTCTTAGGATTTTTAAACCCCAATGGTTATTTATCATGTCTTAAATTTTACATCCATGTTCCCATCATTTGACATTTACACAATCGTCATTGACATTCATGTAACCATAAATATTTGAACTTAAATGTTGAGCTTAAATTTGATGTTTATGCAAACGTCCCATCCTACAAGTATAAATTTAAAACTCTATAACTTGATCTAGAAAGCTCATGCAAACATGGAACTTGAATATCATGTTCTGAGCATGAAGAAATCGATATAACTACAAAAATTTAGCTCATGAAGATATCTAAGGTGCACTTATAAAATGCACAAGTGAACTAGTCTGCTCCATTTTTGTGTGACATCTTGATGATGACCTAGTGTATTTAGACTTATGCTTGATATTTTTATTAAATATCCAATGCTCAAATTAACTCTTGAGGTTTGTAAAAAACTTGTTTCATACTCCTAAATGTTGTGACCACCATGGAGACCTGCTTTATTAAATTTAGACAATATACACTTTAAATTAACTTAAAGTGTTTCAAAAGATTTGTAGGCTACATTAGATCTCTTTTCCTACTATTGGATCCTTTGTTCAACATGGAATCTACTCAACTCCCTGATTCACACCAAGACCTTTGGAATCTTTACTATAATTTCAAGTTTTGTATGTGAGCCAAAATTAGCCAACTGATCTAGAGAGTTCAATCCAAAGATAACTCACTATCAATAAAGGATAGGATAGGAGAACCTAAAGTTGGAAAGAATTGGAAGAGAAGAGAAATTGAGAATTGATGTGTCCCACAAAGGCTTGAATTCTATAGGTGCATAAAATAAGAGAAAAGAATAAAGGGGGAATTGAAAGGCCCACACAGACATACCCTATGAGAAAAAGATGGAATAATAGTGTGTAATCATGTTTGATTTATATGATTAACTGAAAGAAGGAGATGTACTTGGTATAAAAATAGAAATAAAGGAAATAGGAAGCGAGAGTTCTATATACCTTTAAGTGGAGGTGGATGAAAAATAGATGGGCATAAACCCATAATAGAAAAAGGTGTGTGGAGACCCATAGGAGAAACATGTGGACACAAATCCATAAGATAAATAGGTAGATACATATTCACAAGGTAAAAAATTGGGTGTAAGTCCACAAGAGAGGAAGGTGGGCATAAATCCAAGAGAAAAGAAATAAATTAGGAGTGTGCAAGGGTGTTTTGTGATGCACACCAAAGGAAAAAAAGTTAACATTGAGCAGAGGTGGATGGATAGAGGGGTGAATAAACCCACTAGCTAAGGAAGGATAATGAATATGAGAAATAATAATAAGGGTATTTGAGCTAGGAAAATGATGATGGTTCATGAACAAAAGAGGATTTTGAAGATGAAGTGTAGAGTAACCCTAATCAGGTGACACACTAGGTGGAAGGGGACCCATGGCCTTGGAAAATAATTATAAAGAGGTTATACCACTCAACCCTATTTATAATTAGGATATTACATTTTAATCATATAGAGAGTTTGATGTAGGAACATCCTAGGTGAATAAATAATATTGCATCATAAAAACTAGCATCAGTCAACCAGAGAATAAATACCAACATTATTAGTGTATGGTTGTATAATGAAACATTTTGGAAGTAATTTTGGACATCACAAGAGTTAAATTTTTTTTTAGAATAATGGTTACATTAAACAATATTTTGGAGAATAAATAAGTGTTAAAAGTTTTGGATCACATAGGTAAATGTGTGTGTGTAGGTAGTGGAGAATAGGAAATCAGATGGTAGTCTGTATAAAGATTTACATAATAATGTCTGAAGGAGTCAAACCTTAGTAAGGAGCTAAGAGTGAGACAATTTAGTGAATTCATAAGTAACTTGGTACACCAATGATTTCACAAGGATAATTATCTAGGGCATGGGAGTGAAAAATTTGTGCAAAGTGTATACACCTAAATCTGCTCACCCTAATTATACCACTAATCCCTCTAATTATCTTAATTTATCCCATTACCATAATCTTAACCAATTAATTAAATAGTATTCTCTAACATATATCCCCTATATCATTATAACCTTATAAACAACCCCATGCTCTATTAATACCTTCCTTATCCCACTAATATCCCATTTAAACACTAATCCTACCTCATTAATTAGCCACTAGCCCCACTTTCCAATTTAAAATTCATACATATTCCAACTACCCCCCTAGCCAGCCTATCCCTAGCCTTTCCTACACACTTATAACCTTTAACCTCCTTAAATTCCTAATTAATCCCTATTATCCCCTAATCAAATATAGAAGCCTCTAGATCTAAAACCTTCCCTAACTTTCTAAATTTCTCTAAACTAGAGATTTTTTAATGAATTAAAAATTCATTTAAATCCTCCTCCGTCAACCTATAAATAACCATGCTTAGAGTATGGTTAGTCTAATTATAAATATTATAAGCCATCCTTGCATGCATATACTATCTCTCTTAAGCCTTCATATTCTATTGCATCCATTCTCTCATCCATTAAATCTATTATATCCATCTTGAAGCCATTATCAAGTAATTCAATAATTAAGTCAAATAGCATTGGAAAATTGGTTTGAAGATCTTGGAGGGAAGCCATTAAGAACAAGGTGATGGTAAGGATCCATTTATATTGTTAATTATTCCTATATTCTCTCCCTTTGATGTTATTTTAGTTTTGGGTTAAGGTTACTATTTATAGTATTTTTAATCCCTAGCTCAAATTTTTAGGCATACACAAAGTATAAGACTTGAGGTAGTGGGAGAAAACTGGATGACCAATCACCATAAGAATCAACACCTAGCATTTTAACTTAGTGAATTAAAAAATACATTTGCCTAATTAGTACCTAATATAAACTTGCAAATATTTCATTTTGAACCTCTTTTATCATTCTACTAAAAAATTTATTTTAGTTTGTTGTTAAATTTTTGTCTTTCTTATAAGCTATAAAATCACATCTTGATAGGTGAATTATTGATTTTAAATTATAGTATTTCACTAACCACAAGAATTTTTTCCTAATTGCATGATTAGAGCTAGTTAACTATCTACAAAACCACATTTGTCTTAGAAGCGATTTTGACTTGAAATTGTAATATTACCTTCTTTGGAATTAATTTTGATTTTCTGACTATGTAAGTGTAGTTTTGAAGGTTCTAGAGGTAATTTTAACTATTTTAAAAATACTGACAATTTTTGTGTAGGACACCTAAGTGGGAGGCCCTAAATTAGTTCACTAACTTGTTTATTTGTAGGATTAGGGTTTAGTCTAACAGTTAATTTTGGAATTTGTATATATATCTTTCTTTGGTTTCTTTCTATTTTGTTTATCTCATATATTTAATTATTTGAATAAATAAACTTTTTTCTTACAAGTTTTTAAACCCAAATTTGGTTTTATAAGGTACAAAGTGATGTGAAATTCATCCCCATGTACTTCCCTAATCATTAGGGATTAGTGGCATGGATTTCATCACCACGTATTTGACCACACTTTGTGTTCCAATAGAGTATAAATATAAGAGATAACTATCCTTAAGATAAGTGGTTGACCCCATAAAATTTATACATGAATGGGAAGAGTTAATTCTCTAAACCAAGAATTAGATAACACCTTACATGGATTTGGGCCTCATGTACCCTGTGTATATCAGGGACACCCCTAGAAACCTTGTATAAACCTAGATTTGGACCTATCATCCATAGCATATGACTTGTTGTCAGAGTTAGGATCAGCTCCCAAGTGACTATCAATTAAAAATTGGGTTGAGAGAGTTTAAGATATTTATACTATGTCACTGGCCTATAATTCACCCATAAATCCATTAGATGGTGCAGTCATCGGGTTACATAGTCTTTTTGTTTACTAATATTTAGGGCTTATGATTTGGCTTGATTGTGTGTGTGTGTTGTGCTAAAACCCATATTATTTGTGAGTCAAGTAAACCTTGTTTATTTTATCACCAAAACACTTATAAGACCTTTAGAACACATTTCATCCTATGGACAAACTAAATCATTTCATCTCCATCCCATCATTGACAACCTTGAGTATTAGATCAGGTCTTGATAGTTAAACTATAGTGGTCACCCATCACTCGTAATCATCCCATTATTCATCCTACCTTTATTAATATTATCAAAGTATATAAATTTTTTATGTTTTATCTATAACCCTATTGTCTTATCATCTTAGCTATTTATACCTATCACCCATCCAATTGTCATCTTGCTAGTGTGAAAAGGCATCTAGTCATCTTAGTCTCCTTGATAGATTGATCCTTTATAGAGCTATGACATTTGTAATATATTATAAACTTAGTCCTTATCTCCAAATCAAAATATAACCACATCCCTTATACACATATATTTACCACTTTAGTCTAAAAACTCAAGACAAGTTTAGTGCTCAAAGTCACACCCCTTTCTGTCTCATATTAAAATAAAAACTAACTATATTTACACTAGCCTATACTATCCACCATTCCAATCAAGACCCTACCAAATCTTAATAATGCGATAAGGATCAAACTAGAAGGATGATGTCTTTAGGACCCTAGGTGAGCAAAGTAGGGATAATGAAGAAACTCAAAGTAATATGCACACTCTTGGAGAAGATGAAAGGCTCACAAATGACTTCTTTAATAGTGATGAGGTTAGAGCATAATTTGATCAATATCTATGAAAATTATGACCAAATCCTCACTCAAATTATTAAAATTGGTACATAACTACCCCACATATTTAATCCCAATATTCTAAAATACCTTATCCATCCATCATCTAAACCCAACACTCCACCTTACCCAAATAACACTAACCAAGAATGGGGGAACTCAAAATTGTAGACCATGAACAAGATTTAGAAGAACAAGAAGAACCCTCTCAGAATAATTGCATTGAGTATGAAAAGAGGATATCTACCTTTAAATATCACCTAGATAAATTGACCTAACAAATCAATTCCCTCACATCTCAATTCCATGCTAAAAGTAAAAGACCTACATCACTAAGACAAACCACCATAAACACTAATCCTAACCCAACAAGACCAAAAATAAGCCAAACACACACCTCTAATCCCTTAATGGATCCCTTATTTACCAAAGAGTGGAAGATAATGAAATAAACTCTTCAACATATTAACCCTCACACTAAGGCAATGATATATAGGAATGAAGACTTCTACACATCCTTGTTGGATATGATCATTTTTTAAATACCCTTCCTAACACACTTTGAAGCCCAAAAATTCAAAAAATATAAGGGGAGATTGGGCCCACATGACCATGTTCAATATTTATATGTATCATGCTACAAGGTCACATATAATTATGCTTATCTACTTAGACTTTTCCCTAAAAATCTCACTGGACTTATTCTTGAATGGTTCATGCATTTACCAAAAGGGTCCATTACCAATTTTGAGGAGCTAACAAAAAAATTTGTAAGACATTTCTCATTTAATATAGAACATGACATCTCCTTAATTGATATATACAACACTAAACAAAATAATGGGGAGAGTTTAGCATTATTCTTACAATTTTGGACAAGCCTTACCAATTAATTCCATTATATGGTCCCCAAAATGGAATTAGCCAAGATTTTCATTGATGATCTAAATGTTGAATTGAAATATGAGTTGAAATTATAGTGTGCCAAGACATTTGACAAAATTATCAAGAAGGCAATCCATATATATATAAATCACTCATTGAAATAGGAACAATCAATCTATATACTCAAAATGACCAGAGTCAAAGTCAAGATAATGCTTTTTTAGAAAAGCCAAAAGTTTTCAAAAAAAAAGGAATGTCATAGGGGATGGTGTCACTGATTCAAAGCACATACAAAAAGTACAAAAATATCCTCTACTACCAAAACAAAAATATCTCTAGTATTATTATACCAAGAGGGAAACCAAAGCCTCAAACAAGGAAAAGACACCTTACTAGTCTTGGTGTACCCATGGCAATGGTCCTGCAACAATTAATTACTACCAATATGATCTATCTCCCAAGATTTGATATTTATATGATAGTAAGCCTTGCCCTTACTGGTATCGAGAAGATGATTTTTTCCAATACCATCAAGTTAAAGGGCATGATATGGATAAATTTATGCAATTAAGACATTACATCCAAGATCTAATAGAGAAAAGGAAAATAGAAGTTGAGGGAGAGACTCAAACAAATCAATCTAAAAATTAACAACTAGGTATATATCAGGACCCTTTACCTAAGTATGATCAAAGGAAAAAGAAACCACTGAGGGATCAAGGTCAATATTATAGCTCTAATAAAATTTATTATCACTCAATTCCATACCACTACAATAACACTATCAAAATCAAAGGCACCCAAGAGCCTACACATCTACCATCCCCCATTTTCAAAATCAATAGGGTCACTATTGATTGTGTAGTCACTACATGAAGTGGTAAAATCACAACTCTTGGTGCACCTCAAAAGGACCCACCTACCTGCTCATCTCAAAAAGTCACCATCCCTAGAAGAGTCTCAAGTTCTTATGATAAACCATATGATATTATTCAATATTTTGAGAAGACCCCAACCTAAATTTCTTTTATGTAACTTGTTCAAACTCATCTATACATCAAGAGATACTTAGACAAATCTTGAATTAACTAAAAGTTCTTAGGGATATCGACACCATTCAATATCAAGTCTTTGTGGGTCATTTATCGCCTTCAAAACAAATCACCTTTAGTACCCAAGACATGCCACCCATAGGACCTTATCACAATTAGCCATTATTCATTGAAATATCCATCACCAATCACAAAATCCCATGGGTGATTATAGATAGAGGATCAACCCTGAATTTGTGTAATATTGACTTTATTAATAAGTTGGGGTATTTTGAATCTTCCCTAGGGCCCACTATAATAATGATTAAGGCATATAATGATAATGAAAGTGCATATTATAGTATAATATATCTTCTTATAGATTTGGGTCCCATAGTACATCAAACCTTAACTATTTAGTGGATGTATATCTTTCTTATAATTTACTTTTGGGATGCCCTTAGATCGATGAGATGAGAGTTGTACCTTACACCCTCCACCAATGTCTCAAATTATTGCATCCAAGAATGGAGGTCACCATCCCAAGGGAAATCAAGCATTTTCATAGCTTTAAAATAGAACAATCCAATCTTACTTGTTATTTCCCTAGTCCATAAAGCTCCTTTTATAATCCTAAAGCTATGAAATATGTCCATCTTAATAACCTATCACCTGCCTCATCTGAATCACCAGATATCACTCATTTAAAAATCATCTCTAAGGGTTGTGGGGAATATGAATACAAAATTATTTATGTATGGAACCTTCCTTTATACCCATGCAACTATGGGTCCCCAATTATGAGGCAAGATAAACCCATTATCTATTAGTTTAGGTTAATGGCATTCACAAGTGCATGGATGTTATTCAATGAATATTTTGAAGAAATTGATGATTCTTGGCTCATTACTAAAGATGAGGCCTTAGAATTTCATAGGAAAAACTATCCCTAACTTCAAAATATGCTTCAAAAGATGAATTGTAAGGTAAAATTACTAGGTCAAGAAGAACAAGGTAGGTTGAAACCTGTTGGGGTTCAAAAACATCCAAAACATCTTGGCCTAGGGTACAAATCATTAGGCATCAACCTCAGCACTATCACCATAGATACTTTTTTATTTTTTAAAGAGTCTACTTCTGATAAAGAAGTTAAGACAGGTTATGTATATAGCCTCTATGCAGATCTAGATACCATGAACCTCTTCTCTAACATTGTTATTTCCACCATCAACATCTCACTTTTCTAACTTGCACTAATAGAATAGGATTAGAAGAATGAGCTAGACTTTGATATATTCCAAAAAGATGAGGTTAGCATTAAATACTTGAGAGCTAAATATTTTATGCTATCAAGAGATCACAAAAGAGAATTCACTATCAATATAAATGAGTCCACTTATTTTGGAGAGTAATAGTAGTATTTAAATCAAATAGAAGAATAATAATGTGATGAAATTTATCCCTCTCCAAATATAGAAGAAGTTTAGTCAAACCCTGATGAATAAGAGCCTTATCAGGAACTAGATATAATTATTTTATAAGAGTTTACTTGAGGAGAAGAATTACCACCACTCCCAACCTATCTCTAAGATCATTCACCTTCCCTCATTAAACAGGTTATAAAAATTAATATCAGAACAAATGAAAAACTAGAATAGTCAAACTAAGTGAAAATTTCACATCTGAAGAACATCAAATTCTCATTGAGCTTATTACAGAGTTTATAGCTACATTTTCATAAAGCTATTTTAACATGCATGAGTTAGATTATACCTTGGTGGTACATCACTTAGTGGTCTGTCCAAATGTTGAATCTATTAAATAGAAGCTCCACAAGATGTACCCCAAGGTACATTATTGGTTCAAGAAGAACTACAAAAATTCTTGGAAGTAGGATTCATTCTGCCCATTAACCACTCTAGGTGGATCTTTAATATCGTCCCTATTTCCAAACCATAAGGGGGATACAAATTTATATTGACTTCCAAGATATAAATAAGGCATGTCCCAAATATGACTTTCCTTTATCCAATATCAACATGATCATGGACTCTACTATAGCATTTGAGATGTTTTACTTATGGATGGATTTTCTAGTTATAATCAAATCAAAATCTCTCCTAAAGATCAACATAAAACTACATTTATCACTCTATGGGGGACTTTATGCTATTAATTAATGCCCTTTGGCATAAAAAATGTGGTAGCCACTTACTAAAAGGCCATGATAGTCATATTCCATGACATGACACATGATATTGTGTAAGATTATGTGGACAACATCCTAGGAAAATCCAAGCTCAGATCATAACATCAAGAAATCCTCCAAAGAATTTTTGAGAGGATTAGAGAATACAAATTCAAACTGAACCCCATAAAATGTGTATTTAGAGTCACTTCAAGAAAACTCTTGTGGTTCATAGTCTCATGGTGAAGCATTTAGGTAGACCCTATTAAGGTGAAGGTTATTGTTGAAATGCCTTCCCCTAAGAACTTGAAGAAACTAAAGAGCCTTCAAGGGGAATTGTGGGTCAATTTATATCATAATTAGAAGATAAATGTCATCCCTTCATTCATCTCTTAAATAAAAGATCTTAGTTTGATTGGAACTTGGAATGTCAAAAGGCATTTGATAATATGAATTAGTAACTAGAGAAGCCTCCCATCCTATCACCACATATATCGAGAAGGTCATTTATCTTATATATCTCTACTACACCATGTGCTATAGGGTCTCTCTTAGCTCAACATAATGAGGAAGAAAAAGAAAGATCTATTTATTATCTAAGTATAATACTAATTTCATATTATCTCAATTACACCCCTATAGAGAAAGCTTGATTGGCCATAGTCTTTGCTTTGTAAAAACTTAGGCATTATATGTTGAATAACCAAGTTAAGCTAATAGATAAAGTTGACCTGCTCAAATACATGTTATCTAAGTTCCCTAACTAGAAAATTGGCTAAATGGATCATGTTGTTGAGTGAATTTGATATTGAGTAAGTAAATCAAAAGGCCATCAAATGGCAAGTTATCATGGATTAACTAGAAGTAATACCCATGGAAAACATAAAACCATTAACCACAACCTTCCTTAATGAATCTATATTGAAAACTAAGGAATCATCTAGTTGGAAATTATATTTTTATGGATATTTTACCCATGCATGGGTTAGGAGTAGGAATCCTTTTGGTAATCCCACAAGGTGACCTAATCCCTAAAGCCTTTTGAATATATTTCCCATGTACTAATAACAATATTGAATATGAGGCATTAATTTTTGGGTTATAACTTACCCTCCAATGGAATATTTAACATCTTAAAATCTTTGGCAATTCTCAATTAATTATTAAATAGATGAATGAAGATTTCTAGACTAAAGATGAGAAGTTACTTCCTTATAAATAATTGGTGGATCAATTAAGACAAAAATTTTAGTTTGTAACTTTTGAGCAAGTGCCTAAAGGAAATAACAAATTTTACAACACAATGGTCACTATTATTTCTTTAAAATATCTTCTATAAGATGTTCTTGAAGTTTATTTTCTAGTCGAATAATTATTTTTGCCTACTCATCAAACATTGGATCGTTATCAAATTTGTACAATCCTTGATCCTAGTCAACCCTAATATCATGACATCTATACCTACCTCCATGAAAATACCCTTCCACCAAACCTTAATCTCCACCAACATAAATCCTTCATCCATTGCAAATCTTGTTACACTATCCTTGGTAGCATTCTCTAGTAGTGAGGCTATGATGGGACCTTTTTAAAATGCCTGACATTAGAGGAGGCTATTATTTCAATCAAGGAAGTTCATGATGATATTTTTAGAGGCTATGATAGTGGGATGGCTTTGGCCATTAAATTACTCTATAATGGATATTATTGTCCAACCATAGATCATGATGCTTTCCATTATTTACACAAGTGTGTAGCCTAACAGAAGCATAGGAATATAATACATGACACCAAAATATCTACAACCTATAATTAGCACATGACCATTTTTAGTATGGAAATTAGATCTTATTGGCAAGATTAATCCTACCTTGTCAGATAGTCACAGGGTTATAATCAAAGCCATAGAGTATTTCACTAAATGGGTGGAATCAATGCCACTTATATATACCACACATCTACAAATATCTACGTTCATTTTAAATCAAATTATTAACTACTTTGGAATCCTAACTAAAATCATATTAGACAAAAACAAGTCTTTCAAGAATTAGGAAGTAGAAAACTTGTGTAATTTTTATCACATTGAGCAACATTTATCCAAACCATACTATCCCTATGGCAATAGACAACCAAAATTGACACATAAAATGATTATCAATATTCTCAAGAAAATTATCAATGACACTAGAATAAATTAGCACTTAAAACTATATCAAACTCCTTGGTCTTATATAAGAATCATTAGAACACCTACTGAGGCTACTCTGTACTCTTTGGTATATGGAGTAGAAGCAATCTTGCCTATTGAAGTTGAACTCCCCTCAATATGAATATTTTTATGAGGCATGATTACAAAAAATGACTATAGATAGAAGTGGCTACATGAGCTATAGTTATTATATTAGAATCATCAAAATTCTCTTAATCACCTATGAGCATATCAAAATAAACTCAAGTGCCAATATAGCAAAAAGATAGTCTCTAGAGAATTCAAATTTAGTGACCTAATCCTAAAATAAAATTAATAAAAAACCAATGCTGAGCATGAAAAAATGGGAAATTTGAATAAAATTGGCTTGGGACCTATGTTATTATTATAAAATTTGGGTTAGGGCCCTACAAATTGGCCACTCTAGATGGTGCTAAGTTTAATTAGCCCATAAACATTATGCACTTGAAACAGTTTTATACTAGAGGGCCTAAAAATCCTCCATCTATAAGACCCCAAAATTGGGGGCATGTCCATATGTCATCACTTCACTTCCATCATCTTTCTCCCTCTTTCATCTTCCCATATTGTTTGCTCACTTCTATATGACCTTGATCCTTTTATTGGGTATAAATATATGTAATCAGGAGATATGAGTTTCAAATGGGGTAGATTGTTATTGAAAGTGAAAATGGGATACCTATTGAAGAGTTATCTAAAACATCTAATCCACTTTTAATCCCAATAGTTCAATTTTGTCATTCCAATCTAAATCCCAAACCAATCCTCCCAGACAACTCTTCTTCCTATCAACCTCAATCACACAAAACTTTGTTCATACCCATTTATTCCCTAAGTATACATCCATGTGTACCCACTAACTTCATTACTAAATAAGGGTCATAAAATGTTTCTCCTCCAGGATATATAATATGTTTTGTACATAACTAAATCCTGTAAGTTCACTCTATATCCTAGGATTTTATTTATATTTGGTGTGATCCTTGTCTTGATTGTCACAGAGATTATTGGGCATTACTTACAATTCTAAAGTGTTTTGTTAATAAACCACCTGGCCAAAAAACATTGTGAATAACCCTTTAGCTATGTTCTTAAAAGCATTCCTATTGTAAATATATTTTCCTCTTCTCAAACTTTATATATTAGTCCAGTCTTGACTATATCATCTTTATCTTTATTATGCCATTCTAGGGTTTTAGACCATTTTATTAATAGTCATCATCATTATTCCTTTTATTTTACATCATTTAATTATTTTATGTTTGTAAATAAAAATCATTTAAATCACTTTTAAACTTTTTATTGAATCATCTTGTTAATAGTTAATGTGTACATTTAGTATTTTAATCCACATATAAATATTTTCCATTAAGCTATATTGTTAGTATTATTGTGTCACTTAAATATTTCATTGTAATATTTCATAATTTTTATTAATCATTTTTATCATTATCTTTCTCTTTTATAAATATTTAGTTTGAATTTTTATTATTGGGAATGAAGATGGCCTTAAAGGACTACCCATTTGGAAAATTGGGAAAGTCGTTAATGAAGTTCCCTTTACAATACCTACACACTCTAGATCAATGTGATCTCAACTATATTAATGCCATAGGTACACTTATGATCAAAGTGTAATAGCAAAATTGGATTGCATACCTTTCCAGTGGATCCAAGCCTGCACAATCCATATTTATCCCCCCTAAACATTCAAATATCCTATTCCACCACCTAGCCTAATAATTGAACCAATTTGTGAGACATATAATTAAAATCAAAGGACTACCTATCTACATCTTAGCACATGTCATAAGATATGATGCTTTTCATTTCATTACAACATCACATTATACCATGAAAAATAAAAATATAACATCACATCATCTATCTATAAACAATGTCATCCACATCTTACATAAAATTAAAAACCATCCATATATAACAACATCCATAAAACCCATAATCCTACATCAAATCCTAACACTGATATTTATTCATCTCATAAATCAATAATAATCAACTATCTAAACTATTCCATACATCATCATCACATAGGCAAAATCCCTAATCATGCATCCATGTCTAATCATCTCATGTAATCACCAATATCTAATGTTTAATCTAGTCAATACATCATCAAACACATAATCAAAATATAATCAAAATGTCATATACAATCATAAAAATTCCCATAATCACATACATATCCATAAATTCTAGTAAAATATATACATAATGTGGGACCCATGGGCATCCATGTGATAAATATAATATACATGTGCAAAATATCCATAATGTCTCACAAAATCCAAATCACAGCTATCTTAAAGGCCTCCTTGATGGTTGATGTACTAAATGTGAGGAAGTGTTGGACCTATAAGATGGTGCACATTGATCTTATAACACCATACCCTCATATAGATCCCTATAATACTATGCCTCATGAGTCAAATAAGATATCTACCTCATAATATCCCCTAAATTCTACCTCTATAATAAGGCACCTCCCTCCTCCCTAGTCCTCTCAACCACCTCCAGCTCTACCTCTGTCTGACTCAACCTACTCTATATATGCCCAATCTATGCTTGTGGAACCACTATATGAGCATCCCATGTCTAAATTTACCTTTTTAATGTCATAATGTATCCATCACTAACCTACCTCTAGCTAAGTTGACCCTGTAAGGATGTTATATTGGCATCCCTTATCCTAATATGTCCCATCAAACCTATGATTTGACTTAATATAGGATCCATCTACCTATTTCTCTCTAGGATCTGGTGATACAAGTTTGTAACCTATGACTGGTACCTATCTCACTCTATCATGATCCTAACATCCTCTGTACCCTTAGCCCTTATCTGCTATCTTAGACTATCTAGTATTGCTTAATCCATTGTACTGATAGGTGGCCTTGAGGGCCCTACAACATCTAGACCTACCCCTCCCATTGCCTGGTCTCTTCTACCTATGACCTGGTCTCCCCATCTAAACCCATGATCTTCCCTATCAATGATCATCAATGCCTAATCAGTTACATCTTGTCCATCCTAACCATATTTCTATACTTGGGGTTGTGATCTCTACACCTATCATCTCCTCAAGTGATCATATGCCTACACTATCCTTTATACCACTCCTCTCCTCTTCACTCCCTGAGGAGGTCTCAATAATCTCTATGGTCGCCTATAACACCACCACCTAGTATAAGTTGATGTAACACCTAGATATACCATAAATGTCTAGTAATCCCATGTAATAGGATAAATACTAGCATAATTTACTCATGCCAAATCCTTATCCACTATTCTCCCTACTGGGGTCTCTCTTTATTGCTCCTAGCAAAGAGGTTCTCCTGACTTAGGATATCATGTTGGTTTCTGAACTATCTTTGTACCCTATCCAAATGATATTTTTCAATAATATAGTCCTATCACTTGGTTAGGTATCACATTATTAGCATGTATATCATGACATCTTCATCCCCTATCTATCCCCACTAAACATGCCTATAGGGCATCCACGTAATTTGATCATTTTTAAAGCTATCTAATGCCTATATATATAACTTCATGTCTCTTGCATGCATACACTATACTCATAAAATAAGGTACTACAAAAAAACCAAGGTCTAATTAGGCTATTTATCTCCATGTGTACCTAATATCCTCTCAATAGTACATGCTTCCAACACCAAATTTGAAGAAATAATGAAGGCCCAAATCTAGCTACCCCTCTGTAGGCACCCACATGCAACTCCTTGTATAAATGGCCTAGTACTATGGGACCCCAAGTAAATACATGGTAGTCTTGAACCATATTAGTAATTATATCCCCAACCCTAAGTGGAACCACTGCCCACTTGTTTGGCAATAGTATGCCAGTGATAAGAGACATAAACACTAGGGTCAGTGTATCAATCAACTCATACTTAAAATCCTTGCCCATATCAAATCATGAATCTCTTACTCTAATACATATATGATCACATAATATCTACATAGTATCACTCAAGGTTCATGACTAATAGTAGATAAATTCCCCTCCCATCAGTAACTAGAAGATATATAACATGTCCTCCAAAGTCATGGTCATCTCTCATATCATGAAGTGGAACATGCTGGTCTTAGAGTGCCACCACTCCATTAATTTTTTGATTAGATCCCTATCTATCCAAATAAAGGGCATCATTATAATGTAATATAAACCAATCATTTCTAGTACCCCACATTCTATTGGGCTCAGTTTGTGCATCTTGTGTAAGACCAATGGTTGTTTTAATCTAGATACTAACACAACTAAATCATCCTACACCATAAATAACCTATTGACCCTCAATAATTACTAACCATCCAATTTATACAATCACACCTATAATCCTACATATACATATACATATATATATATATATATATATATATATATATATATATATATATATATATATATATATATATATATAATCCTACATATACATATATATATATATATATATATATATATATATATATATATATATATCCATCTATCAATCACCATCTATCCTACCAATCCTGCCTATCCTATCTATCTTTTTTATCCTATCAACCCTACCTTTCATATCTAACCTATCCATCTTATCTATCCAACTGCTCTTAAAAAAAATCCTATCTAACTTACTAATCCCACCTAACCCCTATATCTAATACATATTTACCCATCCACCTACCCTACTTAGCCACCTACCCATATCCTTTCCTAAAGCTAACTTTCATCAAAATTGCATATAACCTTAAACCTTAATCAATGATTTTATCAAAATTGCATCTTGACTCTTTTGGTTTTGCAAAACTAAAAGTCATTGCTTGTGGTTTTGAAAAACTTAATATTCACCCATGTAGTATTTTTATACCATATATTTCTTGTTATGGTATTTCAAAATCATAATTCAACAAATACAATTTTGTAAAACTATAGCACACGACTACATTACCACCTCTTGTGATTGTAAAACTACAACTCAGGGTAAAACACCCAATTGTGATTTTGTATTATCCAACCCTACCCATAATAAATACATGTAATTAATGTATTAATTATGGAAATTACTAATCTTGAATAGAGCACTCACTAATGGTATTGCATTGGGTGGTCTGTGAACTCCCAGATCCTCTCTCCATGATGGAAAGCTTGTGGGATGCAATCCATAGTACTTATCTCCATATCTCAAATCAACCAAGTTAAAGAGTGAAAATGAATCTTTTTACCCCATAATTTTCTATTTTACCCCCTAATAACCCTATTATTTTACCCTTTCAACCCCATTTAATCCTTGTTAACCCTATTTTCCTTCCCAACTAATTTAGTCTGACTCTAGTATCCATTTTATCACATTTAATCTAGTTCCTAGTCATTGTTCTCTATCTCATAAGTCATTTTAATTATTCCTATGGGTTTGGATTTTCATTACCCCACTCATCCAACATCATGAGTCATAACTACATCAACATGAGGTTTCTTCAGACTATGTAGGTAACACTTGGTCACTTTTTGGTACCCAAGGATAGCTCAACCACTACTAATGATCAATCCATATCTCATACCATTTAGGTTGATAAAATCTATTAAATAATTTTGAGATATGATCATTATATCAAATCTATTTATCATCACCAATCCCTATCATATATCCATTATCATTCTATAACTATCCCTTTCATGTATCCTTGCTTGGGAAATGTTGATAACTTGTAGAATTCTTTATCTATCCATTTCCTGAATAAATGGCTATATCTTAGGAATCTTCATTTTATCACATGAATCCACTCACCTCTCTCCTTGACATTGGTCATTATCTAGGAATTATCTTAAGAGGATAATCATCATTTCTCATGTGCATTCCCCCTCAAGACTAGTCTCACACCTACACCCTTATCCCCTAGCATTTATGATTAGGTCATCTTATCATAGCTCACCCAAAACTTGTGGCATCCCAAACCCTCAATTTTATACCCATCTTAGGGATATCTTTTTGAGTGTCCATCCATCTCATTCCTCCCCACATGTTCCCTTGATGGGGTATAATGCAACCTCATTTTACTAACTCATCCATGAAACATTTTTTATTTTAAATACCATTAATCCCCACTCCATCACTTTTAATGTCCTTTCAAAGAGGGAAAAAATGTATACACCTAAATCTTCTTGCCCTTATTACTCCACTAATCCCACTAATTATCTTGATTTATCTCATTACCATAATCTCAACCAATTAATTAAATCATATTCACTAACATATATCCCCTACATCATGCTAATTTTATATACAACCCCATAATCTATTAATCCCTTCCTTATTCCACTAACATTAATCCCACCTCATTAATTATCCACTATCCCCACTTGATAATTTAAAATTCATATATATTCTAACTACCCCCTAGCTAACCTATCCCTAGCCTTTCCTACACACCTAGAACATTAAACCTCCATAAATACCTAACTAATCCTTATTATCCCCTAATCTAAACTAGAAGCCTCTATATCTAAATCCTTCCCTCACTTTCTAGAATTATCTAAACTAGAGAGTTCTAAATGAATTAAAAACTCATTTAAATCCTCCTCCATCAACCTATAAATAGACATGCTTGGAGCATGGTTAGGCTAATTAAAAATATTTTAATTCATCCTTGCATGCATATACTAGCTCTTTCAAGACTTCATACTCTCTTGAATCCATTCTAGCATCCATTAAATCCATTATATCCATCTTGAAGCCATTATCGAGCAATCCATTAATTAAGTCAAATAACATTGGAAAATTAGTTTAAAGATCTTAGAGGGAAGCCATTAGGATCAAGGTGATGATAAGGATCCATTTATATTGACAATTATTCCTATATTATCTCCCTTTGATGTTATTGTATTTTTGGTTTAAGGTTACTATCTATAGTATTTTTAATCTATAGCTCAAATTTATAAGCATACACAAAGCATAAGATTTGATGTAGTGGGAGACAATTGGATGACCAATCACCATAAGAATCGACACCTAGACTTCTAGAATTTTGGGGGATACTATAGTTAATGAGATTATTTGATAATAATTATCAAAAAATATATATAACTATGGATATGATTGGATGGTTGTTAAAAATGCATGGCTCGAGATCCATTAAATATAAATCTACCCCTAAGGTAGGCCTATAGGTTGCGTCAAGCCCCACCAGATATAGTTCTTAATGATATTGATCAAGTAGCAAAAAACTATAAAATGAGGGTTATATCCAACATTTGAGACACTTGGTAGGTCAAATACCTTTAGACTAGTATGGATCGAAATGGGAGACTTTGTTGAAATACATAGTTAGAGAGTAAAGAGAGAGAGAGAGATAAGAGCTCAAATAAATCATTTAGCCTTAGTTTAGTTGGAGGTATGAAGACTCCATTGTGGTAAGGGATCTTAATTACCCATTATAAATTTGAGAAGATACCAATATCTTGTCATTCTAGATAAATCAATAAAATAATTTTAGACATTTATTTTGTGACTCTGATGGATGCATGATGTAAGGTGTCCCTTCATTGGGAAACCTAACCATGTCTACACCACTATTGTACATGGAATGACACAAAGTATATTTTCATTATTTGATGTTTCACATAAATATTAGTCTATTAGGGCACACATAACATATTAGGATCAAGTTGAGCAAATGTACCTAAAGTCTCAAGACAACTCAACAAAATATTGATAAAATCTCAAGGTGCACATTTGGATGAATTTTTATATATATAAAAATAAGTGATAGGATTATGAAGGAGGATTCATAGGATATTAAGCATGAAATAAGTAATTACATGTTAGCATAACATAGTTATTCCACCAAAACAAGCATTAATACATAATAATTGGATTAAATATATCAAAGTGGCATAGCTATAAGATATTGATAGAATTAATACATTCAATTTAAGTAATTATGACTTATATTTATATAAATTTTATTGCACATAACTTGTGAATAATGCATTAATAAATTTTCACCATAAGATGGTGCTTTAACTCTATAAAATCCCACCTTGCCTTGTTAAAGAGATAGTTTTAGAGTTGATACAATTATCCTAAAAAATTATTGAGGCATTATTACATAGATTTATGATTTTAAGACAACTTGAATTAGACCTTGGGTATATTTTTAAATATCATGGTTAAGCATGTAATATATGAGTTTAAATAAAAAAATATCGAGCTTTACTCTTAACATTCATTGGATTTATGTGTTTGTATTATTTAATACAAAGTGTGATAATTATTTTTTAAATTCAATACAATTATATTTAATTTAGTTTGGGGATTTTTTTAATGAAAACCATGTTATATTTACAGATGTCAAGTAATATTAATAATTGGTTAACACCCATATGAAAACTAAAGAATGTCATCTCCATGCAACTAACTTAAATAAGACTTATTTTACCCTCTCTTTATGCCTCAAGTGAGCACACTAGTATTTAGTGTGATATGTAAGTATGGTGATTTTTTTAATATTTGGGTAAGAATGAGTGGTGAAAAACTCTTGAAATTCATGTAAAACAACCCAAATTTTTTATTTCATTTTCAAGAACCATTTGAACAAGTTGTTGAAATGATGAAAAAATATGATTCATTATATTTCACTAGAAAATATTAAACTACAGTTGGAGAATCTAGAGTGTGAGTTTGCAAATAAACATATTATCCTGATACATCAACAACCTAAGGAGTGGGTCAAATATAATTTTCATGATCCTTTGTAATAATTTTTATTCTATGAATCACCTAGACATTTGTACACATGGCTCACATATGTTATGGGTAGAATTAAGAAATATGAAAAAAGAACTCTTAGACTCACTAATATATGGAGTTGTTGAAGCACATATATATTATCTAGACTATAGAAATTTATATTTTGTGGTGTGTCACTTTTAATAGATATCTAATATAATTTTTAATACTGACATATTATTGTCCTAAGGAATTTGAGTATTAGTTTTTACATGAACCCAAATGCTCATATATTGCATAACTTCCTTTAGAGATCAATATTCTCATGGTAGATTGTGGTATTTAAAATATACCTATGGCCATTTAAGTCTCTTTCATATATAGATTATGCAAATGGTAGAATTTAAGGGGTGGATATGGTTCACATGTGTTGATAAGAAGAGGAGAGTTGGATTCCAACATGGAAAACATGGAAAACATAGAAAAATGTGAGCTCATATGACATACGTATGAAGAGGCTTAGTAAAAAAATGATTACCACCAATGACCCTAGGGTAATGTAAGACCTATTTTTTGTAGATGATATGAGTACCTACGTAAGATGGAGATGGCATGTGGATGAATCTTGTGTTAATGTAATGCACTCTAAATATGAGGAAACACATGTCAATGAGTAATGGTATAGTTTGGAGAATTATTATAAATATAATTTGAGTTATAGGAGCATGAATAAAACATAGAAAATGAAGCTTAACCCAAAATTCTACTTGAAGCATATGCTTGTGTGTTTCTTAACAAAATAAAAGTAAGTGGAGACTTTTTTTTCCCTCAAATTGGATAGATTAGGAGACAAAAGGTTTAAAAGAGTATTATGTATAAGGTAATACCTCATAATCCTTGGGACATGTTTTAACAAAACCCACATAGATAAAGACAACTATGATGGGAATGCCATCATCAAGGGGTGGTCATTTAACCACATAAACAAATGCATTATGATGAATAATGGTTGTTGGATATATATCATAAAATAAATGTGATAATATAAATGTATCACAACATAAGGTTGGGACTATCAAAGTTGTGCTCATATAGAGTGGGAATTTAACTAGTTTGAGAGGATGAAACCTAGGAGGTGGATAAAGTTTGAGTGCCTAAGAAATGACTAGCATGCCAGTCACACCAAGGATGTTATTAGTGTAACCAGTATTTCCTCATCAAGTCATATACAAGATGTCTCTAAGTGTGCCAAAAAATAGAGGGTTTGAAAATTCTATAGATCACATGCATAAATGTGAACCCATTTGGAGAGAAGGGTGTTACTGGACTAAATAAAAATAATAATCTAGTTCACTACCACATTGTCAGATCATGTACATACATGGTACCACAAGGATGACCCAAATTAGACCATTTTAGACTATGACCAATTAAAAATAACATTTTTAAGTAATATGATATTCTAGTTTTTAAAACCAAATTATTTATACTCTAAAGGATATGAAGTAGGATTTGAATGAGATCATCCACACCTATGATGCAAGATTTAAAACCTTTATCTCAAATATATAATTTTAAATTAATTATGTAAAACATGTGTAATGGTTTGTGGGAAAAATCCTATTAAATTTTAGGCCCAAATTATCAATGAAGACCTTTATAGATCAATGTGAGGCATTAGAGGTAGCGTTGAGGGCTAATGATATAGGAATATTGGATACAAATATTACTCCATTTATGGAGGCAAAATTTATTCAATGGAATCATAATTTTAATATTTAATTACTAATAAAAACATGAAAGGCACAATGGATTATGGTGTACTAAATATGAAGTAGAAGGGCAAAATATAAATAATTTACCTAGGTGAAATATCTGAGCACTTTTAACATCTTGTGAGATTTATCATGAAGTACATGATGTGAAAAATTATTCCTTAATACAATTATTTATATAAACAAAGGTTTAACTCTATTAAAAAATATGTGAGGTGTCTATCCATAATAATAAATATTTTTAAGTAATTGATGGAATTCATGAGGCACACAAAAGGGCGGAGCAAAAAAAATAATTGGGCCTTCAAATCAAGGCCATAGATAATATGGAGGTTAACAACCATATAATTTAAGAGGTGGTGTATGAGGTGCAAAATTATTCTTTCCATGCACCTATCATAATTTTGGTTTTTTAGGTCATTATCTATAGGATTTCTTGAAGTTTCCCACTTATGCATACTATCAGAGTAACTACCAACTAGAATAATGTCTAGATTTATATAGAAGTTAACACATAAGGATAATTAAAATAAAGGGGAAATTATGATCAGTATAGTGTGTCCAATAGGAAAATTGATGAATAAAGATGAAAGTCAGAAGACATAAGGAAAATTTTCAATACAACAATGTACAATTGTGCCACTACCCATCCCCAAGCAACATCAACTGAGAATATTCAATCAAGGTATAAACCTAATATGGATGGAGGTACACTATATATATTATTACACAACCTACCTAATGATTTTTCCTATAAGGATATATTTTAGGAAGCCATGGATATGATTCACAACCTATAAGGCAAGTTATAGTATGCTCAGGACTTAGATGCAAAGGCTATGGAAGTGCTCCACCAAAATAAATTAGAATCAGAGAAAGAAATTGACCTTTTAAAATCATAACCATTTTTATATTATAATTAATGATTATTATGATTTAAAAACATTTCAATAGTAAGTAGTGGGGATTATTAAAGTACCAACCACACTTAGTATGAGAGTGTGAAGTTGATAATTATCAAAATACTAGATACAACCAAGAATAAGTAATAGATGGATGGTTGGTGTGTTATATCCTCATAAAAATTGAATTATAGGTAAAAATTACCATGTAATACTCCGGGAATAAAATATGAAGCTTTGTGTTGATATCCTACCCTTAGATTTTATTTATGTTAAATAATACACATGCTCAACCTTTGGTAATCTTGAATAATGTTTGAGTGAACATAATGGAATTAAATTTTGTTACTAATTTTGAGGATATAGGGTTATCTAAATATAATAACTATCAAAAATTTCTTCACCAACATGGAGTTATGAAAATAATGTATATGTTCACTTCAAAAATCATTATATGAGCTTTGATAATGGGGAACAACATGTAGTCATTCCACTTGGAAATAAACATAGACCAATGTATGTATAAAGTGTGGATGTATATGAGGAAGTAAACCACATTTAAATTATCATTTCATAAACCACCAAGCACTTTGATGCAAAAAATAAAAGTGTTTTGGATTTGGGAGATGCAAACTCCATTTTTAAGACTACAAATGTTGCTTGTGAATGATGGGTGTAAGTTTAGTATGATGTGACAAGGTGAAAGTGTAGCAATGTAAACTCAAAATCAAGACCTATTATGGTGTAATAAAAACCAAGGGGAAAAAAAAATGGACTCAAAACAAGGTAACAAAGTATGAGTACCCCACATAATGTCTAACATGAATTGGGTGTACCACCTTAGTAAAGTAAAAAATAATACCTTACCATGGTTAAAGGATCCAAGAATGCTGACACATTTTTGAAAGATATGGAATTATCCATTCCGAAAGAGGAAATGAGGTTGAATAATTTAATACAAACCTTAAGGATTAGTACAATTTGTTAGTGGGCTATACACAATATAAGCCTACTAACATAGGCCATTATCAAAGAATCCATATGCACCTAGTTTGAATGTTGTAAAAATAGATAGGGAATACATAATTATGGTAGAATTTTTTTACCAAAAATGCATATCCATAAATACTAAGACATATGGACTAGAGGATTACAATGACTTCTTGAAATGTTATGGGTTCATGAGTTTCATATAACACTAGAGACTTGGGAATGTACGTGTTTTATTATTTATGAGACATGTAATGAAATGATGGTTGGGAAGAGGTAAGAGCCACTTTTGTGCATAAATTTTCATTTTATTCACCCAAGTTAGAACTTTATTAACATTTATTTTTGTGTGTTGATCCATATTTTATGATGAAACTATCATGGAGAGTATATACATGTTTTTCATAGTTCGAAGGGCCTTGTGATACCTAGGATGTTTAAGGAGTGTACTATGAATAATGATTATATAAATGAAGATTAGGAGGTTTGGATAAACTTGAATTGGAATTATAAATTTGGTAAAGATAATCTCATGCACCAAGTAGATAAAACACCATTAAAGGAAAATTTAAAAAACTTGAAAGTATAAACATTTTATGGAGAGTGAAAAGTAGTGAAACACAAGTAGATAAGCACAAGTACCATCATGATCACCTCAAAATAACCAAAGTTGATAACAGAACAAAGGAGGAACCAAATATTATAACTTAAGTGAATATTAGTCATATGAAGAGCTAGATAAAATTATCAAGATACTACATGAATACCAAGGAATTTTACCACATAGTTATAATAAAATGAATGGCTTACACCCATATTTGGGTAAAATGAAGATTAATCTTGTGAATGACACATGACCTATGAAGAAGAGACCATATATTATGAACCCTAATCTATATGGAAAAGTGAAGGAAAAGATAGACAACATGATGGCTACTAGATTTATTTATCTAATTGAAGAATTTGGGTGGGTAAGCTCCATGTTTATAATTATTAAAAATGATGGGTGCAACTAGATATGCTTTGATTTTTGGTTGTTAAATTCCACATGTATTTTAGGTCATCTTTCAACCCAACTCACCTAGGATATTTTGGAAGGAGTGGTACATTGAAAAATATATACTTCTACTTATAGGTTATCTGATTGTCATCAATTACAAATTGAGGATAAGGACGAGCCAAAAACAACATTGTAATAGAATGGAGCTATTTTGCATATAATTTTATACCTTTTGGGCCAAAGAATGTGTCAATTATATTCTCACACATCATAATAATAACATTCAAATAATAATTACATCATTTCCTCCAATTATATCTATATTATTATATGGTTTACACATTGGTCAAATACCACCCCAATAATTTATGCATGATGTCTAAGGATTTCCAATGGTTACAAACCTCCTTGAATTTAAAATAGTTTTGTTTTCTAACACCCTTTAGAACCTTTCTTAGTTATGTTATTTAAAAATAAGGGATGATTATATATATATATATATATATATATATATATATATATGTTATCTTATAATTAGAAATTCCAACTACATAAATGGATTTACACACATTTCTAGGACACATAGGCTACTACTACAAGTTCATTTGCAACTATGATTTTTTTTATTCCACTAAAATGATTATTATATTAGGATGGTTCATTTTTTGGATGGAAAGGCAACAACAAGCTTTTGATACATTGAAGGAAATACTTGTAGGTTCATTGTTCTCGTAGTTTATAAAATGGAATACGTGATTCCATGTCCATGTTAATGCATCAGGAATGACTATCATTACCATATTAACACAACTAGGTAATAATAAGTTTGATCATATTATCTATTTTTATAACCCAAATTTTAATTCAATTGAGAATGTGCTTAAAAAATAATTTCAATACCTTCTTTTCATGCCATTTATGTTTTTCAATGACCATGAAATACTCAAATATCTTGTGAATAATTCTACCTTACATGGAATAATTTGTAGATGGATCATGTTAATCAAAAAATAAAAAATAAATAGTATTCTAGATGGTATACTAGATTCCCAATTATATAAATTGTAGGGTGTTCTATAGGACCTCGTAGAGATAAAAAAATATTATAATCACATATTTCCCCTAGTGAATTGGCATAAAAAGAAAATAAGAAACTATAATTTATTACCACCCCTTATCATCTCATTGAGTGGAGTTGTACAAGATGGGTATGATGATTTTTTTGTAGATATGAAATAGAGGACAGACCTGCAACAATTTGTAAAATCTACATTATATGGTGGGAAACCAATTGAAAACTAATTTCACAATCAAATGAGGAACCTATTCATTTAACCAAGTAGATTCAAGAGGAACTTTAATAATAAAATATAAATATTACATTAAAATAATAAATATAAAGATTACATAAGATTATATAAAATGAGACACAATCTACACTTGGTTCATGGAGAAGGAAATTGAAATTGTTTTTGTAGTTTTAAGGTTTTATGTAAATTTTAATTTCTTCAACTATAAAAATTAAAATCTTTTCTTGAAAAATAAAAATAATAGTTGTATAGGAAAGAGATTTTCAGAGATGGGTAGAGGCTGGGGATAAGAAAATACAGCACCTATAAAGAAAATTTAAATATAAAAAAGTACTTTATGACCAATAAAATTTTATTTTATAATTAATTTTTATATTTAAACCTTCTAAATTTTTTAGGCAAGTATAATTTTTGTAGTTTTTAAAATTGATAAAACCGCTTCACTACATATCTACTCCTAAATAATATCTACAACACCCACTAAATATTTTTATAATTACAGTACCAGATGATCAAATAATTTTAGTGTTGAGTATAGTCATTTATGTTTGGTTGTGATTGATGTCAAAGAGAGCATGTTATACTATGAATTAATGACAAAGTGATCAAATTGATGGTTTGGAGATATATAACACATATACAGGTCTATAAGGATAAATAAGGAGTTGTGAGGCATCCATAAATATATTGGTGAAGATATTTTATGTCAATTGATCATTTGGAATGAGAAACATGCATCTTATATCTTAAGAGAAGCCAGACTATCACTACACATCATGTAGATATAGATGAACCAATAAGTTTGTGCATTTATTTTTAGTACTTAAAAAGTCAACTAAGGTCAAAGGATTTCAAGGAGATACTGTCTATAGTGTCAAGAAGGTCCCCTAAACAATTGGAGTCTTGAAGTTTTTTTGAGCTCAAGTTATAAAGCTTCAAAGTTGATCTTGTAGATTATGTCAATCCAGAGACCGTCAAGTTTAACTTCATTGAAGTCTGAGGTAAACTAGTTAGTATATCTAAAAATGCATGTTAAATTGTAGATCTTGATCTAATGGTGCATGTAGAAGTCGATATGTCAAAGTAAGAATGCACTAGTGATAAGTGTCACATTTGTGGAACTTGGATAGAAGATCAATAATGATCTCATGATCATGTAGTCAGAAGATTGATAGTGTGGGTTGAGTCAAAGAGTCAACATACACAGAAAGCATGTGAGGCTACCAAGTGGCATGATCATAGAAGAGAGGATATTAGATTAATAGTGTACATTGTAAGATAAAAATTGGGTTAATCTAAAGATATCAATGGAGCATGTTTTTTCAAATTTACCAAGGTACATGAGATGAGGTCAACATGCTTGATGTTTAACATATGCTCAGTGATCGTTGGAATTTGATTATTAAAATTTGTGAGGTAAAACCAATCTACAATTTTTGAGCTATAAGTTTTTATATATGAATAATTTTATCATGATGTAAAAGGCATAGTTGTAGAGGTCTTTAAGTCACATATGGAGAGCCTAATTAGAATATTTTAATGTTGATACAATCAAAGTTATGGATATCTAAAGTTGACTATGTGTTTTATCATGTTTTGTTAGTGATATGAGAAGGATAAATTGATATGTTATTAATAGTATTTTAATGTTTCAAAATGATATAACTATTGGAGAGTGTTGTATACTTAATAAGGATCATTTATGTGGATTTTGGAGGTTTGACCAATCCATATTTAGTATGAATAAAGGCTTCAAAGTTGACCATTTGATCATTCATGGTGTTCCTATGTATAAAATAATGTTTGATCATATTGTGCTTTAGAATAAGGATGTTTTGGTGGGGGAATTCACATGAATATGCCTCAAAGATCATACAGAGTGGAACCATATAATTTAAAGTGATCTTGTGTTCTTAATTTGCTTGATAGAGTGCTAAATGGGTGAATATGTCTCTATAAGACCCATAAGGGATATTTAGGATTAATTGAAAGGTGTAGCCACTTAAGTGTGACCTATATATGCTATGGATAACCTATGAAAATGTATTTGAACTATGTATTAGCATATTAGATGCCTTAATGGTTAATCCAAGTCTTATGGCTGACCAAGAAGTTGATAATAGATGAATACTCTATAAATAGTGAAGACCAAGGCAATGGTTTATAGACTTAAGAGATTAAAATATTCCTATATTCAGAAAGAAGAAGATAGAAGTGAAGGAAAGATATCAGAGAGAATGTGCTCAGTCAATGGAATGAAGTACATAACAAATTGAGGATGAGAAAAGAAGACTAGAGAGATCCAAAATGGTGTTTTGGATGCATTTCTTATATGAACAAGTTTTTGAGTGTGTGAAGATTTGAAAGAAAGGTGTTACACATTGTGTCTCCAATAAGATTGGTCTATAATGAGAATTATAAAGTTGTTAATTTAAAAAGGCTTTGTGTAGGTGCTTAACATCTAGAACAAGTTGGTGCTTGTTCAAAATTAGGGGTGGGTGCTCTTTGTGAAGTGGGTGCTTCACTAAAAGTGTCTATTGTTTATAATCATCTTATAAGACAAGTATTCCATGTTTTTTTAGGCTTAAGAGTGTATTTTATTCCCTAACAGGGTTTCTCACATAGATATTGTGTTATGTGTGTGATCTTACATCATATTTCTTATTCATTATTATGAACATTTTTTATGCTTTATGAATGCTAGTGGTCACTGATAAAGAGTTTGAAAGGATTACATTTGAAGTTTGAAATATCTTGTATCATTAATTCACCACCCTCTTAGTGATTGTACCTCCAACAATTGGTATTAGAGCATGACCTTATTTGTAAGTTTAACAACTTGAAGATGATTCAAGGTACATTATGGAAAATCAATATATGTAGGGTTTATCTACAAAGCAAGTACCACTATTCAATGGGTCAAATTATGCCTTTTAGAGTAAAAGGATGAGGACATAAATCATGTCTCTAGGGTTTTATATTTGGAAATCTGTTATAGATGGTTATGCTACACCAATTGCTCCTCTAAATAGTGTTGTTGACAAGAAGTTGAGTGAAAATAATTTAAAATCTATGAATGCTATCATTTGTGGTCTATTCAAGGTTGAGTTTACCGAAGTGATTCATTACAAGTCTGCTAAGGAAATTTGGGTAAAATTATAGACTATCTATGAAGAAGACTCTACGGTAAAACTAACTAAGTTGTAAACCTACTATAGACAATATTAAGGTCTCAAAATGAAAAAAGAATATATGTGGTATCTTATCTTCTAAGGGTTGATGAGATATTAAACATGATCAGAGGTCTTAGAGAGGAGATTAACAAATCTACTATAGTACAAAAGGTATTGAGGACACTTACACTCAAGTTTGATTCAAAAAAATTTATTGTAGAAGAAAGTCATGATCTCACTAAGTTGAAGATGGATGAAAGGAGACAAAATCCAAGAAGAATAAGTTAAGCCTTGAATATTCTAATCTTAATTAAGATAAAATTGAAGCCGTGATTTTAAGAAATTGAATATTAGATCATATAAGTATGAAGGAAAACTTCATTTCAAATGTTTTTCACGTGTTAAATTTAGTCATTTTATAGCTAGATGTCCATGTATAGACAAGTCTAAAAACAAAGAAGCTCATAAGGAATCTCATGAGGATGAATACAAGAAATCTGAGGGTCCTAGTAAGTATAAAAAGTTATTTAATAAGAAAAATGGAAAGAAGGAATCATACAAAGGCAGTAAGAGCATTTACCATGAAGAAGATAGTAACTCATTTGCAGAAGTAGAAGTAAACACATATGATAGTGATGATTCTTTTTATAATAGGTACACAGAGACATTGTTCATGGCTCTTAGTGATTATGAAAGAGAATGTTATTTAAGTAGATATTTCTTTGGTGGAGATATCTCAAAGGATGAATATGAAAAATTCACTCTTAAAGATAAATATCTAGATACTATGGAAGAAATGAAGATACTACAAAGTAAGAACAGAAAACAAGATTCCTTGATCAAATCCTATGAAGAGTAAATTTGAGTTTTTGAAGGTAGAATACATAATAAAGTCAAGGAGCATGATGATATCACACAATAATTTTAAACTTAGGTGTGTAATATTAATAAATAAGTGAAGACTAAGGATGAAGAGTGTATCATGTATCAATCATAGATAGAGTCTTTGCAAATGAAACTAAATCAAGCTATGAGCAAAGATACAACTGATGACTCAGATAATAAGGATGAATTGATGAAAGCTCTTGAAAATCTAAAGATTGAGAAGAAAAAGAATAAAGAGATTATGTCATAAATCAAGGACTATGAAGAAAATTTTAATATATTTGAAGCAAGATTGAATGATGACACCAGGGAATATGAAGATACTATCAAACATCATAATGGTCAATTGAAAACTATGTCTATAATCCTAAGAGCCAAAGAAGATGAGTACTTAAGGTATGTAACTAAAATTGAGTCATTAAAATCTAAGTTAGATAAAACATTTTGTAAGGTGAAGTCATTTATTAAGTTTGAAAAGAGCTCAAATGATCTTGATAATATTAGTAGTAGTCAGAAACATGCAAGTGATAGAACTGGTCTTGGATACAAAGGAGAATAAAAGCATGTAACTCAAGACAAGATAAATTTGATGTGAATAAGTATAATTAGACTTTGAAGATCAATCATTAGTTAAGGAATGAAGGCATTAGAAGAATGAAGATAAATCAGATCAGACAACCAAATGCTATAAGGTATGCCAATTTCAATGGTCATTTTTATTCTTGCAATCAGTTTGGTCATAGGTCAAAAGATTATAAAGATCATTAAATATTGAATTTTCATGGAATTATGAGAAAGATAATGGAAATCATGAATAAAATTTTCACTCAAGACAGTCAATAGGTTCACAAGGAAATAATGACATCTTTTGCTACAAGTGTGAAAGATTTGGTCATATTGCGAAGTTTTATAATATCTTCATCAGGAGACCAAATGATCAAGTACATGAACAAATTAATGAAACTATAAGAAATCATCATATGTCTCAATTACATGGTATGTATAATATGAGAAATCTCATTTGTTTCAAATGTCATGAGAGAGGTCACATAGTAAGGTTATACAATAATGATAGTAGTATACTTCAAATATTATCAATCCTAACATGAAGAGGAGTCATAGTGAATGGAGACCTAATCAGGTAAATGAGAAAACATACTCAAAATGGATTATTATCCATGATTGAATAGGGAAAAATTTCAAGTATCAAGGAGCATGCCTAATCTTCCCAAATGAACAAGGAAATCAAGTAGGATCCTAAGATAACAGAAAAGACTAAGGTTAACAACTTATTCAAGTCAATTAAGAGAATAGAAATATGGGAATCTCTTGAGTTTTGGGACTTTTAGTCTCACTATGTCAAAGGGGTGTCTCGCTCTAAGCTTCAAGGAGACACTTGATAGAAATAGAAAGCATTATGGATGCTTATTGAGCTTTGATTGTTTACAAGATAGGTCATTAGAATGAAGATGTTGGTTCTAAATGACTATAGGTATAAAATGGAAGTTTCCAAATGTCTGATCAAGAATGCGATGTTATCTAGATATTTTATTGCATATAAAAGAGACATTTTTTTGTGGAAGCAAGTATCTGTGATTTAGGTAATGATCAAAGTGACAATTAGTATAGAGATTAAAGACAAAGGGTAAGTTATTATGAATGATATGATTTTTAGATGAGGGAATTTGTGAAAATTAAATTAGTTTGGATGTTGGTCTTAGAGGTTGATCAGTTAGGATAATAATATCATTTGAAGGTGTGTTTGGCTAAGGGGGAGTTAACTCAATTAGATTGAGTGGCTTGAAGAGATGTGAGCAATGTTAGGGGGAGATTTCTAAGCTTTGTGAATAGTTTTTTAGGTTCAAGGATCAAATTAATCCAAGTTTATATTGGTGCATGTCAAAGGTGGGAGAAATTTTTTCACATGTTTGAAAGTATGTAAGTTTCCTGAGCATTTTAAATAGTATTTTGAATGCATTCATTATGTTAAGGAATGATTGTTGGCATGTTGAGGAAAAGACCCTTTGTCATTAATTTAAAAGGGGGAGAAAGATTAAAATGAAGTCATTGTTCAAATAAAGTCATTCTAAGGGAGTTTTTCCATCAATGACAAAGGGGAAGATTGGTGATCATAGTTATTGATGTTTGGTTGTCATTGATGTCAAAGAGATCATGTTGTACTAATGAATTAATTGAAAAGTGATTAGGTTGATGGTTTGGAGATATATAACACATATGTAGGTCTATATGGATAGAGAAGAAGTTGTGAGGCATCCATAAATGTCTTGGTGAAGCTCTTGTATGTTAATTGATCATTTGTAATGAGAAACATGCTTCTTATAGCTTAAGAAAATATAGATCATCACTACCCATCATGAAAATATGGATGAACCAACAATTTTGTGCATTTATTTTTGGTACTTAGAAAGTTATTTGAGGTCAAAGGATTTCATGGAGATATTGTCTATAGTGTCAAGAAGGTCCCTTGAAAATTTAGAGTCTTGAAGTGTTTCCAATCTCAAGTTATAAAGCTTAAAAGTTGCTCTTGTAGACTATGTTAGGTCAGAGACTGTCAAGTTTAACTTCATTGAAGCCTGAGGTCAACTAGTTAGTAGATCTAATGGTACACATTAAATCACAAATTTTGATCTAATGGTATACATCAAAGTCAATATGACAAAGTATGAATGTGCTAGTGACAAGTGTCACATTTTGAAGCTTAGAAAGAACATCAAAGATGAGTGTATGATCATGTAGTTAGAAGATCAATGGTGTGGGTCAAGTCAAAGAGTCAACATATGTAGAAGGCACATGGGGATACCAAGTGGCATGATCACAAAAGAGAGGATCTTAGATCAATGGTGCACATTTCAAGATAAAGACTAGGTTAATCCATAGAGATTGATGGAGTAAATTTATTCAAAGTTTATAGGGTACATGAGATGAAGTCAACATGATTGATGTTTAACATATGCTTAGTGACCATTGGAATTTGAATATTTGAATTTGCAAGGGAAAACTAGTCTATAATTTTTGAGCTATAACTTTTGATATATGCATAATTTTATCATGGTGTAAAAGTAAAATTTGTATAAGACTTCCAGGTACATTTAGAGAAACTATTTAGAAGTTTTAAATTTTGGTATAGTCAAAGTTATGGAGCACTAAGTTGATGGTGTGTTTTATCATGTTCTGTTAGTGATCCAATAAGGATAAATTGAGTTGTTCTTGATGGTATTTTGATGTTTCAAAATGATCTAACTATAAGAGAGTGTTATATACTCAAAGAGGATCATATATGTGGATTTTTGAGGTTTTACCAATCCATATTCAATATTAAAAAAGGCTTCAAAGTTGACTATTTGATCATTCATGGTGTTCCTATGTACAAAATAATGTTTGATCATATTGTGGTTTAACAAAAGGATGATTTGGTGGGGGAATTCACATGAAGATGTCTCAAAGATAATATATAGTGGACCCATGTAATGAAAGTGATATTGTGTTCTTAATGTTGTCAATAGAGTGTTAAATGGGTGAATAGGTCTCCATAAGACCTATAAGGGCTACTTAGGCCTAATTGAAAGGTGCAACTACTTAAGTGTGATCCATAGATGCTATGGCCAACTTGTGATAATGTATTTAAAATATATATTAGAATATTATGTGTCTTAATGGTTAAGGCAAGTCTTATGGTTGACCAAGAAGTTGATAATGCATGAAGACTCTATAAATAGTGGAGACCAAGGCAATGGTTTCTAGACTTGACTAATTAAAATCTACTTGTATTGAGAGAGTAGAAGAGAGAGGTGAAGGAAAGAGATTAGAGAGAATGTGCTCAATAGATGGATTGCAATACATAGAAAATTGAGGATGAGAAAATAATACTAGAGAGATCTAAAAGGGTGTTTTGGATGCATTGATTGTATGAGCAAGTTTGTGAGTCTGTGAAGAGTTGAAAGAAAGGTGTTATACATTATGTCTCTAATCAGATTGGCCTGCAATCAAAATTTTGGAGTTGTTGATTTAATAAGGTGTTGTGTGGGTACTCAACATATAGAATAAGTTGGTGATTTTTCACACTTAGGGATGGTGCTCCTTGTGAAGTTGGTGCTTCATTAAAAGTGTATCTTATTTGTAATCATCTTATAAAACAAGTAGTCCATGTGTTTGCAAGCTTGAGAGTCAGTTTTATTCCCCAAGATAGTTTCCCTTGTAGATCTTGTGTTATGTGTGTGATATTGCATCATATTTATTATTCATTATTATGAACATATTGTATGATTTATGAATTCTAGTGGTCATTGATTAAGAGTTTGAAAGTATTGAATTTGAATTTTGAAATATCTTTTATCACTGATTCACCCCCCTCTCAGTGATTGTACCTCCAACAATTAGGTGTAAATTATGTAGGAGAGGCTAACACATGTAAAATATTATTTTATAATTTATGGTGGCCAAACTTGTTCAATTATGTAAAATATTACTCACAGAAATGCCATGTGTGTTAATGGATTGGTAATTCCAATTGCAGGGACAAAATGCCACTAGTTCCTATCACTAATTAGGAAACATTTGATAAGTGGGGAATAAAAAAAATTGGGCTCATATTCCCATCCATGCATAGTATGGGTGAGCACTATATCACCATGTGACTAAATATATAATAATATAGATGGAAGGAGTTCCCACAAAAAAATGTACTGCAACAATAATTACACATTTGCTCTAGGAAAATGTCTTAAGTTAGTATGGGTACCCATTAATCCCAACAAGTGGTCAGGGAGAAATGTTTTATAATTATGTTGTATATTTTTTTATAAAAATTCGTGGTAGTAAACCATAAAACCACACCTTACCACTCTCATGGGATTGGAACCATCACTTTTAAAAATAATATCCTTAGTCAAACACTAACAAAAACTATGACATCAGCTTCAAGGATCAGGATGGCCAAATTTATATAATATTATTGATGTATAGGATATTTTATAAGCACATGAACAAGTATACACATTTTGAGTTAGTTTTTGGAATTGAAGCAAAGTTACTATTTGACTTTTGGTATCATCTATGTTTCATGGGATGACAAGGAAAAGATTGACACATGGTTGGAGGAACTTATGAAGAGAGAATATAAGTGCATTATCCATATTAAAAGAAGGATTTTGAGAAGAATAGAATAAGGAGTTTAATAACAAGCACATTAAAGGTAAGATATTACACAAGGGCACACATTTTCTGCTTTGTGATTCCAAAATGCTGAGTATCCAAGAAAACTCTAGATTTGTTATATATGGACTTCAATACATGATATTATAAAAAATGATGCATGTAATTATGCATGTCATATGGAGAAATTTTCCCTATGAATTTCAATGAAAATAGGGTCAAACCTTATCATATGTAATTTTTAAATGAGCCTTTCAATAATAAAGTGTATGTTATATTATTATGCCTTCATGTTTTTATGTTTTTTTAGTAGTTTTATTTTTATTTCCAAAAATAAGTTAAAATGATTATTCTTGCACTATCTTGAGTAAAAATAAATTCACACAACCCTATAAGGATATTTAGATGAGTCAATTGAAATATTTCATTGAAATCCTTATGTAAAATGTTTAAGGGCTTCAATGAAGGTGTTATTGCATCATGCTATTTTTAAAGTTTGTTCATCTCAATTTTGGATTTTAGATAAACATGTTAAGATTTCCAATATTTATGTTCAATTATTATTTTTTGAAAGTTTTATTTACATGGATAATATGTGAGTTAATAAAAACATGACTCACCATGTCTCATTTTTCATAATTTACAAATTTTAGAAGGTTAATTGGGATATACAAAGGCATTAGTTGCACCCACATAATTAAATGGAAAAAGGACCGTATGGACACACCCATTGGATAATGAAATTGATTCCCTTGAGGATTATATGCATATTTAATGTCAAGTAGATTGAAAAATTAAATGAAGGCTCAAAAAATTAATGAAGGGAATGAATATTAATAGATGCATGTGGAAAAATGGATCAAATATTTGGATACGTGAGATAGGCAGGGTGAGGAAACATGAAAGGAAAAGGGATGTGTGTTGTACCCAAGAACATAGGGAAGAGGTAAAGGCATATGTTAGGCCTAATCATAATTTTTGATGGGATGACATCCTTATAATTAAATGTGAATGTATAGAAGTGACAATAATTACTAGTTAACATTATGGTTTGTGTCATTATGATAATTTAAAAATTGGAAAGCATTATAAATTTCCCTCTACCTATCATTTTCACCACTCGTCATTTCTTAAGAAATTAAGATCCATAAATCACAAATCAAATATAGTAAACTACAACAATCAAATCTAACTTGGTTTCAATGAAATTAAGGTATCAATCCTAACATTCATTTATATAGAGGTTTAAGCAATTTTTTCAAGAAGAATTTAATTAAATAACATGAGGAATGTTAGGATCTTACAATACAATTGATTACTTTTGTGTAAGCAACTAAACATGGAATTAAACAAGAAATAATAAGTAACTAAAAATCAAAATCAGCAAAGAATATGAGATATAAGAAACAACCGAAAACTTGTATTAAACTCTTCCAGAAGGAAATACAATTGAAGAAATCTCTCTTTCTTCCACACCTTTTAGATGTACAGATCTCTTTCCCTCAAGAGTTCTCTCTCTCAATTACAACCAATTCAATCCTTGAATTGTCTACCCTTTTTCTCATGTCTACAAGCTATGAAGATCTAACCCTATTATATAATACTAGGATTCATGAGCTATGCACTCTCCACCGTTAGATACACCTCTTAATCAAAGGTTCAAATCAGTCCTGCCAAAAATAGAAACATGGACTCAATACTAATAGTTACTCTTTTCATGCAAACAATCTATTCTTCCTCGAAAATAGACTTCTGGAATGCACAGGTGATCGACGTCGGTAGCTTCTGATCGAATCCTGACCGATGTTGGTGACTGTGTAACTCCAACAACCTCTACATTTGCTCATCTGGTAAAGCTTTTAGCTCCACAACTCAACAATTTCCCACTTAGAGATAAACAACTACACCTGTACCTATACAACAACATCCTCTAGCTTGTTTCTCCATCTTTAAGTTCAATCTTGAAGACCAACAAAATTTGAATGAAGATTCAACTTCTCCTTTGTTACCAGCTTTGTTAACATATCAACAGGGTTCTTATCTATATGGATCTTTTCTAGCTTCAACTAACCATCCTCCAATACATGTCTAATGAAGTGGTACCTAAGCTGTATATGTTTGGTTCTTGAATGAAAGGCTGAATTCTTTGCCAAATGAATTGCACTTTGACTATCACTGTACAATCTACAACTCTTTTGCTCCTTTCCCAACTCTTCCATGAACTATGTCATCCATATCATTTGTTTGCTAGCCTCTGTGACTACAATGTATTCTGCCTTTGTATTAGACAAGGCAACAACCTTCTGCAACTTTGAAATCTAGCTAACTGCTATTCCACCAACAGTGAACACATATCCTGTGGTACTTCTCCTGCCATCCAAGTCACCTGCCATATCTGAATCTACATACCCATGTAGAGAAGTGTTTAACCCTCCATAGCATAAATTCCTACTACTAGTCCCTCTCAAATATTTGAGAATCCATTGAACTGCTTTCCAATGTTCCTTTCCTGGATTGGCCATAAACTTGCTGATAACTCCCACTGCTTGGGCAATGTCAGGTCTAGTACATACCATTGCATACATCAAGCTCCCAACTGTTGAATCATATGGAACTCTACTCATGTACTCAACCTCATCATGTGATTTAGAACACTATTCTTTGCTCAACTTAAAGTGTCTAGTCATAGGTGTGCTTACCGGTTTTGCATCCTGCATATTGAACCTATTCAACACCTTGTTCACATAATCCTCTTAAGACAAAATCAAACTCTAATTTTTCCTATGTCTCTTAATACTCATGGCAAGGATTTTATTTGCTGCTCCTAAATCCTTCATGGTAAATGTGTGAGCTAATTTTACCTTAAGCTCAATAATATCCTACATGTGTGAACCTGCAACAAACATATCATCTACATACAGTAACAAGATAATATAATTACCATTATCCAATCTGTTAAAATAAACACAATAGTCAGATTGACATCTACTAAAGGCATGCTCTATCATAAACCTATCAAACCTCAAATACCATTGTCTTGGAGCTTGCTTAAGACCATATACACTTTTCTTCAACCTGCACATAAGTTTCTCCTTACCTTTGACCTCAAAACCTTCCGGCTGATCCATATATATTTCTTCATCGAAATCTCCATGAAGAAATGTTGTCTTACCATCAAGCTGCTCAAGATGCAAATCTTTAATAGCAACTAAAGACAATACAGTCTGAATAGAAGTCATTTTTACTACAAGAGAAAAAATTTCACCAAAATCAATACCTAGTTTCTGTGCAAATCCCTTTACTACCAACCTAGCCTTATGTCTCATTTGTCCATTCTCACCTTCCTTTAACCTATAAACCCATTTATTTTTTAGTGTTTTCTTTTTGACTGGTAACTCAACCAAATCCCATGTTTGGTTCTCTTTCAAAGAATCAATTTCCTCTTTCATGCCATGCTCCCACTATTTTCGGGATTCTACCTACATTGCCTCATCAAAACTTTTTGGTTCTCCACCATCAGTGAGCAACAAGTAGTATAATGAAGGGGAATAATGAATTGGAGGTTTACTTACCCTTTCAGACCTCCTCATGGGTGTTTGAAACTCATTCACTGCTTGTTGTCTGCCCAAATTCTCTGTCAGTGACTGATCTCGATCAACTCTGGGTCTGTACCTAACCGATGTCAGTTCCACCTAAAGGATGTCTGTTCCTTCCTGACTGATGTTAGTTACCATTTGATCGATGTCATTTCCTTTATGACTAATGTCAGTTCCTACCTGACAGATGTTGGTGTTTGTGTTTTCTTGTGTGTGAAAATTCTTACTCGCGAGCTCATTTTGGATCATAACCTCATCCAAATCAACATTGCCCTACTCAAAATTATTTAGCCTCTTGAGCTGATCATTGTACATCACCTTTTCATTGAAAACAACATCATAGATTCTAATAATTTTGTTAGTTCCTAAATTCCACAACTGGAATCTGAAATCTCCAGAGCCATAACCAATGAAAGTGCACCACATAGATTTAACATCCATCTTCTTTCTATTTTCTTTATCAACGTGCACAAAAGCTTTAGAACCAAAAACTTTGAGAAATGAAAGATCTACCTTTTTACCTATCCAAGCCTCTTCTGGAATACCACCATCTAGAGCTGTAGAAGGTCCTTTGTTAATTAGGTAAACTTTAGTATCTAAATCTTCTACCCAAAACCATAAGGGCAAACCAACATGCAACCTCATACTACGTGCATGCTCCATTATTGTTTTATTCATCCTTTTAGCAACTCTATTATGCTGAGGTGTCCTTGGAACCATCCTTTCCCTATGTATTCTACTCATAGAATAGTAACTCTTGAATTTATTGTTGTAGTACTCACCACTATTGTCAGATCTAAGGCACTTCAATCTCAAACCTATTTCATTCTCAACCAAAGCTTTCCATTTCTTAAATGTGTCAAAAACATCAAATTTCTTCTTTATGCAATAAAACCATACCTTTCTTATAGAATTATCAATGAAAGTAACATAATATTGTGATCCTCCAATAAAAGCTACCTGAGCTGGTCCCCACACGTCTGTGTGAACAACCTCCAACTTGTGCTTCTTCTTTGTTGACCCAATTTTGAGAAACCTCACTCTCTTCTATTTTCCAAAAATACAATGCTTGTAGAAATCTAGATCTATGATTTTCAAATCTAAAAGCTTACCTTTTGACTTAAGAATAGTCATTCCCTTCTCACTCATGTGTCCAAGCCTATAGTGCCACAACTTTGCATCTACATCTGAAGTAGATAGAACAGAAGGAGAATAATTAGTATTACAATTACATAGATAAAGAGTACCTACTCTCTTACCTATGGCTAATACAAGTGCACCCTTGGAAACTTTCCAAGATTTAGCTGTGAGAGTTACTGTGCAACCCTCATCCCCCAACTTTCCTACAGAAATCAAATTTCTCTTCAGGATGGGTACATGCATAACATCCTTCAACACCCATGTGTTGCCATTCTACAATTTCAGCTGCACTTTTCCTTTGCCAACAATTTTACAAGGCTCATCATCCCCTAAATAGACTATTCCAAAATCTCTATGGACATAATCATTGAAAAATTCTCTATTTGAGGTTGCATGGAAAGAGGCACCAGAATCTAAAACCTAAGATTCTATTTTATTATCCAAAGAAAATATAAGAGCATCTTGTGCCATAATACCTGCAACTTTTGCTTCTTCTTTACCTTCATGCTGATTTTCTTCTTTAACTTTCAAATAGCAATCTTTCTTTGCATGCCCTATCTTTCCACAATTCTAGTAGGTTATTTTTCTTCCATTTATGGATTTGGATCTACTTCTCATCTTTGACTTTGACCTTGATCTCCCTTGCTTTCCCTTCTCTTTTTGCCTTCCCCTGCTTTCAACACTTAAAGCATTACTTGATGATTCCCTTGTGCTTTTCTTGTGAGTTTCTTCATTCAAGATTACACTAACAACATCAACTTTCAAGATGTTTGTAGCAGATGCAATATTACTAACTGCCATTACCAAACTATGCCAACTTTCAGGTAAAGAGCATAAAATTAAGAGAGCCTTAATTTCATCATAAAAAACTATTTTGATTGAATTTAATTGATTTACTATTGCATGGAAATCATTAAGATGACTAGATATAGATCCACCTTCCTGCATTTGTAAATTAAATAATTGCTTCATAAGATATACCTTATTCAAAGCTAAGGGCTTTTCATATAAATTTGCCAAAGTATCCATTAACTCTACCATTGTCTTTGCCTGTGGTAAGTTAGAAATCACAGAAGATGCCAGGTTCAACCTTATAGATCCCAAAGCCTTTCTATCAAGAACACTCCATTCTTCATCTTGCATATCTGTGGGCTTGCTTCAAACCCCACCCAACGGTAAGTACAAATCTTTATGATATAGAAATCTTCTATTTGCATCCTCCATAATTGATAATTCTTGCCATTAAATTTCTCCATTCTTAGTTTACTTTCTTCTGCAATTTCTTTACTCCTACTCAATCAGAAACCCCTGTGAGTGAACCTGTAATCAACAAACACTAACCCACTTTATACCAGTTGTTAGTGAACCTAGCTCTGATACCACTTGTTAGGGTCTTACAGTATAATTGATTACTTTTGTGTAAGCAACTAAACATGGAATTAAACTAAAAATAATAAGTGACTAGAAATCAGAATCAACAAATAATATGAGATAAAAGAAACAACCGAAAACTTGTATTAAACTCTTCTAGAAGGAAATACAATTGAAGAAATCTCTCTTTCTTCCACACCTCTTAGATGTATAGATCTCTTTCCCTCAAGAGTTCTCTCTCTCAATTACAACCAATTCAATCCTTGAATTGTCTACCCTTTTTCTCATGTCTACAAGCTATGAAGATCTAACCCTATTATATAATACTAAGATTCATGAGCTATGCACTCTCCACCATTAAATACACCTCTTAATCAAAGGTTCTAATCAGTCCTACCAAAAATAGAAACACGGACTCAATACTAATAGTTATTCTTTTCATGCAAACAACTGTTATTCCTCAAAAATAGACTTCTAGAATGCACAAGTGACTGACGTCAGTCCCTGTCTGTCTGCACATGACCGACGTCGACCGATCCATAACCGACATTGACAGCTTCTGGTTTCAGGCACCTAGAACAACAAACATGTTCAGATACCACTTTGTTGGGGGATCACAAGAACAACACCTATTCTGATCCCACTTTGTTAGGATCTTGCTCCTCAGAAAGAGCACAGTATGATTACCAAATATAAGCAATTATAAATATGGAAATAACCAAAAATACAAGTAACTAGAATTCACCAATAGCACAAAATATGAGAGACAATACACTATCTTGTATTAACACTTTACAGAAAAGAATACAATAAAGAGCCGCCACACTCTTTCACCTTACAGAGGTTTGCCACACCTCAAGTGTATAGTAATTCTTCTCACACACACTCTCCTACACAAAAAATGGTCCCAACAACCAACTCACAAACAGAATTGGTGTTCACCTCTCCAACTAGTCAGTAATAACCCTACCAGTTCACCAAGCACTCTAAAGTACTTCAAGTTGATCTCCCATGAACCTATAACCTACAATTCAAAAGACCATACTCACACATGTAGATCTCCTATGAGCTTGCAACAACTTGCAACTCAATGATCTTACACTTAGAAGAAACTTCCTTGCCTTCCTTATCTTATATCTTTTTACAATACATGCCAATGGGTCTATAAATAGATCCCTAACTTAAACAATAACTTAGACTCTTAATTTAGACAAGTATCCTCGCAGCCAAAGACTCTAACTGGCCTTTACATGCAAACACTTTGTTCACTTAACTAACTGTCTGTGTAACGAGCAGTTCTAGAACACACAGGCGATCGATGCCGGTCCCGCTAGTCTGGTTCTGTTGACATCGGCTGACTCCCTGCCGTCGCCAGTGGCCTTCTGCACTGGTCACGACCGACGTCGGTCTTGCTGTCGATGCCAGTGCTCCTGGATCTCAGCAACCTTTGTTCCTTCTAGTTTGCAAAGAGTTGAAGCTTTTAGTTCCATAACTCAATAATCTCCCACTTGGAGATAAACAGTTGTAACCTATACTTGTACCTGTACTTAGTCTAGTTTGTTCCATTGGCTTTGTATCCCTCCTCAAGATCACTCTTGAAGACCAACCACCACAAATCTGTAGTGCAAACCCTGTCATCCAAATCATCTGCCACATCCACATCTACAAACCATGTAGAAAATAACCTGAACCTGCATAACATGTGCACCTGCTGCTAGTCCCTGTAAGAATCCACTAAACTGTCCTTCAATGGTTCTCTCTTGGATTGGCTCTAACTTGTGACAACTCCCACTGCTTGGGAAAACTCAGGTTTAGTACATACCATGCACTCAGCCTCATTATGTGAATCAAGACACTTGTTCTAAGAACTGTCCAACCATCAGCGTGCTAACCGGTCTCACACAATTATCCTGAAACAAAGTCAACATATGAGCTACCATGTCTCTAGAACACACTCATGCCAAAGAATCTTGCTACTCCCAGATTCTCCATGACAAACACTTGAACTAGCTTTACCTTTAGTTCAGCAATACCCTGTATATGTAACCCTACAACAAGCACATCATACAGAATTAGGATAATGTAGCTAATATTATCCAACCTGGTAAAGAGAAACACAATGATCAAACCTCCATTGCCCTGCAGCTCATACAAGACCATATACCCTGATCTTCCATCTCACGTATCCATTTTCACTCTTCTTTACCCTGAACATCCATTCATCTATCAGTGCTTACTTCCAGCTGGCCACTCTACCCAAAACAACTGTTTGGTTCTCCTCCAAGGAATCACATCCTCATCCATGTCAAGCTCCCACTATTTCCTGGATCTACCTGTTCTGCTTCTTCAATAACTTCCTGGTCCTATGCCATAAGTGAGCAACAAGTAGTGTAAAGAAGGGAAATAACAAATTTAAGAACTTACTTACACCTTCAGTCCTCCATATGGGCACTTGAGACACCTTGATAGCTTGCTGTCCACCCAAAATTCATCTCAGTAATCGATGCTGGTTACATCTTAGTCTGCACCCGATCGATGTCAGTTCCCTACGACTGCCCCCTTGCTAATGTCAGTTTCTTGGCTGATGCCGGTAGTTATCTGCCCTGAGTCACCGACGTCAGTCTGAACATAGCCAACGTCGGTCCCTGTCTGGACGTTGATGTTGATTTTTCTGTCGACGTCGGTCTCTGTGTTTTTCTAGTGAGACTTAAATTTTTCTTGTGAGCTCTTTTTGGATCAAATCCTTGTCCAAATCACCCTTGCTCTGCTCAGAATTCTTCTACATCTTGTGCTAAACTATGTCCGTCACCTTCTCCTTGAAAACCAAGGCTTTCCTATTCTTGTCACTAACATCAGATTCCTCAAGAAACGTTACCTTCTTCTTTTGCATACAGAAATCATGATCCATACCTTCCAAATCTGAAAGCATATCCTTTGACTCAAGAACAAGCATCTCCTTCTTATCTATGTGACCAAGCCTATCAAGCCAGACCTCTGAATCTACAGCTAAAGTAGATAACCCAGAAAGAGAATCAGTAGTACAAGTAGATAGATAAAGCGTACCTACTTTCTTACCTCTAGCTATAACAAGTGTACCCTTGGTAACCTTCCAAGAGTCTGCTGTGAGAGTTACTGTGCAACCCTCATCACCCAAACTTCTAACATAAATCAAATTCCACTCCAAACTGGGACATGCATGACCTCTTTTAACACCCATGTGTTACCTGTCTGTAGTTTTAGCTTCACTTTCCCTTTGCCAATAATCTGACAAGGCTTACCATCCCCTACATAAATTTCTCCAAAATCTCCTTGGACATACTCATGAAAAAATTTCCTATGTGGGGATGCATGAAAAGAGGCACCAAAATCTAAAACCCAAGATTCTACTTTATTCAAAGAACATACCAGAGCATCCCATGTAGTGTAATCTACAATATCTGCTTCTTCTTCATGTCCTTCATGCTGATCTGTACCTGATCTGCAATCTCTCTTTAAGTGTCCTTGCTTTCCACATTTCTAGCAGGTTATTCTACCATACCTAGACTTGGATCTTCTACCTATCTTGGACATCGATCTCCCATGCTCTATCTTTTCTCTTTGCCTTCCTCTACCTTCAACACTCAAAGCATTTCTTGCTGATTCACCTGTGCTATTCCTGCGTATCTCTTCATTCAAGATCACACTCACAACATCATCCACTTTTAAGACTTTTGAAGGAGACACAGTATTAGAAACTGCCATTACCAAACCTTCCCAACTTTTAGGTAATGAACACAAGATTAAGAGAGCTCTAATTTCATCATCAAATACAATATTGACTGAACTTAGCTGGTTTACTAAACCATGGAAATCACTAAGATGGCTATGAACAGATCCACCTTCCAACATTTGCAAATTAAATAAACGCTTCATAAGAAATACCTTATTAGAAGCTGAGGGTTTTTCATATAAATTTGCCAAAGATTCCATCAACTCCACCGTTGTCTTACATTGTGATAAGCTAGAAATCACAGATGATGCAAGACTCAATCTAATAGATCCCAAAGCCTTTCGATCAATAACCTCCCATTCTTCATCTTTCATATTCGAGGGTTTGCAATTAACCCCTCCCAACGGTAAGTACAAATCTTTTTGATACAGATAATCCTCAATCTGCATCCTCCACAATTGGTAGTTCTTGCCATTAAATTTTTCCATCTGTAGCTTACTATCTTCTGCCATTGCTCAACTCCCACTCAAACAGAAACCTTGTGAGTACCTGTAATCAAAACACACTAACCAGATCTAATCCAATCTGTTAGTATCCCAACCAAAAACTCTGATACCACTTTTCAGGCACCTAGAACAACAAACATGTTTAGATACCACTTTGTTGGGGGATCACAAGAACAACACCTGTTCTAATCCCACTTTGTTAGGATCTTGCTCCTTAGAAATAACACAGTATGATTACCAAATATAAGCAATTATAAATGCGAAAATAACCAGAAATACAAGTAACTAGAATTCACCAATAGCACAGAATATGAGAGACAATACACTATCTTGTATTAACACTTTACAGAAAAGAATACAATAAAGAGCCGCCACACTCTTTCACCTTACAGAGGTTTGCCACACCTCAAGTGTATAGTAATTCTTCTCACACACACTCTCCTACACAAAAAATGGTCCCAACAACCAACTCACAAACAGAATTGGTGTTCACCTCTCCAACTAGTCAGTAATAACCCTGCCAGTTCACCAAGCACTCTAAAGTACTTCAAGTTGATCTCCCATGAACCTGCAACCTGCAATTCAACAGACCATACTCACACATGTAGATCTCCTATGAGCTTGCAACAACTTGCAACTCAATGATCTTACACTTAGAAGGAACTTCCTTGCCTTCCTTATCTTATATCTTTTTACAATACATGCCAATGGGTCTATAAATAGATCCCTAACTTAAACAATAACTTAGACTCTTAATTTAGACAAGTATCCTCGCAACCAAAGACTCTAACTGGCCTTTACATGCAAACACTTCGTTCACTTAACTAACTATCCATGTAACGAGCAGTTCTGGAACACACAGGCGACCGACGCTGGTCCCGCTAGTCTGGTTCTGCCAATGTCGGCCGACTCCCTGCCGTCACCGGTAGCCTTCTGCACTGGTCACGACCGATGTCGATCCTGCTGTCGATGCCAGTGCTCTTGGATCTCAGCAACCTTTGTTCCTTCCAGTTTGCAAAGAGTTGAAGCTTTTAGTTCCACAACTCAACAATTGGTTGATTCTTGACCAATGTCGATGACTATGTAACTCTAGCAACCTCTGCATTTGCTCATCTGGTAAAGCTTTTAGCTCCACAACTCAACAAGGAAAAGGTAAAATTGGATAAAATTATATTTTTTGGTTGGAACAACAACCATTAACGGGTCATGAATATTAAATTTGAGGTGAAAATTAATGTTTGTAGCCAAAGGTGTTTAATATGCATCAAAATTAGGGAATTTGATAGAATTAATAGGCTAAGGGTTTTCCATAGTTGTTTATAGACAAATAAGAATCCAACCACCAAAGTATCAAGTAGGAATGAAGATTGTAGATACATCACCAATTGATGTGTATTTTATAAAATAATTACCATAGGATGTACAGTTCTAAAAAATGTAGTACCCTAAGACATGTTTACATAGGGCATATTTAAAACCAAAAGTCACATATTGAAACATAGATAATTACAACCACCATGGGGGGAAATGAAAAAAATCACGAAGATTGCATAGTGACCAGTGGGAGAACAAAAACAAAATAAATTGTGTAAGAAAATATACACATCAAATTAGAGATAGAGAAAATTGGGTAATATAGTTATTTGAACTACAATACTTTGGAAATCGAAAAATATTGGTCAAGAGTATACTCACATGCATACATGGGGATGAATTATACTTTTTTTGGAACTATATGAGGTTATTTATAAAGTACATAAATAGATCCACCAGCCTAGCTTGGTCAAGTGAGGACATCAAGGTAGTGTTATCCATTAACCAAATAGTGGAGAGAGTGGAAAATATTCTAAAGTATAGTAAGGATAAGTACTCATTCTTGATTGAGAACATTACTGATCAAGCTACAAGGGTGGATGTGTGTCTTCTCATCTCAAATTTGTGTGGGAGAAACATATGGTACAACATAAATAAATAGTGCATGTACATTACACACTACATGGGTATTGATAATACATAATTTAATATTTCTAATTATATTTGTGATAAGATCATATAATACACAAAGAGTATTCATAAAATTAGTGAGATGTTCAAGTGGGGAACCATTTTGATTCTTTTAGTGATTGATGAATTTTGAATTCTTGATAGTTAGAAATATATTTGTTCATACCCAAATTTGGATAATTCTCCAACCAAGAGGTAGTAAAAATATATCAGCACCAACATATACAATAAAAACTACAAAAAAAATATGGATAGGTGGGATGATAACTTAATTTGATCCTTTGATAATTTATTATGAATACCCAAACCTTATTTGAGGCATGTGATATTTTATTTTTTAGTGATGCAACATCATTTAATAGTGAAGATTATTTTGAAGGATAGGAATATGTCTGATTGAATTAAATTTCCACATGATGTTTTTACATAGTATTTTGAAATAATATTAAAGAGAGTGTATAATACATGAAATAAAAAAGTGTATATCTAAAAAAAATTTAGGGATAGTTTTCCATAAATATTTTCAAATAATTATTAGAACAATTCAAAAGATGACTTCGTTATAATATACCACCAACTGGATGAGATAGTAGGAGGTTTCACATGTAAAATATAATATGACCAATTTAGATTTGATACATTTTCCCTTGATCTTTAGATTTCTTAGTTTGAGAATGGATTTTTTTTAAATCAATCTAAGTATGCTCAAGAAATATTATGCCACTTCAACATGGAAGACTACAGGTCTACACTAACTCCTTTTCAATCTAGAGTCAATATTTCTAAAAAATGTTCTTCTCCTTTGGTTGATGGTATAACATATAATTAATTAGTGCGAATATTTAAATACTTGACTCATATTCATCTATATCTCATGTTTTCTATGAATTATTATGTCATTATTTTGTCAAGACCCATATGATATCTATTATAAACTTACAAAATGAATTTGAAGGTAACTTCACAATACAAGTATCAATCAAAAAGAAAAGCCTCAATTATTGATTACACTTCTCATGTAAAAACCATAATTTTATGTTACACAAATAGTGATTAGGTAGGAGATATAAACAATCAGAATTTGACCATGAGATACATCTATTATCTTGGGGTTGGTCATGTGACTTGGTCTTACTATAAATAGACTACTATTAATCTATCTATTATGGAAGAAGAGTATAGAGGAGTTGTCACTATTGGATATGAGTTAGTGCATATTTTGTACATGCTTTATTAGTTTTTATTTCCATAAAACAAACTCATAATGTTTTGGTACAATAATCATAGTATTATATGCATCTATCATAACCCAAGTGAGTATCAATGCACAAAACACACCAAGATTTATTTGCATTATATCCAAAATCTAATACAAGATAAGGTTATTGATATTAATTATTTATTGATAGATGTTCAATTTGTAGGCATATTCACAAATCCTTTACTTTTGGGAGTAAAGGAAGGTGTCATCAAGGGGGGATATTTCAGTGATTCCTTGGTCCTTACCATTAGAAAAATACATCTTAAGTGGGGATATTATTTTATTTAATAATGTATACATTTTTGTATGGTTTAATATGCACTTGTAGTATTCATTTGTAATATAATTTATGGATAAGCACTAATTGGATCACAATTATCCATAACCTATTATTAGAGAAGATTGTAAATTAATTAGTTATTTAATTTAATTTTTTGATTTTCTTTTAATGTGAGGAGAAAATTCCACCAATTCATATCACTTCTTAGGAAACATTTGATAAGTTGGAAATAAAAAATTAGAACATACATTTAAATATGGGGATTAGGTGAATATTTAATGTTGGGTACACTAAAAAGTTAAATGAATCTCAAAAAAATAATGAAGGGAAGGATTATTGATAGATACATGAGAAGAAATGGATCATATATTTAGATATATGAGATATGCAAGGTGAGGAAACATGAAAGGAAAAGTAATGTGTGTTGTGCCCAAGAACACATGGAAGAGGTAAAGGCATAGGCCATGTCTAAGGCAAAATTTTTATGGGATAGCATCCCCAAAATTTAATATGAATCTATGAAAGTGATAGTAATGAATAGTTAATATTATGGTTTGTGCCATTAGGATAATTTAAAAATCTATGAGCATTATAAATTTACATCTACAAGTTATTTTCATCACTTGTCATTTGTGAATAATATAAGAGCCATAAATTATAAAGTAAATAGAGCTAACTAGGGCAAGTGAATTCAACTTGTATTCAATGAAATTAAAGTATTCAAGTCCAAAATTAATTTCTATAGAGGTTTAAGGAATGTTTGCAATAGTTAATTAATTAAATAACGTGAGGAAAATGAAAAATTGGATAAACTTATGATTTCTTGATTTTAACAACCAACATTAATGGGTTATGAATATTAAATTTGAGGTGAAAATTAATGGTTATAGCCAAAAGAGTTTAATAGTGCTTTAAAATTAGGGAATTCAATAGAATTAATAGGCCAATGGTTTGTCATAGTTGATTTTAGACAAATAATAATCTAAAAACCATGGCATAAAGTAATCACTAATATTATAGAGACATCAATAGTCAACATGTATTTTATAAAATAATTACCATAGGAAGTATGGTTCTCAAAATGTAATACCCTGAGACATGTTTTCATAGGGAAGATTTGAAACCAAAATTCACATATTGAAAGATAGAGAATTATAACCAGTGTGTGTGTGTGGGGCCGGGAGGGGGGGGGAAGGGAGAATGAAGGAGTGTACAATGACTAGCAAGAGAATAGAAACAAAAGGAATGGTTAAATAAAATTCACACATCAAATTGGATCTAGTGAAAATTAGGATACTATAGTTAGTTGAACTACAATTATTTGGAAAACCAAAAATATTGGCCAAGTGCATACTCTCATGCATACATGAGGAAAAATTATACTTTTTGGGGAATTTTATGAGTTTATCTCAAAGTCATATAAATAGATCAACCAACCTAACTTGGTCAAGTGAAGGCATCAAGATAGTGCTAGCCAATAACCAAGTAGCGGAGAGAGTGGCTAAGATTCTCAAGTATAATAAGGATAAGTACTAGTTCATGATTGAGAACATTATTAATTAGGATACAATGGTTTATTCATGTCTTCCCAACTCAAATTTATGTGGGAGTAACATATGGGACAACATAAATAAATATTACATGTACGTTACACACTACATAAGAACTAATAACACAGAATTTAATATTTATAAGTATATTTGTGATGAGATCATAGAATGCATAGAGTTTTCATAAAAATAAAGAGATGTTGAAGTAGAGAACCACTTTGAATATTTTATTGATTAATGAAATTGGAATTCCTTATGGTTATAATTAATGTGTTTATTAATACTTAGTGTTAGACAAGTATCCAACCAAAAGGTAGTAAAAATATATATGAACTGACATTTATAATAAAAAGTACAAAATAAATATGGATAGGTGGTATTATAACCTAATCTTATCCTTTGAAAAATTATGATGCATACCCAAACCTTCCTCGAGGCATATGATGGTTATGTTTAGTTTTAAGTGATGTGACATCATTCACTAGTGAATATTCTTTCAAAGGATAGGAATATGTGTAGACACCTAAATTGTGTCGACTCCCCTTGGTCCCTTACACACTTCATTAATTTAAAATAAATTACTTATTTTGAATTAATGACATCACCCTAGACACCTTGCCTTGGACACTTCACCACTAAGACCATTTCCTAACTTATGACTCACCCTATGACTAAGTCCACATCATAACTACCTAAGACCCATTCCAACCTTCTAACCAACACTCATGCTTAATAACCTCACCTTTTGACCGTTCTCCAATGGTAGAAGCACTTGGCGGATGGAAAATGGGCAAAGGGCTAAAAATAGCCCTTTTACCCATTCTCTAGCCACCGACGTCGATCAACTGTCAGCCAACATTAGTGGAATAGCTGACATTGATTACTTAAACTAAGTTTTAACATTGAGTTAGCCCCCCTGAGACACTCTAATCACTCTCTCTCTGGCTCTCTTCAACTCTGGCTCTTGGATTCTGGCTACCAAATCACTAATCATGAATCCCAGATGCTTTTTGACTCTCTCTCTCTCTATCTGGCTCTTTCTATTCTTCCCACCAGGTCTCTGAGACATCGATGACACTTCAACTAACACTCACCTGGGTCCAAAAACTCTGTACTCCCAACTCTAGATTAGGTTGGAACATTGCAGGGAGATCTTTGACATCAGTCACAACCAGAGCTAAGTATTCTTCTGCCTCTCATTTCAGTAATTTAGAATAACTTAGTAACTAGTTTCTATTTACTATTTCTAAATACAATCAACTAGAGCCAATTTTATTCCTGGAAAGGCTGAAGGGCCTTCTTACTATTTCCACCTCCTTTTGCATATCAACCCTTTGCCTTTGCCCCCTCTCAGACCCTATTTACTGTCTTGCAAACCTGCACAGACCCAGACTCCTTCCAGACCCCTCTATCGACCACAAACCCATCCAAGGCCATTGCCCTGACTGATATCAACCACTACCCCTACCGGCGCTAGTAGCCTAACCGACGTCAGCAACATTGACCAACTGACGTCAGTGACTGTGAGATATTAACTACAGGAATCAAGTACGCATTATCTATTTCTCTTTCTTAGTCTTTTACTATTTCTTTTATACAACATTCTTCTTGTCAAATAAGTGGACTGTCATCCCTCAAGGAAGTCTTTGCGCTTCTGGGACTGAGCATATCGCTTGGCAGTCCACCATATCTATCTTTAACATTTTTCTTTGTTAAGTTTTCTTCTTATCTATAGGTGTCATCCTCCACAACCAAAGAGGAGCTTCTACAATGTCTAGATAATGGTGCACAACTTAAATCTGGGTATCATTTAACCCCTGACCATAATCTTTAGTTTCTTTCTTATTCTAAATGTAAAAAGCACAAAAATGAGTAGAAACATTCTGGCACGCCCGGTGGGACCCTAGAATTTTCCTTGGGTTCATTTCTTCTAAAAAAGCAAACTTTCATATAGCTGCATTAGGAAAAAGATTTCTTCTTGCATCCTTCCTTTCCTTTCTTTTTCTTTCGAAAAGAAATCATAAGCACCAGTTAAAAAGAATCTCTTTATTTTTCTTCTTGTCATTTCTTTCTTGCATTTTAGAGTAGTGAAATTCATACTCTCAACCTTTTCCTCACTTGTTTGCATCTGAACAAAACATTTCAATTTGGGTTAAAAAACTATTACATTTCATTCCTATTTGAATGCATATTTAGCCCTCTCACTTAGTAATTAAAACACATTATGAATAAATCGTAGTGCACATATATTACACATCCAGACCATAAGAACATCAAACTAAACATCTAAACATACTTGAGACAAGGCCCGACTAGGATTTATCACCTAGCGGATACCTTACCCTTCCTGGTAATCCTACTTGGACTTCACTACCAAAGGGAGAACCCACTCTATTCTCTAGCAGAGTATAAAATATAGGGGAAGTATATATTGGCTAAGTGACCCAGCTTGGCTCTGGGCTCATGAAGTGAGGGGAGCAAGCTCCTAGCACCAAGCCATGTACAGAACTTAATACAAATTTTGAGCACCAAAACTTAACCCAAAACCAACCTTAGACTGCTTCTTTTAGTACCTGTTCTAAAAGCCAAATTCCCAAATATATTCTTCTAAGGCATAAGCCACCACAACTCTAAAATTTATTCTTAGGAATTTAACGTTTAGAGGTTGCTTGCCATCATCTATTTTTATAACTGTATCTAATTTTTTGAGCTAGTGAGGTCACATTTTGAGATCCAAAAATAATTCAAAATTTCTCTTTTTTTTCAAAAATATCAGTTTTTCTAAGTTTCTGGAAAAACACAGTCACCGACATTAGTTTTTCCATCAACGTCGGTAACTTATCTTCACCAATATTGATTTTTCCACCAACGTCGGCAACATATCTCACTGACATCAGCTATACCACCGATGTCGGTCACTATCACAAAATTTTCCCTCCAAAAAAGCAAGCTTAAAACCCAACTTTTTTGCTGTTAGACACACCTTTTAGGATTCTAAAACTGAAACACATAGTTTTTAGAATCTGAACACATTTTGCCTTGACTGGCTTTGACACATCGTCAAGCCAAAACTCTTATTGACCACGTGAAGTAACAACCACTTCCACCTTCGCCCTTCATACCAAGTCCCCTAATGGAGTATACTTCAGATACTAAACATACTCCTATATAACCTACCCCCAATCAACCACACATTGTTCCCGAAGGGGATCAAAACTTTGAGAGATTCCTTGACCTCAACGTCACAGCTCTCCAACACTATCTCGCAAGAAGCCAAATGCGAGACCCTTTAGGTAGTCCTATTTTTGGGATGCCAACTTCCTTAGTTGCAATGGCTCAAGCCACTACTCTGACCATTAACCCAACTATGGCCAATATTCAAGATTTGGCCTCTCCTTCTATTTCTAGACCTACCTCCATTGGGGTTTTTGTACCCCCTTAACCACAAACAATTCAAGCAAGTTCAACACCTTTTCAAAACTTGCTTGTTTCTATCCCACCCACTCTTGCACCCATAAATACAAGAGTGACTACCTACCCTTTAACTAGCATTGCCACCATCCAACCACCTTTGGCGGCACCTAGTCAAGTTGTGCCTTCTAGCCTCATAGTACAAGCCCCCTTGACCTCAACATCAGTCCCTATGATGAACTATCAATACGTTGCACCTATACAAATGCAACCAAGTATGTCATACACCCCTCCTAAGTCCTTTTAGGTACCTTACAACCTAGGGGGTACCCCATCTGCCAATCCGTCAGTCGATCTGATTAAGATGCTGATGGATAAGATGTCTAACCTTGAGACATCCATTTCTGGTTCAAGCAATGTTCTTTCATACAAACAAATATGCAGCGAACCCATTCACCCTTCGTTTCCCATTATACCATACCCTAACCAATGGAAACTACCAAAATTTACTTGTTTCTAGAGTAAAGAGGACCCACAACAACATCTATGAGTGTTTAAACATGCTTGTTACCTTATAACACACGATGATGCGTTATTACTTCATACATTCCCCATGTCACTTTCTGGCACTGCCCTTGACTAGTATAGCTCTATTGCCAGTCATTCCCTTTTTTCTTTCACTCAATGTGCCCAACTATTCCTTGACCACTTTTCAATCAACATCACTAAGAAGGTCTCCATTACAGATCTCTATTCTATCAAACAATTCGATGATGAGTCAATCGCTGACTTCGTTGCCTGTTGGAGAGGTTTGATTAACCAAATCTCCTTTTCTTTACCTCAACCTAAGCTCATTAAGATCTTCTCTAGAGCATGTGCCAAGCACATCTCATCTACTTTGTGGGTCCAAACATTCCATACATTTGATGAAGCTTTCACTATGGCCAGGAAGCTTGAACTCCACACTGTCGAAGAAGATAGAGTCACATTGCATAGTAAAAATACCAACACAAAATCTAATGACCCTTCTTCCAAATTTTCTTCTTCCCACTCCAAGTCTAAGGGGTCAGCAAATGCTGTGGTCACTAGATCATCATCCTCCACCACAACTAACCAACCTGAGCCCTCTACATCACAATACTTCACAAGACAATTCTAACAACAAAATATACAGCGTCAATACACTCCAATAGGAGAATCATACGCTTTTGTGTTGGATAAATTAGTCAAGTAGGGGGTCCTTAATCTCCCTCAAATTTGACCACCCCAATTCGACCCCTTAAAAGCCATCCCTACATGATATAGGGAAAATGACTTTTGTAATTATCATCGTGTCAAAGGTCATGACACAGACAATTGTAAAACCTTCAAAAACATTATTCAAGACATGCTAGATAAGGGGGATCTTATTTTGGATAACCCAAATGCGTCGGCTAACCACAACATAGACATCTTTAGACAACCATTCCCTAACCATCCCCCAAATTAGAATAACATTCAGACCATAGTCGATGACCTTCAAGAGCGTAATATACGCATGGTCGACATGGTTTCTAACCAACCTCTCCCACAGTCTGAAGAGGTTAGTCCACCTATTTGTCCATCATAGGTTGAAGAGCCTTTTTCTCCTATTAGTCCACCTATTTGTCCATCACAAGTAGAAGAGCCTTCTTCCCCTATTTGTCCACCATAGGTTGAAAAGCCTTCTTCTCCTATTAGTCCACCTATTTGTCCATCACAGGTAGAAGAGCCTTCTTCTCCTATTTATCCATCACAGGTAGAAGAGCCTTCTTCTCCTATTTGTCCACCATAGGTTAAAGAGATTTCTTCTCTTATTTGTCCTCATCAAGTAGAAGAGTCTTCTTCTCCTATTTGTCCACCACAGGTAGAAGAGCCTTCTTCTCCTATTTGTCCACCACAGGTAGAAGATCTTTCTTATCTTATTAGTCCTTCATCCACTCTTCCACACATAGGAGAGTCTCCTTTGACTTATCCCATATTGGAGGATGCCTTGATGGCACCAACACTAGTGGCCTCGCCCTCATCCTTCCTATCACCTAAATCCTCATAAGCAAACACCATTGTGCAAGAGATTAAATATCTCGGTGTTTACCCCATATCGCACCTCACTCACCCACAAGTGAAGGTAGACTTGAACCTTGCCCCAAAAAATAGTAGTCCTCACACTAAACCAAAGAAGGCTACTAAACCATGTCAGAGAACTCCTCCCCCACCATCACCATTGCCCTCTATTTTGGGCCCACATCTATCTATCTTAATAGGATTGTTCCCTACTCCAACACCTAATAGAGGCAAATCACCTCCATTACTACCTTCACCCATCAAAAACATACCTCCTCCAAAACATCCAACAACTCTCACCATGAAAGTGTCATCTACGCATGTGGTTACACCACCAAAAAAAAAGATGGTACAAAAAACTCCCTCAACAGCTTCTAAATAGAAGTTGTCAACCCCTACTGCAACAAAGCACACAGAACCATTAGTGGGTTCCTATGCTTTACTATTACACCAATTTTTATAGTCTTCTAGCATCATTCTCCTACCAATTAAGCCATACCAACCTCTCAGACCAAAACTATCTTGGTTTGATGACACTCAAATTTGTGCGTATCATTGCACACCTGGAAATGACACTGAGTGTTGCTGCACTCTTAAGGTTGTCATTCATCAACACTTGAAAAAGGACACTCTTCTCATTAATGACCCCTTTGACACACTATTGACACCATCCCATGTCTCCCAAACCTCTTCACCTTCACACTCATCAACTCTCGAATCAAAACCATCTTGGTTCGATGACACTAAATTTTGTGCGTAAAATCGCACACCTAAACATGACACTAAGCATTGTTGTGCTCTTAAAGCTATCATTCATCAACACCTAAAAAAGGACACCTTTTTCATTAAGGATCCTCTTGACCGCCCTTTCAACAAACCATCAACACCATTCCATGCCTCTCAAACCTCATCACCTAAATCGAGATCTCAACGCAAGACTGTGGTTTCTCTACCACCTTATCCCCCTTTGTTTGAAATCAACACCATCAATGTGGCCAATAGGTCATAAAACATGAAGGATAAAGGGAAAGAGAAGGTTTCTCTCCCTCAAACATATCCATTCATCAAGCCTCCTCAACCACCAAAATCCAAGATTTCAATCTTGGGCACACCCCATCCAATATCTTTGAAGCCACCTCGCGACTCCATGGTGAAACAATTTCACCAAACCTCTATGAAGATGTCTTTATATGACCTCATTCAAAGCTCTCCATAGCATCGCCAAACTTTGATCAAAGATTTATAGACAGTGGAGGTCTAACCTGGAGACCCCCAGCCACTAGCTACTATGGTCACATCATTACCAACCATCGCCTTCGTCACCATCCCTAATTCTGAGATTCCAAACTCCAACCTGGAAGATCAGGATCTCATCCTCTCAAACTAAGCTTATGAGGAGCTTCATAGGATACATCCTCACATTGCACTCCTTGTCAAATAGGAGCTTCAATGTCTTCTCTCCATCTCATTTATCCAACTCATTAATTATTCGCAATGGGTATCAAACATTGTCCCTGTCACAAAATGACTAGGGGAATTCAACTTTATATTGACTATCACGACCAACATCGACCAAACATCAACCAACCAAGCATTGACCAACATGTGACTAATCTAGAAAGAAGCAAATGGGGCAATTTTGCTCCTAAATTGACTCAGACCTTACATAATAACCCATGGATCAGGACTTATCATCTGTCTTCTCTCGAAGGCCAGCTGGAACTTGAGCCCCTTAATGCCTTACATCTTTGACCATTCTATTATTAATCAAGTAGTCATTCACTTGACGTTTAACTTGAGCTCATCCCTTGAGCAACCCCCGTCATCCTCATTACTATTCCTTTCAACCCTTTTTCCTTACAAACATTAGTCAACCCTTTGGTAAAGCATGAATGCTTTGTCCTAATAAAAGGGAAACCTATAAACCTCTATAGTCAAGTCCATGACTAAAATTTTAGTCAAAAACAAAACAAACACATAAAATTGGGATGCCTATTCACAAGTCATAAACTATAAATGTAGACTGCTTCCTCGAAGGATAGCTACATCATTGCTGTAATTACTAGACTGCTCCCTTGAAGGACAACTATTCCATGAAGTCAAAACATACAAAGCAAGATATAGACCACTCCCTCGAAGGATGGCTATGCCTAAATTTTGCTACATACACAGCACAACATGACCACAAAACAAAGATAACATCCCAAAGTGGACTTCTCGCATTGATCAGTCTACCATAAAAATAAAAATAAAAATGACTGACAAACTATTAAGTCATGGACTTGTCTATAGTCGTTCTTAGGTCACCTATAAAAGGGGAAAAGTTATCCCTACTAAATAGGGTTACGCTACTCTGACATATCACATAATCACACCTATTACCCCAACATACTCAAGGGATTTTGTGCTTACTTAATGTCAAGTGATTTCGACTACTTCTCTAACATAAACCTATGGTCAACAACATAATGCATGAACGAGGCCTTTTGTTTGCAAAAGCCTTATCTATGTCATCATTATGGTCCTTGTCAATGAAAGAGCAATGCGCCTTTCACTTTACATCTTCATCACATACAACCAAACTCAAAACCAAACCAAACCTGACATTTTCCAACCACTAACACGACCTCATGATTTGTTTAATACAAAACCAATTTGTGTTATATGAATTATTATAGCCTATTCACACTAGTTTCTATGGAAAACAATACACATGGAAACTACCAACCAAACACAATTTATGTCAAGCATACACCATCACCAATATGGAAACTTGCTGAAGCATGAATATACTCATTTCATTTTTAGCATACACCATCACGGATATGGAAAATTGCTGGGGATGAAAAACCATCACCAATGTTATAGAATACACCATCACATCATATGGAAAAGGCTGTAACATAATCATCCACTTATCAATTTCAAGCATGTACCATCACACCTATGGAAAATGCTAACGACCCTAACCTAACCAAGACAACTATCAACCACTTTGACCCTTCCTCCCTTTTTCAGGGAGAACTACATTGGCCTGAGGCCCTTCAAATAGGGGCTATGTAGGCAGCACTCAGTTGACATGGGGTCTTCTGAGGTTAGCTCGTCCATTCCTTCATCCATCCATCTAATGGACCAACTATCTATACCAACCCAAAATTATGACCAAACAATCAACCCTGACACTGCATGAGTTACCTAAACTTCTCATGGGGCACATTGGAGATCACATACATCTCCCTGACCACACCAAACAACACTTGAGATCACTTATATCTTAGTGCGACCCAACCTCAGACCATGACCACTTATGAGACAACTTTGCCTTGGTTGTTTTGATTGCATATATGCTACCCCACGAATAGTTAGAAAATTGTCTGCAACCCACATTATGACCCTCACAAGTATCGGATCGCACTCCAGTTGATCCCCACTACTTGTGACATTTTCATGTTTTCCAAGAGCACTTCCTGAGCTTGGGATACTTGGAACATGATGACCATTGGAGCTACAACTTTGATCATTTAACCCAATCAACTACGACTAAATGTTGGGGCTTGATTATTTCAATTTTAGCACTCCTCAACCTTGATCGTGACAATTTGACCTACCTATCACGTGAAGTGGTATGCGTGTAATCACAACTATTGTAGTGTTCACACTCCAACTTCACCATACCCATCCACCATCTATCAAATTGGCACCTGATATCAGGTTACCTTCCCTCAACTTTTGCTTTGAGGGGGAATACCTCATCCTATATCTGGGGCAACCTACATCTCATCCCATACCTGGGGCAACTTACTCCTATTTTTGTCTTGCAATTCGTCAAGAACAACCAACAAGACAAAAAGGGGCAAATATAGACACCTAAATTGTGTCGACTCCCCTTGGTCCCTTACACACTTCATTAATTTAAAATAAATTACTTATTTTGAATTAATGACATCACCCTAGACACCTCGCATTGGACACCTCACCACTAAGACCATTTCCTAACTTATGACTCACTCTATGACTAAGTCCTTCACATCATAACTACCTAAGACCCATTCCAACCTTATAACCAATACTCATGCTTAATAACCTCACCTTTTGATCATTCTCCAATGGCAAAAGCACTTGGCAGATGGAGAATGGGCAAAGGGCTAAAAATGGCCCTTTTACCCATTCTTTGGCCATCGACATCGGTCAATTGTCAGCTGACGTCAGTGGAATAGCCGATGTCAGTTACTTAAATTGAGTTTTAACATTGATTTAACCCCCCCAAGACATTCTAATCACACTCTCTCTTGCTCTCTTTGACTCTGGCTCTTGGATTCTGGCTGCTGAATCACAAATCACGAATCCCAGACACTTTTCGACACTCTCTCTCTCTATCTGGCTCTCTTCCGATTCTTCCCACCAGGTCTCTGAGACATCGATGACACTTTAACTAATGCTCACCTAGGTCTAGAAACTTTGCACTCCTGACTCTAGATTGGGTTGGAACATTGTAGGGAGATCTTTGACATCAGCCACAACCAGAGCTAAGTATTCTTTTGCCTCTCATTTTAGTAATTTAGAATAACTTAGTAACTAGTTTCTATTTACTATTTCTAAATATAATTAACCAGAGCCAACTTTCTTCCTGGAAAGGCTAAAGAGCCTTCCTGATATTCCCACCTCCTTTTGCATATCAACCCTTTGCCTTTGCCCCCTCTTAGACCCTATTTACTATCTTGCAAATCTACATAGACCTAGACTCCTTCCAGACCCCTCTATCGACCACAAACCCATCCAAGGCCATTGCCCTGACTGACATCGACCACTACCCCTACCGATCCCTGTAGCCTAATTGACATCAGCAACATTGACCAACTGATGTCGATAGGATTATCGATGTCAGTGACTATGAGAGATTAACTACAGGAATCAGGTACGCGTTATCTATTTATCTTTCTTAGTCTTTCACTATTTCTTTTATACAACATTCTTCTTGTCAAATAAGTGGATTGTCATCCCTCAATAAAGTCTTTACACTTCTGGGACTGAGCATATCACTTGGCAATCCACCATATCTGTCTCTAACATTTTTCTTTGTTAAGTTTTCTTATCTATAGGTGTCATCCTCCACAGCCAAAGAGGAGCTCCTACAATGTTTGGATAATGGTGCGCAACTTAAATTTGGGTATCATCTAACCCCTGACCATAATCTTTAGTTTCTTTCTTCTTCTAAATGTAAAAAGCACAAAAATGAGTAGAAATAATATGTATGAATGAATTAAGTTTCCATATGATTTTTTTGCATATTATTTTGAAATAATAGTAGAGAGTGCATGATACATGAAATAAGAAAGTGTATATCTCAAACATTTATATGTAAAGTTTTTCCATCAATATTTACTACAAATTATTAGAGTGATTCAAAATATGACTTAATTACAATAGAATGCCAACTAGATGAGACAATAGGAGGCTTCACATGCAACGTATAATATGAACATCTTGGGTTTGATAAATTTTAAATTTGTCTTTATATTTCATAGTTACATATTGAATTTTTTTTCAATTGATCCAACCTTGCTCAAGTCATCTTATGCTACTACAAAATGGAATAATACAAGTTTGAACTAGTTCCTTCTCAATCTGGAGTCAATTTTTTTTCCTAAATGTTCTTCTCCTTTGGTTGATGGTATCAATTTGTAGGAAGCCTTATATTATTGACTCATAGTTAACTATAGCTCATGTTTTATATGAATCTTATGTCATGATTTTTCAACACCCTTATGATAGCCATTAGAGACATAAAAATGCATCTGGAGGTATCTTCATAGTATTAAAAGTATCATTTAGTAGGAAAAGCCTCAATTATTGATTACACTTTGTGTGTAAAAAATAGTTTTAGGTTACACAAATAGTGATAGGTAGGTGATCCAAAAACTCACAAGTTGAACATGAGATACATCTATTATCTTAGGGTAGATCATGTGACTCAGTCTTGAAATAAATATAATACTATTGATTTGTCTACTATGGAAGTTGAGTACAATGGAGTTGTTACTGTTGGTGGTGAGTTAGTGTATATTTTTTTCATGCTATATAATATTATATTTACACATAACTTAATCACAAAAATTTGGTACAACAATCATAAAATTATCCAAATCTATCATAACCTAGTGGAACATCAATGAAAAAACACACTAATATTTATGTGTATTATATACAAAATTTTATACAAGATAAGGTTATTTATATTAAGTATTTATTTACATAGGATCAAGTTGTAGACATCTTCTCAAATCCCTTACTTGAGGCTCAATGATTCAACTCAGACAACTTTTGGGAGTAAAGGAAGTTGTCATCAAGAGGAGATATTCAATGATTATTTGGTCCCTCCCTTTACCAAAATAAGTCTTAAGGGGGGATGTTAGCTTATTTTATAATTTATATAATCTTATATGGTTCAATATGCACTTGAAATATTCATTTTTAATATAATTTATAGTTAATCACTAATTGGAACACAATTATCCTTAACCTATTATTAGATAAGATTATAAATTAAGTATTTATTTTATTTAATTTTTTAATAGTGTGGGGACAAATTTCTATTGGTTTCTATCACTACTTATGAAAAATTTGAGAAGTGGGAAATGAAAAAAATTGGGCTCATCTTCCCATCCACACATAGGATGGGTGTGTGTTATATCATCATGTGATGAAATATATAACAATATAGATGAAAGGAGTGCCCATGAAACATTGTACTGTAACAAAAACTACAAATTTACTTTAGGAAAATATCATAAATCAATATGGGTGCCCATTGAGCCAAACAAGTGGTTGAAGAGAACATTTTTATAATGATATGTTACACATTTTGTTTGAAAAATTCATGGTAGTGCACCATAAAACCACACCTTACCACTCTCATGGGATTGGAACCATCATATATTTTAACATTATCCTTGGTCAAAAAATGTTACATGGGGTTCAAGGATATGGATGACAAATTTTATACAATAGTATGGGTGTATAGGATCATTTATAGGAACCTAAAAAAGTCTACACCTTTTCAATTGGTTTTTGGAATGGAAACAATGTTACCAATTGAGTTTTTAGTATCATATCTACATATCATGCACATTAGAAGGATGGATTATAAAGAAATATTAACACATGACTAAATCAACTTATGAATTTAGATGAGAATTACATCATCCCCTATAGATCCAGGATGTTGAGAAGGCCAGGCAGACAGATTTTCATAACAAACACATTGAATTCAAGATATTACACAAGGGCACATGTGTTTTTATATGTGATTCCAAATATGCTGAGTATCCAATAAAAATCAAGATTTATTATATGATAACTTATGAAATACATGATATTATATAAAATGATACATGTAATTTGTGCATGTTAGATGGATAAATGTTCCCTAGGAATTTCAATACAAGTAGGCTCAAACCCTATCATATGTAATTTTTAAATGAGCCTCTCAACAATAAGATGTATTCTACAATATTATTCCTTAATGTTTTTTTAGTACTAGTTTTAATTTTATTTCCTAAATTAAGTTAAAATGATTTTCCTTACACTATTTTGAGTGGTAATAAATGCATAAAACCTTATAAGTCTATTCAAATGAGTCAATCGAAATATTTAATTTAAATCCTAACTCAAAATGTCTAAGTGATTCAAATGAGGTGTTGTTGCACCATTCTATATTTAAAGTTTATTTGTCTCAAATTTTCATTTCAAAGTTACATGTTAAGATTTCCAATATTTATGATTGAATATTATTTTTTAAATTTTGTTTTGCATAGATAATATGTGATTTAATAACAACACAACTCATCATGTCTCATTTTTCACAATGTGAAATTTTCATAAGGTTAATTGGGATATACAAAGGCACTAGTTTAACCCACACAAGTAAATGGAATAAAGACATATGGCCACACCCATTGGTTAATTAAATTGATTATGTGGATGAATAGGTGCATATTTAGTGTTGGGTAGGTTAATAAATTAAATGAAGGATCAAAAAATTAATGAAGGGAAGGAATATTGGTTTTCCATATAATTAAAAGGCTTCAAAATTAGGGGGTTCAATATAATTAATAGGCCAAGGGTTTTCCATCTTTTATTGTAGACAAATAATAATCTGACCACCATGGTATTGATTAAACATGAAACTTTTAGAGACATCAATAGTTAACATGGATTTTATAAAATACTAACCATAGGAGGTACATTTCTCAAAAATGTAGTGCCCTTAGACATGTTTGCACAGGGAATATTTGAAATCAAAAATAGTATATTGAAAGATAGAGAATTACAACCTCCATGGGGGGGAATTTAAAAAAAATGGAGTATAAATTAACCAATGGGAGAATAAAAACAAAAATAATGGTGAAAAAAATGTGCACGTAAAATTGGAGCTAGATAAATTTGGTGTATTATAGTTATTTCAACTACAATACTTTGGTAAACCAAAAATATTGGTTAAGTGTATATTTTCATGCATACATGAGGATAAGTTATACTTTTTTGGGAATTATATGAGATTATCTCTAAAGCACATAAATATATCCACCATCATACCTTGGTCAAGTGAAAATATCAAGGTAGTGATATCCAATAACCAAGTAGTGGAGAGAGTGGAAAATATTCTCAAGATAAAAAGGATAAACAACTATTATAGATTGAGAACATATTTATCATGATACAAGGGTGGATGTGTGTCCTACAAATTCAAAGTTATGTGGGAGTAACATATAGGATAATATAAATAAAATAGTACATGTACATTGCACATTTTGTGGGAACCAATAATACATAATTTAATATTTCTAAGTATGTTTATGATAAGATCATAGAATGCATAGAGTTTTCATAAGACTAGTGATATGTCCAAGTGGGGCCCCATTTTGATTATTTTTGTGATTGATGAATTTTTTGTTCCCATTGGTTATAATGAATGTATTTATTCATACCCCATGTTATATAAGTCTTCAACCAAGAGGTATTAAAAATATATTTACACTGGCATCTATAATAAAAATTACAAAATAAAGATGGATAGGTAGGCTAATAACCTAATCCTATCCTTAAAAAAAATAACGATGGGAATATGACTAACTGAATTAAGTTGATGCATGATTTTTTTGCATTGTATTTTGAAATAATAGTAAAGATAGTTCATAATACATGAAATAATAAAGTGTATAGCTCAAAATTTTATAGGGATAGTTTTCCATCAATATTAGATAAAAATTATTATAATGATTTATAAGATGACTTGACTACAATAGACCACCAATTAGATGAGACTGTTGGAGGATTCACATGCAAAATTTTATATGAATCGAAGCCCAATAAAATATAATTATGAGGTAGGTTGATAAAGAAGAAGAATAGGAACAAGAACAAGTGGTATCATAAATGGTTCAAGATGAACTATTTTAAGACAAAGGGGTGGATGTAAGGACCCAAATAAAATACTATTGCATATCATTCCCAGAGCTTGTTTAGTAGGATGAATAAAAATTTACAAGTCATGAAGCATGTTGTGCAAGACCCTAAATCAAATAAAATATAGCGTGAATCATCAAATGAAGATAATGTGTCACTTAAAAAGACACAGAGGGTTAAACCATATCCTAAGGCACATAAAAAATATCCTACCTAATAGTATATAACATCACCACCCAAGCAACCTATTATTTCACCAAACTAACCCACACCACATTCTTCCTTGCCAAAGCAGTCATCAGCCACTCCATATTCTCCTTATCAATATAATCTATATCTTCAAAGGTATTCCACCCCACCATGATATCCAACACATATACCAACTCAATATTCTTGTAATCCATAAATGGAGACATAATATGATAAGGATAGTATTATTCCCCATCTTAAGGTAGATGATCTAAGTTTAGGAGCACCAGAGAAGTAGGGTTCCAAAATTAACCCTTTCTAAAATGTTACATGTCATTATGGAGGGGTCTATTATTGAAGGTTCCCCATATAATATTCTTTCAAAGTATAACCCTATGTGGGTGGATATTTATGCATAAATTCATGATGAAATGTTTAATATAGAATAACTAGAGACACTATAGAATAAATTGTGACTAAATGGGTTAAAGGATTATTTCCTAAAGGTATAGAAAAAGGAGCTAGCATTGAGGAGGAAATTAATATAGGAAATAAAGAGGTAAGAGTATTATAACATGAGTATGGAAGGGATGGATAATAATAATAAATAAATAAGGAGGATCAAAGTGTTGAGAAGTGTTGTCATTTATGTTTAAGTTGATCTCATTTGATGTCAAGGGTGATGCCATTGATGTCAAGATGCATCTGGTGAAGATGCATGGTGAATGGTCTGTGAGACATGAGCTTGTGTGCTTAGGTGATAAGAGAGAATTTTAAGGAAACATATTGTTTCTCTATTGATATATAATTTTAAGGAAACCTAATGTTTTTTATTAGGTTAGTGTCAAGGTTTAGGCTAAGGTAAGCATGTTTGAGTCTTTGAGTACAAGGTCCTTGAGAAGCCTAATCATAACAAGCATAGTCATATCATGAGAATGTGCATGATGAACATGAAGAGGTATGTGTAGAGGTATGATATTTACTAAGGAATATGAAAGGAACATGATCAAGGTGTATAATCATCAAGGAGTGTTTTAAGGTTATTTTTCAAGCTTCACGTGCTTAAGAAGCCTAGTCATGACACTAGTCATTACATGAAGAGACCTTGTGAGAAGGTATGAGCTTAGTGTCCTAGAGATATGGATGAAAAAAGGCATAAGGGGATGTATGATGTTGTTTTATCATGAATATGAGTTATTTTATCACTCATGAGAATCTTAGAGTAATCCTACAGGGGTAGGACCTATAGACCTAACATGCAACTAGACTAGTTCTAGACCCTGCTTGACGTAATGAAGTGTCATGAGGTATTATAAAGGAATATGAATAATTTATGGAATTTTTTGAGCATGTTAAGAGGTTCTATGACATGTATATGAGTGTTGACAACTTGAACAATGGCTATAAAGTTAGTTTCAAGGCTTAGAGAGCAAAGAGAAAGATGGTGACTAGATGGGGTATCATGATAAATTTACAAGACAATAATGAGAATGTGAGCATTGTCAATGGTGTGATATATTTTTTTAGGTGTGTTGACCAAGTTTGAGGTCAAATTTTGGAAGAAAAGGCATGAAAAATGGTTTTGAGGTTTCTCAAGTGCATAAAATGAAGGGTTCTCAACCTAAAAAGGACTTTCAAGTGTTCATTGGCATGTCTAACCTCTACATGGGAACATGAGATGTTGATGAGATATGGGTAAGGATCATATATAATATCTCTAGGCATTACTTTTAAAAATGTGGGGCAATCCTTTATGAACAATTGTTAACACCAGAAATAGTGTTAACCCTCTCTACAACCCTAATAATGACCTGGTGTGAAAGATATTGTTCTAAAGTGATAAAAATGTTTTGGTATGGATATTTAAGTTATTTTATAATTTATTAAACTCTCATAGGCACCTCCAGGTGTGATTAGTTTGATAGGTGAATGAGTGGACCTTACAAGAAAAGCCTTATTTCTCAAAAATTTATTGTAATAGATAAAGTTGACCATTTCAAAGTTGATAAATGGATTAATGTTAAATATTGAGAATTTTATTTGATTTAAATGATGTTTTATAATAATATTATATCCCTCATGGGTACTAAACTGGTCATACAAGTTGACTAGTCGCTAACAGGCCTAATGGTGCAAAGAGTGAGAAACCTAGGCAGAAGTGAGAAGTTGATTAGGGATGTGTTATAATGGATTAAGGATGAATCAAAGTGAATGGATAAGTTTTTAAATTAATTTAATACATTATCATGTTTGATATAAGTTTTGGTAAGTTAGTGTATATGATTAAAATGTTGCTCATAAGTTGAAATGTCTAGTACATATGAGATATTGAAGGTGTAAGGTTATGAGATTGGTTTACAAGACCAATATCACCATATGACCATGTTATATTTATATCTTATATTTTTTTAATTATCTCATAATATCATCCAAATTCATTAAAATTATTTTAAAGTGTCTACATAGGTGTTGAAGTTCAAAATCACCATGACTATGTTTCAAAGTAGACTGGTAGTTTTTGGTAAGCAAGTTGCAATGATGAGTTTAAGGATTTATGCCCTAAGAGGAAGAATTAATTTAACATTATGTTTTTTTTTGGGAATTTAATTACCCATAAATTATTTTAATAATATTTTAAGTTAGTATAAGAGGTTGAAACACTGAATCCAAAAGGACTTGTCTGGCAGAGTAAGGTCTGTGAAAGAGAAACTCAATAAATTGGTCTACAAGAACAATAGTTGCCATTAGATCTTGTGATTATTTTATTGGATATTGTTATAATTATGTTTTAATATCATATTAATACATTATAATCCCTTAATTATGTTCTTTTATATGTCAAAATTTCAAGTTTCCATGATTATGTTTTGAGGCCAATTGGCAGTTCAAAGTAAGCATCTTATAGAGAAGACTTTAAGCCTGTATACCCTAAGTTGAAGCATATAATGAAGTTTTTGATAACCATGAATTCATAATGTTTGTGAATATGTGATTTTTTTCCATTATTATTTATTAAAAGTGTGTTTATGTTTCATTTGTTCAAGATAGACTTTATGTGTATGCATATGCCTATTATGAACATTGTTTTGAGAAGGAGTTCAAGTGATGGTTGGACCTAAAAGGTTTTATGGACCTAAAGTGAAGTTGTATAAAGTATATTTTAATTATATATTAATTTACCCTACTATTTATGGATTTTTCAAGTGCTCCAAATAAGGTAAAGTGTAACGTGTCCTAAATATACCTAATAGGATTAGGTCTCCATGAGACCTAAAGATGAGGTATTGCTTAATTGAGATATATAAGACATAAAGGTGTTGGAACACAAATATATAATAAGGGGTGGGGGGTGAATCATTATATTTATTAAATTATTCATTTTAATACTTTTAATGTAGTTTAAAACATATATGTAGAGATCACACACACACACAAATATGCATAACACCTAATGTACATGGAAAACCCAATATGGGAAGAACCACGGTGAGAAATAGATACTAGAATCTACTATTATAATCTAAACTCACATTAAAAACCTCAATAGTTAAAAAATTTAATGGAATTGACCCTAAGGAGAGACAAATCCCCTAATTTAAGAAAACCTACTCTAAGGAAGCACCAACTCCCTAACTGAGCACCAACTCAGCTTATCTAATGGCACATACCAATAAAATTGATGGAGATACAACTCTAAATTATAATATTGATTCATAAATAAATCCAATTCCAATTATTTGTTACAATTCTATTTTGTAACTAATCAAACTTTGCACATCTCTCTCTTCTCTTCTCTTCCTCTCTGCCCATCTATCTCTATCTCTATATCTATATATTTATCTATTCGACACACTTCATCAATCCCTTCCTCTCTTCTTCTTCTTCTTCTTCTTCTTCTCTCTCCTCTCTCTCTCTCTCTCTCTCTCTCTCTCTCTCTCAATTTGAATCTATTTAATAGCAACAACTTGTATCTAAGATTATATATATTAGCATTTGATCTAGGTTTCACATCTTCTCTATATTCACACTTGTTTACTAACACATCAGGCCAATTTTAGACTCTGTTCATATTTATTGAACAAGTTTTCCACATATTTAATTTATGCTCCACCACCATGATTCTTTGTCTCATTATTATTTTTAGCATATACTAAGATCTAGTTTAGATGCACATGCCATATTACATAAATTTGATTGATCGAAACAATCTATTTCATTATCTATGTGTATTTTACATATTACTTGCATGTTACATCAGTTGACCATTGGGATGAACACATATTTAAATATTAGCCTTTGATATTAAGTTTCCCACCATGAACAGGCTCACTTACTCTGTCAAATATTTATATGCTTCCAAACTTTAACTTTTCAACTTTGGAATGCATCTGTTAGATATTTTGATCCAAGATCCCGTGTGGCATTAGATATTCAAAGTTACATGAACTTTACCTCTGTCTAACATTAAACCTCAATAACTTGGTATAATCTCATTACTTGTTAATTCTTTAGAATGAATATGCTTTGTTGATCTCATCAAAGTATCTCAGTATTTAACTCACCTCTATGTCATTATACATCAAGCACTTGATCCTATTGAGTCCACTTGATCCGTTAGATATTCATTGCATGATCACATGCTCATTATTCAATTTTTTGACAAGATTGAACTTTATCTCTGATAAGCTCCCATGAATATGACACTTAGCACCCTTGCATGCCTTATATACATTTACTCTTAGTTCTCATGCTTGTGACATTTCGCATCCTCTTGTGCCTTTTGTAAATTATTATTAGTGTTCATGCTTGTGACACTTGACACATTTGCATGCCTTTATCACCTTTGTTTTTAGTTCCCACTATTGAGACACTTGGAATCCTTGTATTCATTCTCAGGTATATTTTACATATTTACTTTGCTACACTTTATTGGATCTTCAATATATGATTTAGTGCCAACCATTGATTGAGCTGGGATAAATCTTAAGTTGAAGACTTAGGAAATATAAAGTCTTAGAACATTACTTGAGTTGTCAATTACTAGGTCTAAAGGACTAGTTTCATAATGAAAATAAGGGATTAAGATATAACTTAATTAATCGGTTCTTGCGTATATCCAGTCAACATTAAAATAGAACATGCCAATGAACTCCATGACTAAATATCATAAAGTTTTACTATGAAACCTTGGTAATATCTAAGAGTAAAGATAAATCAATTCTTAGCTCATTTATTCTCAATTGAACCTACAGACCATATATTTAATATGCTCTTGAAAAACCCATAACATGTCTTCTATTAATTGCTCTTCAAGTGGTCCAAAAATGGTCTCTATAAAATCATGACAACTTTGCACTGTGAAACTTTAAAACATGCTCTTCTCTACATCAATCTTGCTTGATCCTCTGACATCAATGACACCCATAATTCCCCTTTTGACATCAATGATAATCATATGGCCAACAATCTCCCCCTTTGGTATTGATGGAAAATTAAATGCTCTGATCTTATTCAATGATGGCAAATTCTAATCCTTCTATGGCATTGACTATATTGGCTTCTGATAAACATAGTTGAAGCTATTCATACCAAATTTTTCCCCCTTAGGCAATGACACTTTTGCCAAAAATCAACTTGGACACATGTTTTGCTCCTTCTTTTATAGAGAGTATTTGCACTTTTTCTCCCCCTTTGACATCAATTACAAATGGACTCCAAATTTATCACTGTTTATCCAAAATTTTCTCCCCATTTATTAGATAAAGGAGTTTATCAAAGAATCTACAACCATAAACTCATTATAAATTTGAAAAAATATGCATACATAAGTTTCTTTTTCTCTCTTCTTCTAGGTATTAACCAAGTTTATATGATCTTCCCCTTGGATTCATACCCTATCACTAGGATCTAGTGATGTTATGTAGGATCCACCACTCCCAATTTATATCTCAAATACTCAAATTATTCCTTGGGAAGAGGTTTGGTGAATATGTCTACAATTTGGTCCTATGTTGACACATATTCCATTGTGACCTCTTGTTCTACAACCTTTTCTCTTAAGAAGTGATGCTTGATTGATATGTGTTTAGTTCTAGAATGCATCACTAGATTATTTGATATGTTAATAACACTTTAATTGTCACAAAGAATAGAGATAGGTAGTTTGTATTCTACTTTGATGTCTTTGAGTGTTTGTTTCATCCATAAGACTTGAGTGCAACATGCCATTGATGCCACATACTCTACTTCTATTGTAGAAAGAGTAACTGACTCTTGATTTTTGCTCAACCATGAAACAAATATGTTTTAAAGGAAAAATGCACCACCACTAGTACTTCTTCTATCATCCACAGTTCCTTCCCAATCAACATCTGTATATGTTGTCAAAGTGAAATCTTCACCTTTAGGATACCATAGGCCATAATCAATTGTACTCTTGATAGATCTAAAGATTATTTTCATTGCATTAACATGTGACTATTTAGGAGTAGCTTGGCATCTTGCAACCATGCATACTACTTTCATGATATCAAGTCTTGATGTAGTTAAGTATAACAAGCTACTTATAATTGATCTATACATAGTCTTATTTGCATCAAGAGACTCATCCTCTTTTCTCAATTTACAACCAGTAATCATGGGAGTACCTACTAGTTTGTTATCTTCCGTTCTAAAATTATTGAGCATTTTCTTATCATACTTGGTTTGGGATATAAATATCACTTCATCAGATTGTGCTATTTGTATACCAAGGAAGAAAAAAATTATCTAAGCATACACATCTCAAACTCATTTTGCATTTGAGTAGAAAATTATTTCACATACTATTGTTTTTGCCATAAAAAATGATATCATCTACCTATACAACAATAATTAACATATGCTCACCTTCTTATTTGAAGTACATATTGCTATTTGTACAACCTTTATTGAACCCTTATTATTGTAAGTACTATTCTAATCTTCAATACCATGATCTAGGTTGCCTATTTTAGACCATACAAAGATTTATTTAGTTTACACACATAATTTTATTCCTCTAATAGCTGAAAACCTTTAGGGTATTCTATGTAGACTTCTTCTTCTAGGTTCCCATTCAAGAAAGAATACTTAACATACATTTGATAGACTTTGAACTTCTTATAAACAAAGAATTTTAGAAACATTATTATGGATTCTAATATATAAATTAGGGTAAATGTTTCCTCAAAATATATGCCCCCAACTTTTTCATATCCTTTTCACACCAATCTTACCTTATTCCTTATAATAATTCCATCCTCATTGAACTTTTTTCTAAAGACCCATTTTATACCTATTACATTCTTGTTTGAAGGTCTTGGAACTAATTCCCAAGTTTTTTTTCTTTTCAATTTGGATCAGTTCTTCTTCCATGGTTTTTAGCCAACTCTCATCCTTGTTAGCTTTAACATAGCTCTTAGTCTCAATTTTAGACATTAAAGCAAAACTTACTTGCTCCTTGTTCATTGCAACTATTCTCCTTGTCTAAATTCCTTCATTTTTATTGTCAATGATCTGATCTATAGGATGATCCTTTTGAATAAATATTATAAGTTTCTTTTCATTTACTTTCTCATGCTCTTCATTAATTACTTCCTCTTTATAATCTAATTCTTCATTATATATTTATTTGTTAGTTTAACATGTTTCAAGCCTTCTTCAACCTTGACATTGATGCTCTTTACAATCTTGTATAGCATTTTGTTGTAACATATGTAGGATTTTATTTAGGTGTAACAACTAAGAAATATTCCTTCATCACATCTTGATTCAAAGCTTCTCAACTTATCTTATTTTCTCTTGATGTAGCATTTACATCCAAACATTCTAAAATACTTAATAGAGGCAGGTTCTCCATGCCATAGTTCATAAGTATTTTTATCACTATTTACCTTCAATTGAACTCTATCCAAGATATATACTAATGTTTGTAATACTTCTCTCCAGTATCCATTAGGTAATTTGGACTCTTTTAACATTGTTTTGGCCATCTCCTTGATTATCGTATTCTTTCTCCAAACAACTCTATTCTACTATGGAGTTCTTGCTGTAGAGAAATGTTTTTTGATTCCATGCTTATCATAGTATTCTATGAGATCATTTGAGGTGAATTCTCCACCTCTATCATCTCTTAAACATTTGAATTTTCATCCAATCTAATTCTCTACCATGGACCTAAAGATCTTAAAATATTTCAAATGCCTGAGACTTATCCTTCAAAAAGGTTACACATGTCATTCTTGAGTAATAATTTAAAAATAACATGGATTTCTATCCTTTATATCCTCATGTATTAGTAGGACCACAAAGATCAATATGAACTAATTATAGAGGCTTTGTAGTTGCATACTCCTTTATTTGAAATCTGACCCTTGTCTACTTACCTTGTTGACACTCCTTATAAGTAGTGTTTGCAGGTTTGGTTATCTTAGGCATGTGTCTAACACACTTATTTGAGCTCACCTTTACTAGGTTGTCAAAATTTACATGGCCCATTCTTCTATTCTATAACCAACTCTCATCAATCTTTCCTATTAGGTAGTTATTACCATTCACTTTACTAAGACTGTAAATGTTGTTTTTAGTTATTTTCCCTTATGCAACCTAATCTTATAGATATCCTTATCTTATATCCTTCTGCATTAAATGTGACTGTATATCCATTGTCACACATTTGGATGACACTTATTAGATTATGTTTCAATCCTTCAACATAAAGACATCATGTGTAGGCAGTTTTCCATCTATGTTCAAGGTTCCTTTCACCTCAAATCTTTACTATAGTGTTATCTCCCAAGATGATAGATCATTCCTTACATTTTCTTCAGTTTGATAAACTTTCTCTTATCACCAGTCATATGTTTTGATAAACCATTGTCTATTACCCACAAATTCTACTCCTTGGCATGGAGTACAATTTGAAAAATCATAGATTGATCTTTCACTTTCCACACATCCTTGGGTTTCTTATTTGGCTTATTTTTTCCTTTTTCAGAGACTTGTGAACCTTTGTTCACACTGGGAGGCATTTCTTTTTTTTCAATTTGTATTTTTGATCTTACAAAGTTTGTTCTACATATCTATGTGACCAAAATTATTGTAGTTATAACACATTACATTTGTATCTAGCAAGGGTGAAAATGAATTTTTGTTTATAAAGTTTGTTATCCTTTTGGGTATAACCCTACATTCACTAGCTCTATGACCAAACTAATTATAGGTATAATAATAACCATATAAAAATGAGGAATACCTAGTTATAGCATTTCTTTGTGCTAGATGAGTAAATATTCTTAACTCTATCTTCTTCAAATCTTTCACCCTTATGAAACCATCTACATCAGCTACCTTTATCTTCTTCTTTTGTTCAAGATTTTTTTCTCCTTTAGCTTTCTTCTCATCAGCAGTGCTACTATTTATCATTGTATTCTTACAAAAATTCTCTTTATTAAATCTTGATTCTCTTCTACTTTGAAGTTGTCATATAAGTTTACAGATGTACTATTATATAACTTTTTATTTTTTCGTAACCAAGACCAAATATCTCTTTTGAAGGATTTTGAGAGTTGATCAATTCATCAAGAATGTTTGATCCTCCTTTCAACTTTATAACTTTGTCTAATCATTCTTTAACTTCATCAAGTTCTTTTCTCAAAGCCATTATTTCTGCTTGTAACTTCATGCACACATCATATTTAGATTGTAGTTCAAGTTTGACTACATCTTCTATTATTTTGGTCTCTTCAACTTGTGTCTTTAGGCTAACCACCATCTCATCAGATTTTTCAAGACTTTTGGATATTTTTTCAATCTCTTTTTGTCCAAGCTTCCTCTATTTTGAGTTTTATTTTCTTAGCTTATCAATTTCATATAGAGCACACATGAGTTCAAACTCTAGATCCACTTATCCTTCTTCTTCATCTGAGTCTTCAATTTATTCTTGATCCATAGACATTGATCCTAATGTCATGAATAAGACTTCTTTTTCTTCATCCACAAAGGCACAATCATCTAATGAATCATTGTCTTATTTTGTGTATAGGCTTTTATTATTTTTGAATAAGTTCTTCTTGAGATATTGGGGTTGATAAGGATTATAAGAGATTTAATAGAGAATTAACTCATACATTGAACCCAAATACACAGATAAATAATTTAATCACACAATATTATTTCTCACACTATCTGAATCACATTAATTTGAAAATGCTTACAAATATATAGGAATACCATCCTATAATCATGGAGATATAAATCCCTACAAACCCTCAACCATATAAATATATAAGTTATATGTGATATATTATTGTTAAAAAAAATACATGTATAATAAACTTACCATATTAACGATACAATTACTAAATACTAATAACCCTGTAACTAGTATTTACCTCTAATAATAGACACGTCTAAAAACCTTACCATATTAACCATATGGTTACAAAATACTAAAAACCCTGTAATTAATATTTACCTCTTGGTAAATCAATCAGATTCAATAATTTAAAATCTAGATTTCCTAACATTCCCCCCCATAGTTTTTACATGGTGCAAAAACATTCACACTCTTATCTGTAGTATGCTCACCCCTTATAGCATGCCCTATTTGTCTCATGACCTTGATACAAAGAGAGCCCCACTCCTCCCATGGTCTTACATGTTTACCACAAATCGTGACATGAACATGAATACCATCTACCTCAAATAATTGGCATAAATAAAATTATATGCCATTGCATACTCATAAGTTTGCATACAATTGATGCAATCTTGCTTCACATGACCATTATTATGTGGAGGAATGCATCCCATATTTACATCATATGACCATAACAGATGTGTCACTAAGGGTCATCTCCATAAAGAAGTAAGGTAGTCATGGGATCTCTATAGTAGTTCCTCTCCTAAATGTTGCCAAAACATTGTTCACCTCTTATGGTTTTTCAGATCTCTACCACAAACCCTTTCAAGATTCATTAATTGACTTACATTTGTGTTTTTTTCTTTCACTATGTTCTCACATCAATGAATTATGTTTGTAATTTCACACAAATTATAAATCTTAAATGGGCATATTCTTATGTTATTATTCTAAAAAACATACAACAAAAATGAAAAACACACCCCTATTATATATGTCACCAAAACATTGGTGTGACCTCATCATTGGAGACTAATGAGAGGTCACTGAAAGACCTTCATCCTCTATGTATCCTCTAGCCTCTAGTAAATGATATTGCTTACTCAATGATATCTTGATGAAGTTAAGTTGCATGTATTTTTTTAAGGGAGATCCCTCCCCACAATACAAACATTGTATATGAGTGATAATGCATCCAGTAAGATAATTTGTTACAATGACTCTATACTATACCTAAGCCTAAATGACTTTGACTTTTGAGTCATTTTTAAAAATGACTCAAATTTGACATTAATTTAATTCACCTAAATAAGACTCAGTGAAAAAAATTATTAGACTATTAACAAATACAAACTGACTTTAAATATAATTACAAAAAAATTAGAAAGTAATATTTAATTACTTTTTAACATAAATCGATAAAATATATTACTTTTAAAACATGAGAAACAATAAATTTCAATTTTTTTAATATGATTTTGACCTCACGAATTAATTTTATGGTTTGAATAACCATTCAACTTGACTAAAAATAATATTAAATACTTCGATACATAAAGATTATCTAATAAAAATAATACCTATATGACACCCAAATAATTTTGACATAAAATAAAGCTTATAAAATCTTGAATCACTATTATAATGACCTTAAATCTACACAAAAACAAACTAATTTTTTTATTTTTTATTTTTTTGAACCTGTTGTAGACTTGGAAGACCACTTGCATGAATTGGGGTGATGTATTTTACACTTTGACCAATACAACAATTTGGCATGAGGCATACATCAAAGTTAGCGAGAGTAAATAAGACAACATCATGTGAATATATTATCAACTGGAATACCATGCAAAGAATGGATACAATGAACTTATATATTTAGTCCCTTTCCTCATTGATTACTCAAGATGTCGAGGTAGATGAGTCACCATTCAGTCACAAGGTGGATAGCATATTGAAATGGTGAAAGTAGGCCTAATCGATGTGTTGAAATATTTTGAACATAGGGATCTACACATTGATAGAGAATTTTAGAGCCTCTAATAGTTAGCTAGATTAGGCATAAATAAGTCTATAAATATATATAACTACATAATGGTGAAAAACATAGATTTGAATAGCTTCTTAGTATATGTAGTCCATATAACACTAAGACCAGAAGCCAAGAAAGCCATAGGTAGAAGAGGATGCTCTAAAAATTGTATATGAGTAAGATCTATGAATAAAAATGTAATAGAATGCCATTGAGTGGAACAAAGAAGTCATAGGTATAAGTTTGAAGCAAGAATATGATTCCATATTAGCATATAAATTATATAAAGATATGGACAAAACAAAAAACAAACACACACTAAATAATTCTTAATCCAAAAATAGCTATTCTACATTTACAAAATAAATGTATGGTCTGCTACTCATAGGGCTCTCATCGATTGGGGAAAATTATAACAAATTGTGATTTTTTCCCTCACAAATTCTCACAAGCCCATCCCCACTATGATACCACTGATAGGGATTCTGAGAGCTTTAACAAAGAATTAAATCATACAGTGAATCCAAATACATAAAGAAATAATTTCATCACATAATATTATTTCTCACACTGTCTGAATCATATTAATTCAAATATGCTTACAAATATATAGGAATACCGTCCTATAATCATGGAGATATCAATCCCTACAAACCCTGAACCATATAACCATATAATTTATACATGATATATTATTGTTACAACAATATACACATCTAACAACCTTATTGTATTAACCATATGATTACTAATTACTAGCAACCCTGTAACTAATAGTTACCTCTTGATAAATCAACCAGATTCACTAATGTAAAAGCTAGATTTTTGAATAGGGGTTTCATATTTTTACTATCCTCTTCTTACTTAGAATTATCATTTTTTTTATAAGGGCATTTAGCAAAAAAATGTGCTACCTTACCATAGTTAAAGTATTTAAAGGGTAACTTACCTTTATATTTTCTAGACCCTCTTCTTAATTTTTTGACAAAGTTGGCTTCTTCTTCATCAGTCTCCTCAGATCAGAATGTAGGTGCTTCTACTTTTATTTGTTTGGATATTTTGAATGTAGCTTCTCTCTTGAAGGTATATACTTCTCCCATTCTCATCTCACAAGTAGTGAAGATTCCATGCAACTCATCAATAGTGAGTTTATCAAGATGTCTTGATTCCTCTATTACAGAGATTTTAGAGTCATATCTTAATGGTATAGATTTTAGGACATTTTTAACAATGATCAGATCTTTCATCTCTTATCCAAAGCCTCTGATTGTATTGACCATTTCATCTACTCTAAGTAGGTAGTCTACAATTTTCTCTTCTTCATTCATTTGAAGGCTTTCAGACTTACTTTTATTGTTTGTAGCTTGGCCTGATTTACCTTATCATCACCTTCATAGATGTTATTCAATTTTTTCTAGATATCTTGTGCATTTTGATAATGCATCACTTTTAAAAACTCTAAATTAGAAAATCCACATAGAATAACATTCTTAGCCTTGACATTGCTCTCATATGCTTTCTTGGTAGCCTGATTAGTAGGAGTTGTAATAGGAGTTGTATATACATTTACAATAGACATCCATACATAAAAACCTAATGAAAATAAATATGTTTCCATTCTAATGCTTCAAAATTCATAGTTTTATCCATCAAAGAGAGGTTCTTTGTTTGAATAAGAGCCTTCTTGACTAGTCATTTATGTTCATCATCCAAGATCTACTTGCACTGATTAAGCTTATTCTGAGGAACCAAGACTCTAATATTAATTATTGGAACATAACTATCTATTGAGAGGGGAGAAAATTAGTAGATTAATTAAATTAGTCTTTTTAATACTTTTAATTCATATTAAAACATATATGTAGAGATCACACACACAAATATGCATAACACTCAATGTATGTGGAAAACCCAATACAGTAAAAACCATGGTGAGAAATAGATGATAGAATCTACTATTCTAATCCAACCTAATAGTCAAAACCTCACTAGTTACAACATTTAAGGGCATTAATCCTAAGGAGACACCAATCCCTTGATTTAAGAGCACCTACTCTAAGGAAGCACTAACTCCCTAATTGAGCACCAACTTAGCTTATTTGATGGCACATACTAATCAAATTGATGGAGCTAAAACTCTAGATTATAATATTGATTCATAAATAAATCTAATTCCAATTATTTTTTACAAGTCTATTCTATAAATAGTCAAACTCTACAAATCTCTCTCTCCTCTTCCCTTCCTCTATATCATTGTGTCTCTATATTTCTCTATTAGACACACTTCATCAATCTCTTCCTCTCTAACTCTCTCTCTCAATTTTAATCTATTCAACAGTAACAACCTATATCCTAAATGACATATATATAAGTATTTGATCTAATTTTCACATCTTCTCTATGTTCACACCTATTTTCTAACACATCATGCCAATTTTGGACTCAATTCATATTTCTTGAACAACAAGTTTCTTGCATCTTGAATTCATACTCCACCACCATGATTCTTTATCTCAATACTATTTTTAGATATACTAGGCTCTGGTTTTGATGCGCATGCCATATTACATAAATTTGATTGATAGCAACAATCTTTTTCATTATCTATGTCAATTTTATATCTTACTTGGATGTTCCATCATTTGACCATTGGAATGAACACATCTTTGAATATTGGCCTTTGATCTTAATTTTTCCACCATGAACAAACTCACTCACTCTGTCAAATCTTTGTCTACTTCTAGAATTTAACTTTTCAAGTTTGAAACACATTCGTTATATCTTTTGATATGATCTTCTACATGGCATTAGATATTTAAAGTTGCATGAACTTTACCTCTATCTAATTTTAAACCTCAAATATTTGGTCTAATCTCATTGATTCCTAAGACTTTAGAATGAATATGATCTATCAATCTCATCAAACTAGCTTGGTCTTTAAATCACCTCTATGTCATTAAACATATATAACTTTATCCCATTGAGTCTATTCACTTTGTTAGATCTTGACTGCATGATCACATGCTCACTATTCAATCTTCTAACAAGCTCAAACTTTACCTTTGACAAGCTCCTATGAATTTGACACTTGGGACCCTCACATGCCTTCAGTATAGTTATTGTTAGTTCCCATGTTTGTGACATTTATAATCTTCATGTTCCTTTTGTACATTACTGTCATTACTCATGCTTATGACACTTAACACCCTCATGTGCCTTTTGTACCTTTGCTATCAGTTCTCATTATTAAGACACTTGGCATCCTCATGTTCATTCTTGAGTACATTTGACATATTGACTTTGTTATGATTTATTGTATCTTCAATGTATGATTAAGTACTAACAATTGATTGAGATGGGAAAAATATTAAGTTGAGGACTTAGGAAATATAAAGTCTTAGAAAATTTCTTGAGCCAATAATTACTAGGTTGAAGGGGCCAGTTTCATAACAAAAACAAAGGCTTAAGATATAACTTAAGTAACTAGTTCCTACCTATATCTAGTCAACATTAAATTAATACATGCCTATGAACACCATGAAAAAATCTCATAGGGTTTTACTGTGAAACCTTGGTAATGTTTGAGAGTAAAGATAAATAAACTCTAAACTCATTTCTTCTCAACTGAATCTGTGGACCATATATTTAAGATGCTCTTAAAAACCCATAACAGATCTATTAATTTCTCTTCAAGTGGTCTTTAAATGGTCTCTATTAAAGCATGACAACTTTGAACTATGAAAATTTAAAGCATGCTCTTCTCTCCATCAATCTTACCTGATCCTCTAACATCAATGACATCCATAATTCCCCTTTTGACATCAATGACAATCATAATGCCCCTTTTTAAATCAATTACAATCATATGGCCAATAAAAGGGACTCAAATCATGTTTTTATCCATGTCTATGAGATGTCTTAAGATCCATTTCATGGCCAACCTAATAAGGGTAAACGTGTTTGGCCAACTAAGAAGGATATGAACAAGTGACTTGTATAAATATTAGGAAATTTTAGGCCTATTTGTGAGTGTAAAGAATAAGAGAATAGAATAATATATTTAGATTAGAATAATGTCTTGTAGACCATAATAATAGTGTAAAGGATATATGATGAATTTTTTATAGAGGTTATGTGCATGAGTTTCAAGGTCATACAACCTAATCAAGTCAAGAAGAGGGTTAGTTGAGCGAAGAAGGCTAAAGATTAGTTTGAGAGGGATATAAGAGATAAAAAAGGAGATAATAATTTATTGTATGAGAAAAAAAGAGTTATTAAGGTGATCAAGGATTTTAGATGGTTGATTTGGTGCTAAGTCATCTAGGGGGTTGGTGCCTCCTTGCAAGTGGGTGCTTGTTAAAGCCTAGGAGAGTTGGTGCTTATCTAGTTAGGGTTAGTGCTCCATGTGAAGTGGGTGCTTCACTAAAGTTTATGTTTGTATTATAGGACTATATTCCATTTATATATATCAGTGGGTTTTCATACCCTTGAGGGTTTCCCACATATATGGTGTGTTAAATTGTACAATCTTATTTCATTCTTGTATAATTGATTATTTATGCATTGCTTGATCTATATTTTGATGATTACTTAAGTGAAATTGATAAAAAAAAATTAAATACTGATTCACCCCCACCCCCCCTTTCAATCATTTTTCTTCCAAAATTTGGTATTATATCCTAGTCCTTTGAAGCAGGTCTAAAATCCTAAAGGAGATCCTAGAAGCAAAGATGGCTAGTTAACAAGCTCAAGGTGGGTTATCTACTAGTAAGGATCCATTATTAAATGGATCTAATTATTCATTTTTTAATGTTATGATGAATATATATTTTATGTCTCAAGGACATGATATTTGGTAGTTTGTTGTGGATGGTTGTATTATTCCTCCTATTTCACCAACTAATGCAGTAGGTAAGAAGGCTAGTGAAAACAACTTAAAGGTAATGAATGTCATTTTGTGTGGCCTATCAGAGTTAGAGCTTATGAATTTGATGCAATTTGTATCAACCAAAAATATATGGGACAAATTTAAGACTATTTATGAAGGAGACACCAAGGTGAATATGGCTAAGTTGTATACCCACCAAAGATAGTTTGAGAGTCTGAAGATGAGTGAAGCTGAAACTATTGCATCCAACCTATTGAAGGTTGATGAAGGTGTAAATGTCATTAGATAATTGGGAGAATAATTAAAAGAATCTAAAGTTGTTTAAAATATTTTAAGATATCTAACTCCTAATTTTGACTCTAAAGTGTCTGCAATAGAAGACATGTAAGATCTGGACAAGCTAGAGATATATGGGCTTCATAGCAATTTGGCTACCTATGAGATGAAAAAAATTGGAGTACCTCCCAAGAAGGAAGCAACTTTAAAATTTTATAATAAGTAAAAATCTAAAAAGGTCAAGGATGAGGAATTTTTAGATGTTTATGAGGATCAATTGATAGCCATGTTTGAAATAAAGTTGAGGTTTGGTTTTGGTAAGTACAAGGGTAAATTACCCTTCAAATGTTTCAACTATGGTAAGATTGGTCACTTTGAATCTAAGTTTCCTAACAAGGATAAAACTGAGCATTAATAACATGATGAACATCATAGATATGACAAGAAGGCCTATAATCCTTAAAAAAATAAGGAGTTCAAAAAGGATGAAGGTAATAAAGGAACATTCAATAACAAGAGAAGTTTCTATACTAAAGAAGATAACTCATCTAATGTAAGTGACTCAAGTGAATCCAATAGTGAAGATGATAGTAATTAACCTAAACATAACAATAATGAAACCATATTCATGGCCATAGAATTAGACAATGAGGGATACTCAAATGAGAAAGGCCTTATAGTTATGTAGAATCAGATGAAGAATAAGATGAAGTGAATCTTGAGGTAGAATTGGTAAGTAACCTAGAAGAATTTAATTCCAAAGAAGAAAGAATAAAAAAATAATATCTTTAGTTAAGGACCATGAGGATAATATTGGTTTTTTTAAGGAGATATTGAGTAACACTTCCATGGAATATGATGAGATCATTAATCAAATTGAATCACAGATAGAGATAGTCAATGCAAACCTAAAAGATAAAGATTAAGAATGCACCAAGTATGAAACTAAAGTATAATCCTTGAAATATGAGTTGAATCAAGCATCTCACAAGGTGAGGACCTTTTTAAAGTTTGAAAATAACACTGAATATCTAGATGACATCTTGAGTAGTCAAAAGTTTACAAGTGACAAGATAGTTCTTGGTTTTAAAGAAGATCAAAAGGTATAAAATCAAGTCAAGGAGAAGGATTTTGAAGACAATAAGGTTAACATGAAAATACCTATCAAACAACTTAATTATATGAGGTATGTTAGTTCATTCAATGGTTACTATTTTGTATGCAGTCAGTTTGGTCATAGAGCAAGTTAGTGTAGAAGACCCTCCAAGAATGAGTACTCATGGGACTATGGAAGGAGTCACACTTCACATCAGTAAAATGGTATGTATAAAGTGGTTTTATATAATTTTCATAATGTAAGACAAATTTCAATATTTTATCCTAATAGAGTTAGAAGATCATCAATTCAAAACATGAGGTTTAAAGCCCCTAGAGTGCAAGGAAGAAGGCAAATGAATGTATGGAAACCAAAGATAGTGAAGATGAGTAATGATTAGTATAAAATCTCAAGTGGAAAATTTTCTATGATAGAGCATGATTTAGATGTGAAATTAAGTTAGGAATGCCTATTGTCAACTCACATTGATGATCAAATGGTTGATGAAGAGGTCAAGCCTATAGTGCCAATCAAGCCTAAAAGGATAATGAAGGCCATTCAATATTGTGAGAGCATAGAGATATAGAAATATACTAAAATTGAGGTTTTTTAGTTCCCTATGGAAATATGTGACTCCATTAGGCTTCATGGAGACATTATTTAGTTAGCAAAAGCATGGTGGATGCTTGGTTTGAGGGGGAGATATTTAGGTTGTTGACTGAGCTTGATTTATGTTGAAGTGGTCTTGTAATTTGAGTTAATTTTAAAGGAGGTATCCATGGAGTAAGGGGTATCATTTTTCTTTAAATTCTTTATAACCTATGTTTCAAGAAGGTGTGTTTGTAGATGATAGTTAATGGAAGACCCTTTGTCATTAATGTCAAAGGGTGAGAAAGTTCAATAAGGGAGATGAGATTGAGCATATTGTATAATTTTTTTCCATCAATGACAAAGGGGAATTTTGTTGATAAGTATTGTCATTGATGTTAAGGTTTATTTTATTTGATGTTAAGGGTGATGTCATTGATGTAAAGATGCATATGGTGAAGATACATGGTGAATGGTCAATGAGAAATGAGCTTGTGTGATTATATGAGCAGGAACTCATGTGACAAGAGAGAATTTAAAGGTAACCTAAGGTTTTTTTATAAGGTTGGTGTCAAGTTTTATGCCAAGGAAAGCATGTTTAATTCTTTGAGTATAAGCTTCTTGAGAAGCCTAGTCATAACAATCATAGTCATATCATGAGCATGTGCATGATGAACATCAATAAGTATGTGTAGAGTTATTATATTTTCTAAGGAACATGAAAAGAATATAGAATCATCAAGGAGTGTTTTAATGTTAGTTTTCAAGCTTCAAGTGCTTGAGAAGACCTAGTCATGACACTGGTCATTGCATGAAGAGACCTTTTGAGAAGGTATGAGCTTGGTGGCCTAGTGAGATGGATACATAAATGCATAAGGTGATGTATGAGGTTTTTTGAGTATGATTATGAGGCATTGTATCACTCACGATAATCTTAGACTAAGCCTATTAGGGTAAGACCTATAGACCTATCATAAAACTAGACTAGCTCTAGACCCTACTTACTCTAATGAAGTGTCATGAGTATTATTGAGGCATATGAAGAATGTATGGATTTTTTAATCATGGTAGGATGTTTTATGACATGTATATTAGTGTTTAAATCTTTTAAAATGGATATAAGGTCAATTTCAAGGCCTAATGTGACTTACAAATCAAGGCCCAAAGAGCAAAGAGAGATGGTGACTAGATAGGGTATCAAGATCAGTTTTCAAGACAATAATGAGCATGTAATAATTTTTATTGGTATTATAGGTTTTTATGTGTTTTTATCAAGTTTTAGGTCAAATTTTTCAAGAAAAGGCATGAAAAGTGGTTTTGAGGTTTCCTGAGTGCACAAAATGAAGGGTTCTCAACCCAAGGACTTTCAAGTGTTCATTGGCATGTTTAAACTTTTCATGAGCATAATATATTTATTATATATGTATAATGGTCATATATAATATCTTCAAACATTAATTTTAAAAATAAGAGGCAATCCTTTATGAACAATCATTAACACCAAAAATAGTGTTAACCCTCTCTAAAACCCTAATAATGACTCGATGTAAAATATATTGTTATAAAGTGATCATAATGTTTTTTTTATGTCTATTTAAGTTATTTTATCATGTATTTAACTCTCCTTAAAACCTCTATGTGTGATTTATTTGATAGGTGAGTGAGTGGACCCTACAAAAAAGGCCTTATTTCTCAAAAATTTGCTATAACAGACAGAGTTAACCAAGTCAAAGTTTATAAATGGATGAAGGTTGAATATTGATACTTGTATTTTATTTCCATTATGTTTTATTATCATTTTTTATCCCTAATGGGTACTAAACTAGTCATACAAGTTGACCGGTCACTAACAAGCCTAATGGTGCAAACAATGAGACACCCAAGCAGAAGTGAGAAGTTGATTAAGGATGTGTTATCATGGATTAGGGATGAATCCAAGTGCATGGATAAGTTTTTAAATAATTTTAATACATGATAATTTTGTATGTATATATATATATATATATATATATATATATATATTTGGTTAGTGTATATAATGAAAATGTTACTCATAATTTGACATGTCTAGTACAAATGAGATAGTGAAGGTGTAAGGTTATGCGATTGGTTTGCAAGACAAATATTACTATATGAACATGTTATATTTATATTTTATATTTGTGTAATGATATAATAATATCATCCAAATTCATTTAAATTCTCTTAAAGTGTCTACATAGGTGTTTAATGTTAAAATCACCATGACTATATTTCAAGGCAAATTGGTAATTTTTGGTAAGCGAGTTACAATGATGAGTTTGAGGATATATGCCCTAAGAGGAAGAATTAATTTAACATGATGTTGTTGTTTTTTAATTTAATTAACCATCCATTATTTTCATAAGCTTTAAATTTAGTATAAGATGTTGAAACACTGAAGTCAAAATGGATTGTTTGGTAGAGTAAGGTCTATAAAAGAGAAGATCAACAAATTGGTTTGCAAGACCAATAATTGTCAATAGATATTATGATATTTTTGGTCGATAGTTTTATAAAAAAATTTAATGTCATATTAATTCATTTTAATCCATTAATTATGTTCTTTCATATGTAAAAATTTTAAGTTTCTATGACTGTGTTTTGAGACCAATTGGCAGTTTAGAGTAATCATCTTGTAGAGAAGAGTTTGAGCTTGTATACCATGAGTTGAATCATATAATGAAGTTTGTGATGAACATAAGGTCATGGTTTTTCTTAATATTTTATTTTTTCCATTATTATTCATCAAAAGTGTGTTTATGCTTTAGTTGTTCAAGACAAACTTTATTTACATGCATAGGCCTATTGTGAATAGTGTTTTGAGAAGGGGTTCAAGTGATGGTTGGACCTAAATTAAAGTTTTATAAGGTCTATTTTAATTATATATTAAGTTATCTTTGATTTTTAAATTTCTCTAAGGAAGGTAAAGTGTAACGTGTCCTAAATAGACCTAATAGGATTAGGTCTCCATGAGACCTAAAAATGAGATAAGGCCTAATTGAGATAGATCAGACATAAAAGGACTCAAATAACATTTTATATATGTATATGATATGTCATAATATCCATTTCATGGCTTAAATAATAATGTTAAATATGTTTGGCTGACTAAGAAGGATATGAACAAGTGACTTATACAAATAGTAGGCAATTTTAGATCTATTTGTGAGTGTAGAGCACAAGTGAATAGAATAATATATTTTAGAGAAGAATAAGGTATTTTATACCATAATATGAGTGTAAAGGATATATTATTAAGGTTTTAAAAAGTTTTTATGAATTAAGATCAATGTCATATGACCTAATCAAGTCAAGAAGAGGGCTAGTTGAGTGAAGAAGGCTAAAGCCCAGTTTGAGAGGGCTAGGATAGATAAGAGATAAAGAAGGATATCATCATATGTTTTATGAGAAAAAAAAATTATAAATGTGATCAAGGTTTTTATTTTATTGAATCATCTAGGGGATCGGTACCTCATTGCAAGTGGGTGCTTGCTAAATCCTAGCTAAGTTGGTGTTTAACTAGTTGGGGTTGGTGTTCCATGTGGAGTGGGTGCCTCACTAAAGTTGATGTTGTATTATATAACTATATTTCATTTAAAAATATCAATGGGTTTTCATCCCCTTGATTTTTTCCCACATATATGGTGTGTTTAATTGTGTAATCTTGTTTCATTCTTGTATAGTTGATTATTTATGCATTGCTTGATTTATATGTTGATGATTGCTTAAGTGGAATTGATAATAAAGTTTTTAAAGATTAATGCACCCCCTGCCACCCCCCCATTCATTTTTATTATAAAACATAGATAAAAGGGCCTAAAATTCCTTGAATTAGAAACATCTTATGATGAGGATCTTGATGGTGGTGCTAAGAGAGTTAAAAAGTCCACTTTTCCATCAAAATTTGATTCATTGAATTAAAAGCCAACTAATGCAGATAACATATAATAAGAATAAATGGTAATAAGAGAGACGTACCCAAATTTTTTTCCAAAAGATCAATAATATTTTTAGATCCATTTATAATAAGAAATTGGTTTCACATAGGTGCATAAGAAAATGTTCTTGATTTTGGACACCATGGATGAGACATAATTCAAAGTAACATTGAATAGTGTATGTAAGGAGGAGACTAATGCAACATATGTTAAATAAACCATGTACATAGCCCTAACCAAGTTGAATGAAGAAAAATTTAGGTTTACACTAGTTAAAATGATAACCGAGGTCTTGTAACAAAACATTTTCAATTGTACAACTACTATAAAATATAAGAGATACTTGAAGGAAGTGAATAATAAGTTCATTATGATTAAACATAAACTATCAACCATGAAGATAAAATTTTTAAGACTAAGACATTTCATCTTCCAAAATGAACCTAGCCTAATGAGTACAATTGGTATGGAAGGAATGGAATATGTAGATAATTTATTCATTATGGTTGATAAAATTATTAATAACAAAGGGAAAAGATATAGTTCTAAAGAAGAAGTGCAAAAATAAAAATAAAACATGTAGTTTTAATATGATGAATAACTATAGAGCTATGATAAATGCATAACAAAGCTCAAATAAAAAGTAGCAAAATCTAAAAATTTATTCTTCAACTTTGTGTGGTAGACCCAAATAATAAATCATGATATTTCAATGAATAATGTAAGTATGAAGATCTAGAAACATGTGTATACTAGATAAAGGATAAATATGAGAGAAATAAAATTCTCAAGGATTTTGGAAGAGTTTGGAGAGAAAATATATGGAAACTATAATTAAATATATAAGGGGTATAAAATCCTATAGTTCAAATTGATAGATGAGGGTATCACCCTTTGATATATGTCCTAAAAATTCTCTCCAAAAATAATATCGACAAAGTTGAAGGACACAACCCCAAGAATAACCACCCACACTAAAAGAGTTAACCTCAGACACAACAAACATGATATAAGTGATCCATGCTACCTTTTAATGTTTGATGAGTTTATAAATATAGGCCCAAAAGGATGGGCTTGAATTTTTGGAAGTATAGGTAGAACAAATTTTTTATCCAAGATTAGATAATAAAATTAGTGTGGGATGATGTTGGTACCAAATTTTGGCTAAGTATTGAAGAAAACACTATTGGACATGTCATGGTAAAAATTATGTGTGAATTTTTAACATGTTATGTATAAGCATAATTATAGAAAGGAAAATACAATTCATGATGATTAGGCTATGAAAATGTACTTAAAGACTTGGAAGCACTCAAAAAATATTTACCAAGTCTCAAATTACACATTTGGAAGCACATTCCCAATACAAAACAAGGAGTGCTAGGGTTATGAAGAATATTGCATAGACTACAGAGTGTGAAAGAAGGAATTATAGGCTAGGTGGTGGAATGAGTCCAGAAAAATAAGCATTAAGACATAAGATTTTTGGATAAAATATAAAAGATTAGCATAGACATAGGATATTTTTATAACTAATGCATCCAATGTAAGTAGTTACAATTATTATTTATATAAATTTTTTGTGCAGATTTTGAAGTTCACATTAATGAATTGTAACCATGAGTTGGTTCTTGAAATCTATAAAATCCCACCTTGTTTTACTATTCAATAGATAATTTTAGATTTGATACCATTGTGCTACCAAATTTTTGAGGTAATGTTACTTAGACTTCTAATGCCAATATAGATTATGGGGACCCTAGGTATATTGTGAACTAACAGGGTCATTCATGAAATGTATGAACTTAAATGAATAAATATCAAGATTTAATCTTAACATTCATTGAATTTATGTGTTTTTATTAATTATACCAAGTGTGATAATTTTTTGTTCATTACAATACAATAGTGTTTACTTTAGTGTGGATATATTTGCTATGCAAACTATGTCATAGTTACATATGTTAGGGAATATTAAGTATTGGTTAGTAAAAATATGAAAACTAATTAATGTTATCTTAACCAAACTAAGCTAGATAATACTTTGTGTACTCTCTCTTTGTAACTCAATTCATTATGATAGTCTTTAACATGATATTTTAGCATGACAAAGTGTTTAAAGTTTGGGTAAGTACGAGCAGTATAGAATTCCTAAAATATGATAAAATTAGCCCAACACTAAACCTAAATATAGAATATATCCATCAAATATACAAATTAAGTGTCAAAAATATATACAATTTAAATAAAAACATAGTCAAATTAAACAGATGGTAAGTTAACATGTCCATAGGTGTCATACCATATTTTTAATCAACAATAACCCTTAATAAGATAGAAAGTATGTGTATTGTAAATTGTATAGAATATAAAAATAAACATGAATATAAATGAAATGGACTAAATCTGATTTTAAAATTTCATTTTATAAATATGGAAAGTACTAAAAAAGATAAGATATTTAGTGGGTGATTTCTTTGTGAAGGATGGAAAACTAGAATAGGGGATATTCATATTAGGATTTGCATCTCTATGTGGCCTAGATAATATATGTAGCTTTAAGTTGGTAATGTCACTTGATATGTTTCCAATATTATGGTTCTATCTCTATGGATTTTCCTCTTTTTTTTAATATAGTCAAGGACACCTATTTTTATGTAAGCTTTGTGTGTTATCTTGATGTATGATTATGTGCAAAACTCATAAAAAATGTCTCCTTTACTTAAAACCCTAAGCTCCAATTTAAATGATAATATTAGGCCTAAAAAATGGGAATAAATGTTGGTTTAGTTCATCCTAACCACCCCTTGTTGAATGGTTGAGTGATACCTACGTGTCTAATACTTTGAAAAGGCAATTCAAAATGCATGTAGTTCTCAAATTTAGGTGAATGTGTGGAAATATGTTCCTTGAAAATATGAAAATTACAATATAAATTTTGATACTTATAAATCGGCATCATTGGATTAGATCTTGAGGTGATTCAGACTTGGCTAAGACCTACTCCTTTTGATTGATTCATAAAATGTGAAAAATAGAGAAGTACCTTTGAATGTGAAAGTGTTGCATTATGCTTGATAGATTATTTTCATATGGGTAATAGGATTACATGTATTTTTTATTTATATTAGACCTTTTGGGTAATTTATCATGCCACTGACTTGCTAAATGGATGGGTCGACCCATAGGAATAATTTTAATTTGAAATGTGACCATTTTTTGGTGTGGGACAATTTTTTTAGAATCAAGTGGTACCAGTAGATAATATGTTTTAAGATTAGCATTATTATTCAAAAGATAGGAACATTGATCTGATGATTTGGAGATGTATAAGTATGACAATTAACTAGTTTTGTATATACTTTGAGAATTTATATAGGTAAATGATGGAAACTAAAGAGGGTTGAACTAATGGAGATAATATGGATGTGAGAGAATATAAAATAAGAGACATATATGTATGCACAAATCATGTAGGCTAAAGGTAGACAAAAATGACATTTACAAGTATCTAATACAATATGTTAGTATTTATAGATGGCCCCTTCTATTATAGAATTGAAAAAGTAATAAAAATACTAGATTAAAAGCAAAAACAAATGTACATAAGTGTGGAAAACAAACTTTATCTTTGGGATAAATATCTAAATGTGTATCATGCTCAAATCAAACCTATAATGAATATGCAATAGTCAATGTCCATGAATTCAAATCTGAAATTTGAACTATAATTAAAATTTTAAACTTAAGAGTAGGGAAGGATAAAACCTAAAAGTGAGTAAATCATGTTTCCATATAACTTGTTGGAGATGATGATACCTTGTTGAAGCATTTGGATAATTTTGGAGTGATTAAACCCCAAATTTGTGTAAGGCAAGGCCATGTGTTAGGAATAAAAATGTCCCCAAACCTAATTAATGGAGATTAGTCCCAATTCCATTAAGTGAAATTAAACCTCAACTACACTAACTCATGTATCTAATCTTACACTAATCCTATAACTACAAGATGAAAGGTGGGAGTCACATATTGGGTTCACTATGAGTAATGCCAAATCCATTTAGCATCATTAAACCTCAATAATATTAACTTAAAAAATATGAGTCAACCACTATAGATAGACTTATAGAATCAAGGTTTCTCACTTCTAGGTACCATACATTATTTTTATAAATAAACAACTATAATAGTGTGTATGTGCATGAACATTTTTTCATGCCCCATAAAATAGTGGCAACTGGTAACTAGTGTAGTGCCATGGTGGGGGGTCTAGTGAAAGAACACCTCACCACATAACTTACAAGGATTCACACACACACACACACACACACACACACACACACACACACACACACACACACACACACACACACACACACACACACACACACACACACACACACACACACACACACACACACACACACACAATGGAATAAAAATCCTTGTCTTTTCATTAATCATCTCATGGGTTACAATATATTCATAGCTGCTCAACTTATACAATGGAGACCTCAGATCTATTCAATATTAAAACTTAAATCTCACCTTTATTAACTCTCTACATGCTACACAATTGATTCTTTATAGTCTGGATTCAATTTACAACAATGAATTCACTCAAATCTCACTTCACTCACTAAGATTGCAAGGCTTCTTCTTCTCTCTCTTCAATTTGATAAAGTTTTCCCTTTGTTATCCAAGACTCATCCTTTCTAAAATTTTAAAAAAAATCATCTAACTTAAAAGACTCCATTAATGTTAGTTTGATGCCTATATTTATATCATTGATGGTCCAACAACCCTAATAAATAATTCAACTTCTTTCCCACCTATCAACATTTAAATTTATGAGCTAGAAGTCACACACACACACACACACACACACACACACACACACACACACACACACACACACACACACACACACACACACACACACACACATGTATGCATTCACACATGCATGCAAACATTCATTCATGCATGTATGCACACACACAATGGAATAAAAATCCTTATCTTTTCATTAATCATCTCATGGATTATAGGATATTTATAGATTCCTAGCTTCTACAATAGAGACCTTGGATTTATTCAATCCTAAAACTTAAATCTCACCTTTCTTAACTCTCTACACTCTACACAATTGATTTTATATATGTTATATTCAATTTATAACAAGGGATCCACTCAAATCTCACTTCACTCACTGAGGTTGTAAGCCTTCTTCTCTCTCTCTTCAATTTGGTAAAGTTTTCCCTTTGTTATCCAAGACTCCTCCTTTTTAAGATTAAAAAAAAATCATCTAACTTACAAGACTCCCCTAATGTTGTTTTGATTCCTATATTTATAGCATTGATATTTCAACAACCCTCATAAATGCTTATCTTCTTTCCCACCCACTAGCATTCAAATTTATGAGTTGGCAGTATAATCTAGTTAACTGTTAAAATAACTCCCATGCATATTTCAAAAATATTTTACTACCTTCTACACTAGTTTGAGATTTTTTCTTATATGATAGTCCTAATTGACACTTATTATGCTTTATGTGACACATTGAAATCAAATTTACAATTGCTCTTTATATTTTATTCTCTTACCCTTTTAAAACCTTCTTTGTGTGATTCTTTGCTCTTGTGTACTTAATTTCATGCATGCTACCTAATGTTCATGAGGTTTCCTTAAGTATGCCCCTTGGTCATCTATATAATTATTTATATATTTTTTGCATCATTGTGTAAATCTCTACTTCCACACCTTGTTCTCATTCCTTGGTGTAGTTTATTTCTACATGTTTCATCTATAAGTTTCTAACTATGTATTCTCACATAATCTTATATTGTTTTTATATCCACCCTTTAGTTCCTTATCTTCATACTTTGCACAAGTTTCCCCTCATGTGCTTCATTCCTTGGTTAAATTTATAACCCCTTATTTATCCAACTTCTATGCTGACATGCGGAAGGTATCTTCCCTCTTTGCATTGTTTATTTTTTTGGCCCCTTAGGACTCATCTAATTATATTTAATGTATACACTATCCATGTGTGATTTCTAACTCATCCTCTTTTATGTTCCTCAATAGTTTTCCAAACACATTCATCATTTATCCATTTGGGTCATTCTTTAGTACCCATATCTTCTTCATCCATGTGTTCCAAAACTTAAAATTATGCAAAATTATTGGTCCACCTAGGATGTTCTGGCATCAATAACTTTAATAGTGAGAACATGATTTATGCTCATTCCCCAATCTAATATAATTAGTTCCAATAATTATATAGTGTTATACATCTATATGATATTTGTGTTAAATATAATAACCTATATCTCATGATGGTGAAGATTTAGTACATATGCATCGATATTCCCCAAAATGTATATAAACATGTGAATATATAAATACCTATAAATTATGTTCATGTCAAAATGTGTGCACTAACATGGCATATATGCTCAAGTGTGTCTTAACTTATACTCATCTCCATATAAATTAAATGCATATGCCCCAAAATGTGCCTAAAATATATAAATATTTATCCCAATCCAATATTTGAGCCAATGTGAAATATTTGAATATTTTATTTATCCTAAAATCTAAATTTTTTCTCATGGAGGCCTAGGTATCTATGACAAGCCCTCTAATATTCCCCCCTTTTAAGCTAAGAGATGTAGCTTGAAAGTCACTCATCTTAATAGAATGAGTTAATTTTATCATGTTATGTATATAATATATATTCATGTAGGATCATTTCAACATGTGGATAATATGTCATCATAGTAAAATATGCCATTAAGACATGTATGAAACATATGTAATGCAAGGTATATAAGTGTCATGTCAAGATAGATAAAGAGAATAGACACATAATAGTAATCATCACTGATAAATTCATTGAATAAGACTACATAGTAAAGTTTCATGAGATATATCATGGCACCTCATACAAATAGGGAGGTTCTTGATATGGATCATTACACCTGTAAACTCAAAAAACTCAACAAGTTTAACAAGCTCAATATAGAATTTCTTTCCATGATGCACACAATAGATTCATGTGTAATAGTACTCAATATGACACATAATTCTAAGGTATTCATATAATGGACATGAAAATGTCACAAGAAAGGCTAAGGGATGACAAATAAGGGACTAAATATGTCATAACATGTAAGCTAAGGGAACACAAATAAGGGTAAAAAATATGTAGCAACACATAAGGTTAATGGGCCACAAAAAAAGAACATAAACATTCCATAATAAATAAGTCCAAGTGACTACACATAATAGACAAGCAATGACTATTCTGTCATGAAATAGAAACAACATTAATTAAGAATAAAATAAGTCACACTAATCTACATTATCAATATATGTCAATGTTACCACCTATTAAATTAACATATCTATGCATCACAATATATAGTATGAGCAATAAAAAGACATATTTAATAAACTAATGTAGCTCAACATGGTTAAAATTAATTTAAAAAATAACCTATATCAATGTAACATATGGAATAAGGTACCCTGGCATTGGTATGGCCCATAGGTATAGGAAAGTCTAGCATCTATATATCCATGTACAATTTGTATCTATATGTCCCACATGCCATTCATGTATACCATTAAATTCATGTGTGTATAAAAAATGATATGTAATCTATCAAAAAATGTGATATAACATATGAAAATAATGTAAACAAGAAATTATGTCATGTTTAGGTAATTTTTTTTTTAATATTTAAATTTTTTTATACTTTTGGAATATTTTATTTTTTGGGTATTTATATGTTATATTTGTAGATATAAAAGGTGCTAACTAGCTGTCCCATCCAAGGGATAATAATGTGTGATATATGTATCATATGGTACAATAGTCACTTTTTGTGAGTGAAAAGTTTTATGTGAAGGTGTATCAGAATCTAAATTTAAAAATTGATCACATGTTGTATTATAACCCTCATCACCAGTCATAGGATATTGTGTATGATGAGTGAATCTATGAATCCTATAACTCTATGCAATATATTGTATATTAATATAATGTATTTATGCCTATGTTCATTATGGAACATGTTACACTATCCATAATGATAACATAGTCTGTGCTATAGTTACAATTTTTATATGGCTCTTTGATATAGTGGGCATGAAATAAATATTTGTCTAAAAAGAATTCATTACTCTCCTTTGACTTGGATGTATATAATGATCCTAAATAAGTGAAAAAAATTACTTTGTAGAAAGATCCTAAATAAATGTAACCATTGACTCTGTATAATGATCCTAAATAGATGAAACCACTAATTATGGTGGTGGTTGGCATGGAGGATAATATTCCTATGACTGAAGAGGGTATTCATATTGAATACCTAAAACTATAATAACCTTTTTATAATATATATACTTGATACATATATGCACTAAATATGGTACTGTGTGGAGCTTTTGTATCCAAGGGCACACTAAAATAAGTCAAAGAGACATATACTCACTAAAAATAAGAATAAATAATATACTATTATATATCACACTTGAATAGGTATCAAAATGCACTTGAGAGTGTCTTACATCCATCTATAGAATCCCTTAACTACTCATATTGTATCCAATATATCATTTTCTGTGTATCCAATAGTGTTGAGAAGTGTCATTGTACATATATTTTATATTAAACCATTTTAAACCATGAAAATATGTATAGGGTGTGAATTAACATAAGATCATATAAAGATTGAATTGAGATCTAAATCATCCTTGGTAATGTTACTATCATAAAAAATAATTGTAGGTCACTATGGTGATATACTTGTAAGCATACTAATAATATCATCTAATGGGTGACTATATGTTGAATGATTAGGATGTGCATTGTATGTATAATTTACCTCTAAAGTATCCTTAGTTCATGTTACCTCACATTTGGGAAATGGATCAGATAAAAATTTCAAATTTGAATTTTCATTTGGTTGTGGCCTAAAATTATCTATAAGTATGTTAAGCTAAATAATGTTTTCATTAATGATAAATTGTATCTTGTGTCTTAGGTTGAATAAAAATATATACAACGTCCCATAGATCAATGATAATTGTAGTAGGCATTAGTATCATAAATCTTACGTAAAGGTTTATTCATAAAAATCACTTATGGTGGAGGGAAAAATATGAGGTTGCACATGAGTAAATTTTGTAACAATATGTGAGGAGGTTGAGGTAATTTTTAAACCTCTTCTATGGGGATGATAAGAGAATTTGATTTTTAGGCTATGATATTTTATTAGCCATTATTTTTCCTCATTCTTGGTGTCATTTAATTTAACCTTGTAGCTTGGATTGATTTGAAACTTACTTTTTGGAATAGTTGTAGTATTAGGTTCATATTTGAGTTTTTTCAAAGCTATGAGAATAACTTCTCAATATTTAATTGTATCAAATAACAAAAGACTTTAATTTATTGAATAACATAGACTCATGAAGTGGTGCAAGCATTATTTTTTTAAATATGTCTTGTAACTCACTTTTTTCCATAGGATTGATCATATTATATAACATAATATTATACCTATTATGTCATCATTAATTGGCTCATTGAAACCTTGATTAATTTTATAAATTTATGCATAAGATAATTTATCCTCACTTTTAATATAAAAGTAAACTAGAAATTATTCTGCCTCAAGGTTGAATGCTCTAGATGGTTGGAGGGGAACATCATAAAACCACTGTAAAGCATAGTCCTTGAGATTCCATGGAAATAATTTGGTCAATAATATGTCATTAGATGCATAAACCAAACATGTTTTTTTGAAAAATTAAAGGTGTTTATCTAGATCATCACTTTTATGCCCTTAACCTATAGTACCTCTAGGGATATGTGTGGATGACTTGTGACTTACACACCTTCATATTATCTTGTTACATTTATCTATGTTCTTAGTATAGTCAGCCTATGGAATAACCCTGGATAAGTAGAGTATATATAGGAGGTAGTAGTTATTCTTTTATCATCATATTGCAAATTATGTTCTTATTGCATTAATTTGGAGATTGCCCCCTCAAAGTGGCTCAATAATAATATTCAAGTATTCTACTATTCACCAATTGTTATTGTGGATCTATTTATTCTACTCTTAATTATATGATATATAGTTCTACTTATGTAAATCATTTAAGTAATTTCATTACAAGTGGTATTAGATCTTTGATTTGGGCAAATTTCTATGATATACTTTTTTTTATGGATCTGGCATCTTGAGCATTATAAGGCCAAAAAACATAACTTGTGATCTGGGAGGAATTGAATTTTTTTCATCACCACAGTTTTATTCATGAGGTTTTTTTGACAAAAAATAAAAAACATCTTTTGAGTAAAAAAACTAGAAATTTATTTACCTTATGTAAATTATTAGTCTTTGGATTTATCTCTACGAGAAGATCATAATGGTATATTCTACCAGTACACTTTTTTGAGCTAAAATTTTCCACCCTTGTGCACATTAGTATTCATCATATTTGTCTAGGTGAAGCAATCATAATGGTATCATCTACCGATATATTTTTTCATGGCATGACCCTCCTAGGGTTTATGCATGGTAGAGACTAACACTTGTGGTCACAAGAAAAGGTGAGAAATGCCTAAAACTCCTCATAAAGATGACATGGAGTTAGAAACTTTTGATCTAAGTATTTTAAAGATAGTTAAATAACTTAAGTTAGAGTTATATGGCATGGTGTAGAAAGATGATTTTGATGTAGTTAAAGGGGACCTCACATGGTTGAGAGGGGACCTAAATAGCTTCTAGGATCAATTGTAACAAATCACTAGGCAATTGGAAAAAATTATTAACTCAATAATTATAAAATAACCCTCCACCACTTTATTTTGGTTCTTCTCCTCCAAATAATCACAATGCCAACCATGGTATGAATCCATTGTTACCAAAAGTGGACATATGCAAGTTTTATGGTAATGCTCCACTCACATGGATTACTCAAATTTAAAATTTATTTTATCTACATCAAAATCCCTATACTTATCTATACCTTAAACCTAAGAATTTTATTTTGTATCATTATTTGTGTGCTTAAAATAAAAATAAGGGTCCCTTGGTTTCCTAGTCTATATTTTTTGAAGAGTTACAACTCTATTATCACAACAATGTCTTAGAAAAATACTTCAACAAATTAATCAATTTGTAACAAACTAAGATGGTAAAGGATTACATTCATCAATTTTAGAATCTCTCCTTGTGTGTGGTAGACATCACTGAGTAAAATCTGACTGACCTATTTTTGGGTGGCCTCAAAGATAACATCCAATTGGAGGTTTGCATGTTTCATCCCAATAATGTATCTAAATACATACCAAGGGAACGTATAGTTGAAGAAAAATAGTTGATCGAATGAAGACCTTTCACTAATGTGCATGAACACACCTTCCTAACACCATAATTTCCACAACCTACCAGATTGACACCTTAGCAAGAAGAAAGAAAAACATGCAAAAGGTTTCTATTTTGGATGCAATAGCAAATGGATCAAAGGACATCGATGTGCTAAGAATTTTTTTTTACATTGAAGGTGTCAATGAATAAGAAGAATATGATGAGGCTTCAAGGTTAATCTAAGGATGAATATGAATATTATTGACCTATTATTTCTTATCATGCACTTCTAGGCATTAATACTCCTCAAAATCTTAAGGTGGTGGGTTTCCTAAATAAATAGAAGGTGACTATGTTAATTGAATTTGGGAATACACATAACTTCATCAATGATAATTGGCTACTCGTTTAAACTATTTTATTTACCTATATCCAAAATTTTAGGTCATGATTTTAGATGGTGGTATAATCAACTATTGTGGAAAATTACATAACATTAATGTTGTTATGGGATACTACTTTCTAGATTCCCCTATGTTTTCTATTCACATGGGAGGAGTTAACATTATTTTGGGAGTGTATTGGCTCACCACTTTGGGCACTATTGAGATGAATTTCTAGGAACTAATCATGAGGTTCCATTTAGAGTTTACTTTGAATTACATATATTATGGGATAAATCTCCACAAATGGTTAGTTCCCATAAAATGATGAATATTCTTAGAAAAGGTGTAGAAGGATTTGTGGCATGCTTATTTTCTATAGACATTCAACCAACCAAGGAGTCTACACATCCTAATTTACAAAGGGTGTTGGATGACCTTTTTTTTTTTTTGGTGATATGCCAAAAAGACTTCCTTTAAGTTATTCACATGTTCATGTAATCAGCTCATTCCAATAAGTACATCACCCAACATTAAACCCTACAGGTATCCTTATACCTAGAAGAGTGAAATTGAAAATATGGTACAGGAAATGTTGGACATAGGAATCATCTAACACAGTCAAAGTGAATATTCCTTCATAGTGGTCATGGTGGAGAATAAGGATGATAGTTGGATTATGTGCCCATACTATAGATAAATCAATATGTACACCATCAAAGATAGGTTTCCTATTCTAGTAATTGATGAATTTTTAGATGAATTACATGGTGTTGTTTATTTTACCAAGATAGACCTTTTCTCTAGGTATCATCATATTTGCATCTATGATGAGGACATATTTAAAATAATTTTGAAAAATCATTAAGGCCATTATGAATTTATTGTGATGCCTTCTGGCTTGGCAAATGCACTATCTACATTTTAGAGTTTGATGAATACTATTTTCAGGCCATTTTTTGAAAGTTTGTATTAGTGTTTTTTGATGATATCCTCATCTACAACAAAATTTAGGAAGACCATTTGAAGCATGTCAAACAAGTAACTTCAATTTTGGAATAACATCAAGTTTATCTCAAACCTTCTAAATGTGCTTTTGGTATCTAATAGGTGGGGTACTTGGGTCATATTATTTCAATGAAGGAGTCAAATTTGATATTAAAAAAATCCAAGTGATGATGGAGTGGTAGGTTCCCAAGATCCTTAATAATTGAGCATTTCTAGGGATTACTAGTTACTATCATAGGTTTATCAAAAATTATGCTAGCATTGTATCCCCACTCACCTCTTTGTTAAATAAATAATCCATTTAGTGTACCAATTTAGCTACCAAGGTATTTAAATAATTGTAAATGGATATGTGCACAACTCCAATTTTGGTTACTCCTAATTTTTTAAGACCTTTTGTTGTGGAGTGTGATGCATCAGGATATGACATGGGGTTTTTACTGATGAAATAATAAAAACCATTATCATTTGAAAGTCTCCAACTAAAGTGAAAAAAAAGGCTCACTAATTTATGAGAAAGAGATGATGGCTATTCTGCATGCACTAAAATAATGGAGACCTTATCTGATGGGTCATCACTTTTAGGTAAAGACTAATCATGACAGGCTCATATTTTTTGGATCAAAAATTATCATCTGAAGAATAACAAAAATGGGTGACTCAAATGTTAGGATATTATTTTTAAATAGTGTATAAGAAAGGAAAAGAGAATTTGGTGGTAAATGCCCTCTCCTGATGGGATGAATCAATTGAAGCATTGTTATACACCATGACCATGTGGTAGGAATATTGGCTAGAGGAAATGAGATCTAAATAAGATAATGATAGTGCTACTAAGGATTAGATTCAAAATTTTCAATAGGGTTCTAATGTATCTCAAAAATTTACATGAAAAGGGAACACATTATGGTATAAATATAGATTATACATTTTTAATCATTCTCTACTTAAACATAAAATTATTTAGGAATTTCATACCTCTCCACTTGAAGGTCACTCTAAATTTTTGAAAACATATCATAAAATCAATCAATATTTCTTTTGGGAAGGACTCAAGGTTGATGTCTATAAATATGTGGCTAAATACATGGTATGTAAACAAAACAAAGGTGAACCCATCAATACCCTAGGTCTTTTTCACCCTTTATCCATCCCTATCTAACATTGGGAGGAGGTTTCCATAGATTTAATTATAGGGTTACCATAGTCTGAGGGTAAAAATGTTATCATGGTAGTTATGGATCAACTCACCAAATATGATCATTTTTGTTCCTTATCATAGCCATTTATTACCAGTATAGTAGCTTCTACTTTTATTAATACAATTCAAAAATTACACGGTACTCTAAAGATCATTGTAAGTGATCGAGATCCCATATTACTAGTAATTTTTAGACTGAATTATTTGCATGTTTGGGTACCCAAGTGGCTCATAGCTCATCCTATTATCCTCAATGTAATAGACAAATAGAGATAGTCAATAAAGTTTTAGAAGGGTATCTTCATTTTTTTTAATGACAAATAGGTTTATTGGTTACCACTTTTTGAATGGTGGTATAACATTATTTTCACACTTCTTCTAAAATGCATCCCTTTGTGGCATTATATAGATATCACCCCCCATCCATCATTTTAGCTTTGACAATTCATCTTAAGGTTCAAGTTGTTAAGGAACACATTCACCATCAATAGAAGGTGTTAGTTTGTGAGATAATTTAGTAATGGTAAAAAAGAAAATGAAGAAACAAGTACATCAACACCATGGTGAGTGGCATTTTGACATAGGTGATTAGGTCTTTGTTCATTTTTATCCATATAAGTAGATGTCTCTAAAGAAACAAAAAAAGGATAACAAGTTGTCACCTAATTATTATGGCCCTAATTAGATCTTGTAAAAAATTGGTAGTGTGGCTTACAAACTAGAATTACCTCCATCCACTCGCATACATCCAATATTCCATGTATCTTGCTTGAAGAAGGTAATTAGAGACATAGTTTCCACTTAGAATGATTTACATGAATTAGATGAAGAAGGCTGAGCCATTTTGGATCCTGAAGATATCCTTCACATATGCACTAATCAACTATAGACCAGAGCCATTAAGGAGTATTTGATCAAGTAGAATAAACTACATTCTAAAAATGCAACAAGGGAGGATGAAACATTCTTACAACATATTGGTTTGATTCAACATTGAGGACAACATTGTTTTGAAGGGGAGGTGCATAATACACCCTTAACCTATAGTATGTCTAGGGATATGTGTGGTTGATTTGTGGTTTACACACCTTCATATTATCTTTTTTTATTTTCTATGTTTTTAGAATGGTTAGCCTATGGAATCATCTTGCCTAAGTAGAGTATATATAATATGTAGTGGTTAGTATTTTATCATCATATTTCAAATTTTATTCTTATTTCATTGTTGTGGAGGTTTCCCCCTTGAAGTGGCTCAGTCATAATATTTAAGTATTATATTCTTTCACCAATTATTATTGTGCATCTATTTATTCTACTCTTAATTTTGCAATATATAATTCTACTTTTGTGAATCATCTAAATAATTTCATTACAATATCTACCATCATATAATGGAATATTATGAGCTATAAAACATGTATTTAATGAATAAGCTGCATTCTCAAAGGCTAAAGGATTATGAAGTAAAACGTGTGAATCCATTAAATGGCTAAATATAAAAGCACCTTTCTCTAACTGCAACAACCTTAGCCTAAAAATTTAAAATAATATGCTCGAGGGAATTTACAATAAGAGAGTTTGAAGATGTAACATGTGTATTCATCTTAGGATGGGCATATGTTAGTTGTGTAGTAATGGGCATGGTAATATGATTAAAAAATTATGTTTCCATTACACTTTGGGTGGGAATCACATATGTAACTAAAGGTGTAGACATAGGAATATTAGCAATAATAATGTTCTAGACACCTATGTTGGAATTTATGACTTGAAAAGGTTGATTGATATCATTGAAAAGATGCATATACATCTAAATCCACTTGCCTTAACTATTTCATTAATCCTACTATTAACCTCATAACCATGGTCCTAATTAAATAAATAAATCCCATTCCCCGTTATATATTTTATACATCATGATAACCTTCATACACACCCCATGCTATATTAATCCCTTTATTATCCCATTAACATCCCATTATATCACTAACCTCATCTCATTTAATAACCACTTACCCCACTTTCCAATTTAAAATTCAATATATTCTACCTACCCCCCCTAGTCAACCTATCCATATCCTTTCCTACACACTTATATCCTTAAACCTCCCTAAAACCCCTAAAATTATCTCTATTAACCCCTAATCAAATATAGAAGCTTCTAAAATCTAGAGCCTTCTTTAATTCTCTAAAATTCTCTAAAACCATAGAGTTCTTATGAATTTAAAATTCATTTTTAATGCTCCTCACCACCCTATAAATAACCAAGCATAGAGCTTGGTTTGAATAATTATAATTGAAATAAAAGTACATTCAATCTCTCTTAGCCTTCATAATCTCATTACATCCACATTATCCTTGCATCTAAGAAGCCATTGATCCCTCTTGCATCCATTCTAAATCTTGAAGCTACCATTGTCAAGTAATCCAATAATCTTTGGAAAATCCATTTGAAGACCTTGGAGGGAAGACCAAGAGAAGAAAGGTGATGGTAAGAGTCTTATTATAAATTCTAATTTCTTCTATATTCTCTCCCATTGATATTTTTGTAGATTTTAGGTAAAAGTTACTATATATAGTATATTGAATTCATAGCTCAAATTTTACAAGCATACGAGATGGTATTGCTCCTTAGATATAATATATTGAGAAAATTTTTATTTTTCATCTCTTGCTACATATAGTAATTTATCATGCATTTATAGGTTTAAGAAAAAAATTGAGTTAATTTCCTTTCATCAGTGTCGTCAAATATATCAAAACAATATGCATAAGCCTATCCTTCTTGTTATCCATAATAATTATTTCATGTTCAAGAACATTTTCAAATTATACATAATAATTCCATCAAATGAATGCATAACATACATGCATTTTGGTGCCTAGTTATAATAATAAGTAACTCACCTTGGAGGTTACAATAATATGAGCTAAGGAAGGCTAAGGATTGTTTATTGTCATTTTTAACAGGTTATTAATGTACACATATCTGATCTATGAAATTTCATAGTTGTATATTTTGAATATCAAATTAAAATAACATGTAATGATCATGATCATAAATTGAGTAAAAAAATAAACTATGTTCATCCATTATATCCATGTGTAATTTGTGCACAAAGGAAAATTTAAAAAAATAGGTCTGAAATTTTATAATTATTTATTAAAAAGATAAATCCTAGAAAAAAGAGTGAAACCCTAAAATAAAACTAGGGTTTTCTAGTGTTCAATTAATATATGGGTTTACCAATACGTTTTACTTTATTTTAGATTAATACTAACCCATGAGAATATATAAAATATGTGTATTTTAGATTGTATAGAATATAGCAACAAATATAAATCTGAATGAAAAATAATAAATATATTTTAACAATTTCACTTATTAAATATATAAATTACTAAAAAGGATACACAATTAACATTTAACTACTTTGTGAAAGATTAAGACTATAAGTAGGTGTAAATAAGGATGGAAAATTGGACTGTGTTATTTAGATTAGGATATGGATCTCTATGTAACCTATACAATATCATTAGCCTTAGGTCTATACCATTAGACTTTATGTTCCCAATCTGATGGTTTTATCTCTATGGATTTTTCCTTTTTATTTTGATATAGGAAAGTACGTATGTTCATATTTAAACTTTATTTGAGCTCTCAAGGTCTGGTTATATACGTGACTCTAAAAAAAAATATATTATTTACTTGAAATCTTAGGTCTAATTATAATGATAGAATTATATCTACAAAATGAGATGACCCCAATAACTCCCTATTGAATGGTTGAATATTGCTTACATATTAAATGCTTTGAAGAGGGCATTAAAATCACATGTAGTTCTCATGTTAAGTGAATGTGTGTAATGATTTTCCTTGAAAGTATGGACATTATAATCTAGCTTTAAATATTTAGAAATGGATAACTTTGGCTTGGCTCTTGAGGTGCTTTAGACTTAGATAAGATATGATCTTTGTGACTATGTGATAATTTGGTAAGAACAAGGTAATGTCTTTAAATGTGCAAGTGTTAGAGTATGTTTAATATATGTTTGTAAAATATGTAATATGCTTACACTTATTTTATATTTACATTACACTTTTAAGGTAATTTATGATGCCATCAACATGCTAGATGGATGTGTTGATCCAAATAAATGATTTGTATTTTATATGCGATCATTGCTTAGTGTGAGATAAAACTGTCAAACTCAAGTGATATTATTAGATAATATTTTCTAAGATTAATGTTATTGTTCAAGAGACAATAACATTGATCAAATGATCTAGATATGTCTAAATATGAAAATTGATTGATTTCACACAAACTAGGAGCATTCGTGTAGGTCACTAATATAAATTAAATGGGATTGAATAGATGGAGAGCATATGGTTGTGAGATAATGGTGAATTATATATATATATATATATATATATATATATATATATATATATATATATATATATTAATTCACCATTATCTCACATCCATATGCTCTCCATCTATTCAATCCCATTTAATTTATAGTAGTCACCTACACAAATGCTCCTAGTTTGTGTGAAATCAATCAATTTTCATATTTAGACATATCTAGATACAAGAACATTGATCAAATGATCTAGATATGTCTAAATATGAAAATTGATTGATTTCACACAAACTAGGATAATTCGTGTAGGTGACTAATATAAATTAAATGGGATTGAATAGATGGAGAGCGTATGGATGTGAGATAATGGTGAATTACACACACACACACACAAAAAAAAAAAAATCATATAAGATAACGATAGGTTAAAACTAATATTGCCAAATATCCAATACCATATTTTAGTATCTACAATAAATAATAAATGTTAATTGATAATGCCAACATTATATATATATATATATATATATATATATATATATATATATATATATATATATATATATATAATAAGTATTACCAAAACCCAAATCATCATCATAAAATTAGTTTTACTAAATACTTATGTATGTAACCAATTGAATTTATTAAAACTATGTGATTTCAGAGCACTTATTAATGAGACGTGAAAAATGGGGGATGTTATAAAAATATTAATTTAATTTTGTTTTAAATGTTAAAATTATAATTTAGCATAATATATCTCTTAAATCAATTCTTGGCTCTTTCTTATCATATTCACTAATCACTTTGTGTATGTTTCACTAATTTTTCTTATATGTATTAATGCATTTGTGTATTTATAGACTTATTAAACTCAAATTAAAATTAAACTGGTACACAATACAACACACAACATGAATAAAATGTAAAAAATACAAAGTACAAGGTATGTGAACCTCAACACAATGATCACAAGGGCCCATGCCATAATCATACACAATATAGTTCTAGTTACCTAGAACCCTACAAGATACAATTTCAGGTAGTAGGCTCATAATTAAATTAAAAAAATAGATAAAATGAAAGAAAAAAGAAACAATGAAAACAAGGTAAAATAGGGTCAAGATATGAAAAATATATACTAATAAAAATCTAATATGAATCGATAATAAAAAAAACACAAAAATACTCTAAAACAATACAATTTGACAACTAAAACTATATTCCAACCAAAATTAAATATCTATATTTTTAATGTATTGATAATTAAATAATAATAATAACATAACTCAATGCAAAACACATTTTAGGGAGATTATCAATAAATGTTCATCATTGCTACATTAAAACATGAGCTAACTTTTTTTATTTCAGTTTATCTAATAAAATAAATAGATAAATTTATATATATATATATATATATATATATATATATATATATTAGATAAACTGAAATAAAAAAAGTTAGCTCATGTTTTAATGTAGCAATGATGAACATTTATTGATAATGTCCCTAAAATGTGTTTTGCATTGAGTTATATTATTATTATTATTTAATTATCATTACATTAAAAATATAGATATTTAATTGTGGTTGGAATATATATATGTGCATAATTATGCTAATACATCTTCGTGATGGTTACTATATCTACTGATATAGTAATATTTTCATTGAAAAAGCCCATCCATAGAAAATGTATCTATGTGGAGACATTTTCTAATGAAATTGATATTATTTCTTATAACAAAATTTTATCCATTCCACATGGTAATATTTTCTCAATAACTAAACATGGATATGTTGATGTACGTCTTTAAATAACAAATTTTTGTGAATAATATATGTTGATGGTTATAATAGTAATTAGATTACATTAATAATTTTAGTTTTGATTATTTTTTAATTTATATGATTGATTGTTATTGATTATTTCTTTTTTATTAGGGAGTGGTTAGGATTGTCAAATTTATCATGTTTATTTTTTTAATAGATGAAATATTAAAATGGAATTAATTTTTCAAAATGAAAGAAGATAAATCTAGATTTGCATATAGGACTGAACCTCTGAAATTGCATACAAATATATATTTATAATCGAAAGTAGCGATTTGTGGTAGAATTGACCAAGTAAAAATAAAGAGTATAGTTTTAGCCACTTACCATAGGTGTCTAAAAATTAAAATATGTGCAGACAAATTCTAACTATTAGTATCTTGAACTAAATTATCTTATATTTATTTTAAAATATTGTTTACAACTACACATTGTCATAAATCACAATAGAAATAAATTAAATACCTTATATTCCTAATCATTTATATACATAACAAACTTAGCTAATCAATTTCAATTTATTATTTTTCATACAAATCTATATAATTTAAATATATTTTATATAACTTAAATATTAAAAAAAAATTATTTAAATAATTAAATTTAAAATAAATTAAAACACTAAAACAAGCATGTAAAAAATAAATAAAATATATTAATTACATCTATTAAAACAAAATAAATGTATCTTAAATAAAATCAAATTAAAAAATTACTCTATTTAAATTTTAATAAAAATGCTTAAATAAAATTTATATAAATATACTATAAAATTTAGTTTTTTAAGCTTCTATTTCACTGTCTTAAATAAATAAAATAAAATTGTATTTTTCTCTTTTTTATAATTTTATTTTGTTTTTTTTAATTTTAAAATAAAATTGTTTTTTTTTTCTTTTTTTTTTATTTTGTAAGAGAAGGAAAGGAGAACATATTCATGTGTAACTATTGAACACAGGCTAATACTGAGAGAGGGGGGGGGGGGGGGTGAATCAATATTAGATATTATTTTCTTTTCTAACACTTATCACTTATTCCAATCAAGATATTCAAAGCAATCAAATCACAACACAAGATAACACAATGCAAAGTGACACCAGATATACATGGAAACCTTTTCGAGAGAAAACCATGAAGAATATTTTCTTAATATAAATATTCATAGACACCAACCTATTGGAGCACCAACCCCAAAATAAATTTTATAGGCATCAACTTACAAGAGCACCAACTCAACAAGAGACACCAATCTCTTCAAAATGAAGGCACCAACCTTCTCAAAAAAATCACTCTTTTATCTCAATTTTTTTGTCAAAACAATGGATGATATAACACTTGCTTTATCTACTTTCGATTGGATCTACACTTGAGTTTTTTCACTACTGTGCTCTTCCTTATACTTGCCAATTTTTTCCTTTTAATATTCTCACAAAAATCTACCTTTAAAAATTGTTCTCCTATTTTATATCTTCCACTTTCTAATCTACAAATTTGCCACTCATTATGCACTTATTTATAACCCACACAAAGCCACAAATTAAGGTTGTGAATCTTCAATTGAAAAGGTCCATTCGAATGGTCACAACTCTTCCCAATAGGTCAGCCAAGGTTGACATTTCCATAGACAATTCTATTTACTTCCATCAGCATTTATGTTCACTTTCATCAACATTTCTATTCACTTTTGATAACAATTCCATTCACTTCTATTGACATTTCCGTTCACTTCCAACAACAGTTCCGTTCACTTCCAAAAATAATTCCATTCACTTCTGACAATCAATTCCATTTGACATTTTCATTCATATCCATTACAATTCCTTTGACATCAATGAAAATATTCCAATAATCTCCCCCTTTGTCATTGATGTCAACCACATATTGAAACTGATCCCCCTTGTTGCACTCTCTTATGTTTGAATCCTTCTTTGTTGTAGCTCCCCCTTTTTATGACATCCTCTTTCTATACTTCTCCCCAATTGACATCAATGGTAAAGGGTCTATCCAAGAGCTATTACTTATCTCCCCCTCAGCTGATGCTTCCCTTCAGTGGCAAGAAGCAAAAGAAGTTACTCCTAACTTCTCATTTAGGTACTCAAATGGATCCTTCTAAAGTGCCTTCATGAAAATATCTGCTATCTACTCTATTGTATTAATGTATTCCAACTTGACTTGTTGATCTACAACTTGCTCTCTCAAGAAATGGTATCTAATTGGAATATGTTTTTTTCTAGAGTGCATCACTAGATTCTTTGAAATACTAATGGTGCTAGTGTTGTCACAATATATGGAGATAGATTGATCATACTTCACCTTGATATCTTCTAGAGTCTACTTCATCCAAAACACTTGAGTGCAACATAGAACTGCCACTATATACTCTACCTCTATTATAGATAGTGAAACTAAATTCTATTTCTTGCTTAGCCAAGATACTAAGCTATCACCGAGGAAAAATGCACCTCCACTTTTATTTTTCTTGTCATCTAGGCAACCTGCCCAATTAAGTCTATATATGCCACTAAAGTGAAATCTCTCCCTCTAAGATACCATAATCCATAGTCCAGGGTCCTCTTTATATATCTAAATATCCTCTTCACAACTTGTACATGAGTTTCCTTGAGGGTTGCTTGATATTGTGCCACCATGCCTACCACCTACATGATATCTGGCATAGAAGCCATAAGATACAAAAGACTACCAATCATTGATCTATAGAGATATTGATCTACATCTGGTGATTCCTCATCCGTACTTATCTTGTTTCCTATGGACATTGGTATGCAAATAGGTGCATGGTCCTCAAAAACAAACTTATTCAACATTTCCTTGGCATACTTGGTCTGAGAAATGAAGATTCCTTTATTGGATTGAGAGATTTGTAATCCAAAAAAGAAAGATAACTCTCCAAGCATGGACATCTCTCTCAAACTCCTTTTGCATGTTTTTAGTGACTCCCTTCATCATCTTCTCACTATCTCCTCTAAATATATGTCAGCAACATAGACAACAACTATCAACTAATGCTCACCTTCAGTTTTGATATATAAGTTGTTTTTGATGAAACCTCTTTTAAAACCTTAATCTTGAAAATATTTATCAAGTGTCACATACCAAGATATGGGAGCTTGTTTAAGGCCATACAAGGCTTTCTTCAATCTACAAACATATCTACTATCATCTAAAAGGACAAATCCTTTAGGTTGCTCAATATATACTTCCTCTTCTAGTTTTTTGTTTAGAAACATAGACTTCACATCCATCTGATATACTTTGAAATTTTTAAACATTACATAGGCAAGAAACATTCTAATTGCTTCTAACCTAGATATTAGAGCAAAATTTTCTTCAAATTTAATTCCTTCAATATGAGCATACCCCTTACACACTAATCTCACTTTATTCTGGGTCACTTGACCATCCTCATTCAATTTGTTTCTATACACCCATTTTTTGTTGATCATATTTTGATTTATTAGTCTTGGCACTAGCTCCCAAGTTTCATTCTTTTCAATTTGGTCTAGCTCCTCTTCCATTACTTTCACCCAATGTTCATCATGGATAGCTTCTAAAAAAATTTTGGGCTAAATTTTAGATAATAATGAAAAATTTACTTGCTCAAGATTACTTACCAACCTTCTTCTGGTCTGCACTCTAGTACCTAAATTTCCAATAATCTAGCTCCTGGCATGATTTTTTTTGAATGAATCAGGACAGAGCCTTGGTGTCTTGTTGTTCATCTTTATCCATCTTCTCTAATTTAACATCTTCTTATTCAATGATAACTAGTTCATCTAATGGATCACTTGCCTTCTGAGTTCCAATTTCATCTACTCTAACACTGGCACTTTATACAATAGTTTATGTTCTCTTGTTGTAACATTTTAGGCCTTGCTTTGGTGGAATATCTTAGAAAAATTCCTTCATTAGATCTTGAGTCAAATTTCCCCAAATCATCTCCAGTTCTCTTAATAAAGCACTTACTTCCAAATACTTTGAAATATTTGATGAATGTTGATCTTCCCATCCATAAATCATATGGGGTCTTGTAATTATTGACTTTGATGTACCCTCTATTTAGGATATATATAGTTGTGTGGACTGTTTCTCTCCAATATTTGTTTAATAACTTAGACTCATTCAACATTGTCCTAGACATTTCTTGGATAGTCATATTCTTTCATTCTACTAACCCATTATGTTGTGGGGTTATTTCAAATAAGTACTATCTTTTTATCCCATGGTCTTCACAAAACTCAATTAATTCATTTGACATGAACTCACCTCCTCTATCTGATCTTAATAATTTGATCCTTAAACCGGTTTCATTTTCAATTAATGCTTTAAATGCTTTGAATTTTCTAAAGGCCTCATATTTTTCTTTCAAAAATACAACCCATGTCATTCTAGTGTAATCATCAATTAGCAGCATAAAATACCTCTCACCTTGTATAATTTTCATTTTGGTGGGTCCACATAAATTTATATAAATGAGCTCTAATTTCTTTATGGTGGAATATTCCTTCATTTTGAATCTTCTCCTAGTCTGCTTCCCATGTTGGCATTGCTTACAAAGCATGCTTGATGGATTTGTTATTTTTGGAATGTCCCTTATAGCTTGCTTCTTGCTAATATTCACAAGGTTATCAAAATTTATATGGCCCATTATTTTATGCCATAACCAACTTTATTCAACTTGACTCAGACAACACTTCTTTCCTTTGACTTCTATAAGCATGTATAGATTGTTTGTTCACTTGTGAGCATCTACAATTAGTTCTCTTGTGTCTCTTTTTTTGATCTTGTAACCTTCAAAAAATAACTTGAGTGTGTGTCCTTGATCACACATTTGGATAACACTTATAATATTATGCTTTAACCCTTCCACATATAACACATTTTTTATTTTGGTTCTTCCATTATCGAGACCAAGCATACCTTTTCCTATTATTTAGTCTATAGTGTTATCTTCAAACTTCATTTTGCCTTCATTAACCATTTTTAATGAGATAAATTTGCTTTTATCTCTAGTCATGTGTCTCAAACATCCACTATCAATGAACCATTTTTGTCCTAGATATCTAGCATGGAATGTTGTTTGAATGATCATAGATTCTTCTTTCTTCTTCTTCTAGGTCTTTGTTGGTTCTCTTTTCTTTATCACTGGAGCCTTGAACTTATAATCTTGTCTTAAAAATTCAAAAACACTTCTACAATAGCATTCTATATGTCCATAGTTATTTCACTTGTAATAAACTATAGCTTCTTCATCAAAGTTTGTTAAGGGATCAAACGAATTGTAGTATTTGTTTGAATCTCCATAGGTTCCTTTGTTTCTGCTCCTGACTTCAATATCTTTGGCTCTCTTTCTACAATCTAATTTATTATGACCAAAATGATTTCAATAATAACAATATACATCAAAATAATTACCAAACTTGGTTTTATTTACATATCTTGGAGCAAATGATCTTCTAAAGCTTTGTTCTCCTTTGCTTTCTTTGTTGATAGAGTTGGTTTTTGTATTCTAGCCTTCTTCCTTCTTGATCTCCTTTTTCACTAGTTCCTTAAGAGTTTCAACACAGATCTTAGATTTCTATTTTTCCTTCTCATACCTAATGCCTGAATTGTTAGATGGTGATCTTTGACTCTCTATAATCTTATTCAAAAATTGAGTGCTTTTCTTAGATTTTAAGTCACTTTTTATTTTAGAATTTGCCTTTTCTAGATCCCTTTTTAAAGTAGCTATTTTAGATTCATACCTTTCACAATCTTCTCTTTTATTCTTTAGCTGATCCATTATATCTTATTCAATTTTATTTTCTTCTTTGATTTGGACTTTTAGATCAGCAATTATTTTCTTTGATTCTTCAAGACCTTGTAATATTCTAGCTTCTAAGTCCTGACTCTCTTTTTCATATTTTTGAATCAAAAGCTTTTATTTCATGTTATTTTTCTTAAGATCTTTTATCTCTCGTAAGGCACATATAAGTTATTCTTCGAGATTTACCTCACCTTCATCTTCTTCTTCCTCTAAATTATTTTTTCTTGTAGAAGCATTGTCTTTTATGGTCATGAACAATGTTTCCTCATCATCATTCTCAGAATCACTAGCTTTGCTTTCCTTGGATGAGTTATAGTTCCTCCTAGAGTATAAGCTTTTATTTTGTTTATCAAATCTCTTCTTATCTTTATTTTTCTTGAATCCCTTCTTTAATTTTGGTTTTATCTCTTCTTCATCACTATTGTCTTTATCTAGGAATTTAATCACAAAATGACCAATCTTACTACAATTAAAACATTTGAATGGTAACTTACCTTTATATTTGCCTAAACCTTTCTTCAGCTTTCAAATGAATAGAGCCTCGCTTTCATCTTCTTCATTGTTTGAGATATCACTTGATTCAATTTATTTTACTTTCTCATTTTATGTTTTGAATGCTACTTCTCTTTTTGATGGTCTTTCAGATTCAGTCCTCATTTCATATGCTGTGAGGATTCTATGTAACTCATCCATCTTTAATTTATCCAGATCTTTCATTTCTTCAAACATAGAGACTTTTGCATCAAACCTTAATGGTAAGGATCTCAATACCTTTTGGATTATTGTAGACTCTTCTACAATTTCTCCAAGTCCTTGAATAACATTGATTATTTCATCAACCCAAAGCAGGTATCCTACAATGTTTTCTTCTTCCTTCATCTTTAAACTCTCAAATTGTCTCTTATGAGTTTGGATTTTCGCTTGTCTTACCTTGATGTCACCCTCATATATAGTTTTAAGTTTTTCCCATATCTCTTTCATATAATTACAATGCATGAATTTTATGAATTCAGACTCTCAAAGGCCGCATAGGATGGCATTCCATTGCTTTAGCATTGTTTTCACTAGCCTTGTTTCCAGTAGTGTCTGTTGGTGGAATTTGTGGCATTTGGTACTTGATATCTATTGTTTACCAAATATTAAACCCAAGATCCATTAGATATGTCTTAATTCTTATGCTCCAAAAGGCATAATTTTTTTAGTCAAACAATGGTGCCTTGTTAGTGGAAAATCTATCCTAAACTTGTGATCTAACTATGTGAGCTTATACGATCTACCTTCTAGCGGTTAATTTATATCTGAAGGAACCCACTTTGATACCAATTATTGAGCATAAGCTAATATTGAGAGGGTGGGTGAATCAATATTATATATTATTTTCTTTTCTAACACTTAATCACTTATTCTAATTAAGATATTCAAAGCAATCAAATCACAACACAAGATAACACAATGTAAAGTGACACTAGATATATGTGGAAACCCTTTCGGGAGAAAACCACAAAGAATAATTTATCAATATAAATATTCATAGGCACCAACCTACTGGATCACCAACCTCAAAAACAATTTTGTAAGAACCAACCTATAGGAGCACCAACCCCTTTCATTGAGCACCAACTCATCAAGAGACACCAATCTCTTCAAAATGAAGGCACCAACATTCTCAAAAAAAATCACTCTTATATCTCAAATTTGTTTTCAAAACAATGGATGATATAACACTTGCTTTATCTCCTTTTGATTTGATCTACACTTGAGTATTTTCACTACTATGTTCTTCCTTATACTTATCAATTTTTTCCTTTTAATATTCTCACAAAAAATTGTCTTTAAAAATTATGCTCATCTTTTATATATTCCACTTTTGAATCTACAAATTTACCACTCATTATGCACCTATTTATAACCCATAGAAAGCCACAAATTAAACTCATTACTCTTCAATTGAAAAGGTCCATTCAAATGGTCACAACTCCTCCTAATAGGTTAGCCAAGGTTGGCATTTCCATCGACATTTTCATCGATAATTCCATTCACTTCCATTGACATTTCCATTCACTTTAGTCAACATTTATGTTCACTTCAGGAAACAATTCCATTCACTTTTGACAATAGTTCCATTCACTTCTAGCAACAATTCTGTTCACTTCCAGTAATCAATTTTGTTTGACATATTTTGTTCATATCCATTACAATTCCTTTGACATCAACGATAATATTCCAACAATAACAAGTGTGTACATAATTTATTTATTTATTAACCTTTCAAATACCCCTCTTTGTGAAGAAAAGAGTCTCTTTCAATGAGCTTTTAAGGTTGAATCTATTTCAAAATTGCTTAGATGTGACTTCTCTTAATGTCATCAAAATTAAAATATGAATATATAAAGCATTCAAATTCCTTAAGATTAAATTATCAATCTAATAATGCATATTGGAAGATTGTACATTAATTATTTTTGGTTAACACATTCAAATCAAATGTATAAACTTAAACAACCTTTTATTTTTTTCATTTTTTTCTCAATTTAATCTTTTTTATATTATATTTAATTGTTCTTGTATGAAATTCAATTCTAATCGGTTTACATGAAATAACACATTCAATATAAGCACACAATGAAATAGCATATTTAATATATGCAGACAAAAAATTCTCATTAATAAATCATATTAATTACAAGTGAAACATTCAAGTTGTATTGGGAAAGTTAAAGGATTTGTATTGATGAATTTATTAATATAATATTCATGCCTATTATATATTAGACTAGTATCATAGATGGGTTTCTTTTTTCATGTAATTTTTGTTGTATGATGTGACTATTTTTATAATTTTATATAAAATAAGTTTATCTAACAGTCACAAATCTTTTGACTTTATTTAGATAACCAAACACAATTTTTATAAGATTTAACATTTTTTGCTATAAATTTTATGATTTTAAGAAAATGTGGATGCCATATAAATTATGAGTATTGGTTAAATTTAGGCATTCATACATGTTATCATAATAGTTAGTTCTTTTGAATAAACTATTTTGATTCCTTTACAATAAAATATATCCACAACAAAGTGGAATAAAGAAGTAAGAAGCATGATCATTAAGAAGAGAGGATTTATAAAGATGATGGAGAAAGATTTAAAATTTTAATAGAGGATGTAAATATTTCAAAATCTATGTGAAACCTTAATTAGTTAGAAAATATTATGGATGTTCTTATGGTAATGTTGGGAGTTTCTATCGACATTCAGAATGTATTTGAAGAGCTCAAATCTTAAAATCATGATAAGGAGTAACTCTATGCAAGCTAATCACCCCCAAATTAACCTCCATTCAAAAAGGAGGCTACAATAAATATTCAATGTTATGAAGGCAAAGTAAATATTGAGAAATTGATTGTTAGTTAGCTTAACTTGAGGTATATTTTAATTTATATCAAATTAATAAGTAACACAATATTGAAAATATATTTTCATGTTTTCACTTGGTTTGAGAGTTATATTAATTCTATGGCTATGAAAAAGTAACACCAATTTATAAATAAGATGAATTTAAAACATTTATTGATTTTTTTTTTTTTTTAAAGTTTCTTTTTAAGATGAAATATATATTAATTAGAAATATCTTAGGTGAAAATAAGGCTAAATTATGAATGATTATACAAAATAAATTTTAAATAATATCATTTAAATGGGTAAAGATGTGATAGATCATGATATTATGATAAAGTATAATAGAGGGATTCATGAGTTACTTAAGGAATGTTTATTTTATTGGCCAAGCTTAAGGACAAAGATGAGGTTTGTGCCCAGGGACATTACATTGATATAATCAAAGACTTTTCATCCTCTTCAAACCTCTTAAAGTAATAAGATTTTAATAAAAAAGGAAATTAAAATGAAAAGGTAAGTATAATTCTAATATTACTTTATCTAAGAAAGATTTTTAAAACCATTGTGAGCATTGTGATGTTTTTGGTTATATGGATGAGACTTATTAAAATTTGTTTCCAAAATCATATACATATAAAAGAAAGAAAAATGGGTTGGTATAATTATAATATACATGAGAGTATTTATTTTACTTACATTTATAAAAAGATATGTTTGAGTAATAATGAAACTTGTGAATGTTTAACTTACTAAATTTTTTCATTATAATATTTAAATTAAGAAGGTCAAAGTTTTTTTTTTTTAAAATTCTTGTTAATAAAATTTTATTTCCAAGGAATTGGTATAAAAGGTTGGTTAGTGTTTTGATGAAAAGTGGATAAAAATTAAGAGACACTATGTACTAATCATTAAAAGGTAATGCATAATTCAAATCTGATTTAAACACAATAATATATCAATAAAATAAATATAAATGTACAATAATTGAAGAATAATAATATGTTAAAAATACAAAGGGGGATTATGGGATGAATACTTGAGCTTTGAATTATTTATAATATTGTCAAAGGCTAAAATTAAGAAAATTAAAATAGGTATGTAAGAAATCCTAGATAAAATCCAAAAATTTGGTTTAGATCAAAGCAGTGTAGAAAAATATCCAAAATTAAACATCTCAATTTTATCAATAACTAAAACCATATAGTCGATCTCAATATGTAGGATTTAAATTATGGTTAGATAATGTTATATCTTTCTAAAAATCTATGAATGCCTGACATAGAGCATCACAAGGTAACATAGGGTGTTAGTATGATTGAGAGTTTCATGATGACCATTTTTATCTAGTGTGAGTGTGAGAGGCCTTTTAGGGTCCATTATGTTTTTTTAGAGTCATTAAGAGTATTGGTATTATGTGTTTTTATCCTTTTAAGAGTTTATCACCAAAAAAGGAGAATTTAAAATTGTAACTAAGCTTTAGAGTGGTATTTTGGGGTTTGTGTGAAATACAAATGTTGATGTATGTTTGTAAGGGGTCCTATTAGGTCCTAGGAGTGTGTGTAAAAGTTTTTTAAACATGCTTGTCTTTAAAAATGAAATTTAAGCCAAGAAATTTAAATGCAACTGCCACCCTATGTGGAGTTGGCCTAGTAAGGGAGTTATTTTGCATGATTGGCATTATGAAAGAATGGAATGTGTGTACGTGAGAATGAGAGAGTTTTATAAGGTTGGTAGGATAGGATAAGTTTGAAAGAGAGTTAATAAGAGTAATTTAGAGAAATAAAATCTCAAGAATACAAGATCTACTGCCTATGTTGTAGAATTATGTGTGTGCTTATTGTATGAGAAAAGACACAAATGAATGCAAGAATACTTTAAGAGAGTAGTTGTGAATTCCTAGAATTTAATGGTATGTGAACAAATTTACATTGATTTTTTTATTTTCCTATAATGGATTCTTGTTGCTAATCTATAGGTTCGAGTTAAAATACACAAGCTTTTAAGGTTCTATTTTTGTCACAATCAAGAATAAAGAGAGCAGAGGTGTATTTTGAGTGTCATTCAAAGTGTTATAGATATGGGAATGTAGTATAGAGTCTCTAAATAATGATTTCAAATATTCTTGATGCTTAGAATATAATTAGAGAGCAATATTCAATTCAAAACTTCCATTATAGTACACACAGTCCTATAGATGGTTCCAAAATTCTATAAACTTGCTTGTGGGAGACTTGTGATTTTTAATGCACAAATAGTTATAAAATAAGGTGAAGAGAGGTAGGTTATACCTAATATTTATATTATAATTAATTAAATTTTATAAAGATTCAAATTAACTCATTTTATAGCCTCTCAGGCGGTCTTAGGAATATGTAACCCTAAGTTAGGGTTTTAAGTTGGAAACTTGCATATCTACTACTTCCACCAACCAAATCTAATGAAAATTGTTAATATAATGTTTTTTAACATGTTTTAGATTATTTTTAATATTTTTATATGGCACAAGACTGTATAATATGGTAACTAGGATTATGTCATTGAATTCACCTTATAGAGGCCTAATTACCAAAAAGGCTTGGAGAATAAGATGGATTCCCTTAAGAAACTTGACCTAAAATTTTAGGTGAAGGTATAAGGGGATAAAGGGTATCTAAAATTTATTTTATTTTATATTAAACTTATATAATTTTTTCAAACCTATAAGCTTTGTGTAAAAAAGGGCTATAATGAAACCATGCATTAAAGAAGAAGGAATGGATTGTTTGACAATAACCAAAGTTATAGATTAAAGATTGAGTTATTATGGTTGGATTTCTAAGGGAGATAAAATAGATAGGCATATGGCCATATGATCCCTAGTATGGAAATAAGAACCTTAGAACTGTGAATTAGGCTTTTAGGTCTATGAACTTATATGAGGATGAGCAAGCTTGAAGCAAGATCAGAAAGTGAAATCTTGAAATTTGTGTATGAGAGGATGGTGTTTGTAATAAGGAGGATAATAATGAAATAAGGGATGATAATTTTCATGATCAAGAAGGAGGTCTAGAACTAGAGACCTATTACAAGTGAATCAAGCATAAAATAGGCCTAATGGAGAGTGAGAGAAGGTAAGTTTGGGTTGTAAGAAGTCAAAGGAAAGAGTGAAGTGTAAAGTTGAACATAAGAGGAGAGAGTGTAGAGGGAGATGAAGGATACTATGTGTTTTAAATAGAAAATAGGACTATGTGTGAAAGGAGACATATGAGTCTATTGAAGGTAAGAGTGATCAAGGAGGCACAAAAGAGGAGCATAATACCTATTACAAGTAAGTAAATTAGAGATTAGAGAATGGATTAAAGGAAGAAATTATATCTAGGTAAATACATGAGGTAAGTGTATGTTTTCATTTACATCAAATGGTATCATAGTAGGTAAGCTCTTGGAAAATTTTATGATTTTGAGTGATAAATGTTTCTGTTTGTAAGTTATAGGAACACATAAGAGAGGAATCTAGGTTTTAAAACCTAGAATGTAAGAGGTTGAGTGGTAGATAGCCCTAAAGCCATAAAGGATTTAAGAAAGAAGAGAGATAGAAAAACCCTTGATTCCTAGATAAAAGTGGCAATGCTCTCAATGATCAAATCTAAACTTTTGGGAAAAATTATTGGAATTTTTGGATGTTTAATTTAGGAGAACTTAAAGTAGAAAATGAATTCCAAGGCAAAGGATTAACTATACTAAAATATTAGGGTGAAAAATACATAGGTGAGGTGTTAAAAAATAAGTAGGATAGACTTGATAAAAGAGTAAAGGCACAATGAGGCCTAATGAAAGGTGAAAGAGTAAATGGAAAAGAGAGAAATAATGAAGGGATTGAATAAGGAAATTTTCCAAAAGAAGATGGAGAGAGAATAATTTAAGAAAAGAGAGTTAGATATGGAAAGAGAGATAGTTGAGTTGAGATAAATCTTGGCAGGTATAGATTAAATCTTAGAGGAGTCGAGACAAAGATATTTTGTAAAAATAAAAAAGACAATACAGTGGCCTCTTAGAGAGATTATGAGAAATAAGAGAAGGCAACAAGAAGCTAACAAATTGAGAAAACAACTAAGGACATTATAAAAATAGCCTAAAAGATAAAATAAAGAGGCAAACAAGCCTCAAAATTTTAAATATGATGATTTCTTGTCATGTGTATATGTAGGTATAAAATTGAAAAAAGAAGAAGTGTATTTTGTAGATATAAAACTTGAAAGCATGGAGAATAAAAAGCATGAAAAACATGCTTATGTTTAATAATAAATTGACTGGGTAGCAAAGTATATAGATATAGTGATTTGTAACCCTAAAAGAAGAGAGATGCTTGGAGAATGATAACTTCAAGAAGAAGGATGCCTTATTGAAGGAATAAAATAAATAGAATTGAACCAAGAAAATGGAGCCAAGCTTGCATTAAATAGGCTCAAAAGGTAATAAGATCAAAAATCATAATTTGTATTACATGAAGTAATCAAAGAGGTAGAAGATAAATTTTTTCATTTAAATAATGATGATACAGTAAATATCAATAAAAATATTTCAATTTTTGATGAAAAACATCTCTTGGAAGATATAGAGAAGATTGAATAGTATATTTTAGGTGATTAAGAGTTGCTAGATGAGTAATAAGACCAACTATTTGTTTATGAAATTTACGATCAGTTGCAAGTAGAGATGGTATATTTGGAGCATGCCATAAATAATAGAGGAAAGGATAAAGACTATCTTAAAATAGAAGTTAAAGAAATGAGTACTTGGCATGAGTTAATGGAGTCTAAAGGGAGAGAAATATTGATGGATAAGTTAGCATATATCCTTGAGAAGCAAGGATGGATACAAGAAGGACAAATAGAGACTCAAAAGTCTCAAATTATAATATCTAATACTTCATTGAACTATACATGTGCAGGTATATAAATTGATTTATAGTATGAAGGAGTGTCCAACTTGACACATGATGGAGATAGAGCCCAAGTAAAAGTTATGATACAAGATATGAAAGAGCACAATGAGAATTAGGATTTGATAGGGAGAGAATTGATGCATGAGGTTGAAGTTGAACTATTAGAGTTCTTAAGTCAAATTAAAAAGAAGGTGGAAGTTATCATAAAAGAGCTAGAGGTAGAATTACAAAATGGAGAAAAGAAGATTTGAAAGAAAAGGAGCATGTTACCCATAAAAACACTTCAAAAAGATGAAATTATAGGTTACATAAGGGTAGAAAATTAGAAACAAGCAATGAGTTTTAGGAAAGAAGATGGACAAGTATTGGTATAAAGTGAATCAAACAAAGCTACAAGCCAAGGTAAGCCTAAAACTATGAATGAGCTGAGTAAAGAATCATGTGAGTTGATCAAGGAACTAGCGTTGGTAGATAAATATGAAAGTAAAAATCAGAGGTTAAGAGGACATGATAAGTAGCTTAATAATATGAAAGGGATGCCTAGAGAGTCTTGGAAGAAGAATACAAGAGCAAGAGAGGATGGAAAGGGCCATGAGATCCTTGAAGAGACTATAAAGTCAATAAATTTAATTTGATATGTAGTAAGAATTATTTTTTAGGTATAGAGATGTGATGTAGATATATTACTATCAGGTTGCAATTCTTATTACTCTTTCTTACAAACTTACAAAGTTTTCATAGCCAATACTAGGCCAATCTTGTCTAAATGGACCCAAAACACAAACATCTGCTTAATAAAATTTATAAATCACTTAAAATAAATTATCACATGATTTAAAACCATATAAAACCAATGAAATCACTCACATATTGCATTTTCACTCAATATCTAACTTCTTATTTGCTAAGCTTTCTAGCCCTATTTTAGTGCAAATCCACTATTTTGTTCCATAAAATAAATCATAAGAGAAAAAAAATATGTTTTTTATTACCCTTTATCATTCCATTTCTTCACACAAAATTTTATGTTATGTTCCTTTGCAAAGTTTTGTACTTATAGGCTTACTTGATTCCCCAATTAGCCCTCCAAATGGACAAACCTCCTTAGTCTGAGAAATATATGGTCAACCCAATAAAAATATTTAACTTTTTGAATACCCATTATCCTCCTCCATCTTAATCAAATCTTTTTTCCATCTCACTCTCTAAGAATATGCCCTTTCTTTTTTTGGGCTATTCAATTAGCCCTTCTTCTAGGCCTATTCCACCTCAGTGCTTTAAATTCCATACCATAATATCCATATAGTCCTATAAAACTATAAATAATATATATAACATGAATATTTACAATACTAATAAGTTTCATCATGATTGGATGGTTAAAAGTCATTATATGCATCAAACTCTAAATCTAGGGTTTTTAGGCCACTATATAGGCTAAGAGCCTACTAAAAGGCATAAATTTTGATGTATTAGGTTTAAAAACGCAAAATTATTTGAATTAGGTCTTTATTTACCATTTTCACTTCATTAAATTATTTTTGAGTCCCTATCACTCCTCTATCATTGGCTTCCAACTCCAAATATCCTTGACTATGTCAAGAAATTGACCGTCTACAAGTCTGTGCTCTAAGAAATTGAAAAATAGAAATAAAATGAAAAAATAGGATAAATAAACCTTAAAAAATATTAAATATCACTTAATTTTATACCCCAAGGCTCTTGGATATAAATTCAAAGTTATTTTTTCTCCTTAAAATGTATGCACAGTATCAAATAGTAAGCCTTCTACAAGAAAACATGGTTATCACATAATGTCTTATGAATCAATGAATTATTGATGGATTAAGGAAATTTTATCTCAAATAAAATCCTTAGTTACTTTCAAATACTTTTTTCTAAACCAATTCAATTCCATTTACGTCATAACAATTAACATACAACATGCATACTAAGCAAAATGCACAAAATAGGGTCTTTGCTTGCCATACCTAAATCAGGGTATCATTTCATATTTATTGAAGATTAAGTTCAAAAGAGTAAACCTTAAATTTCATTAACCATATTTTAAACAAAAATACACATCTTTAAAATTTCAAAAGGACAAATATAGTTTGTAACAAACAACTCATGCAACACAAAACATATAGAAATACAGGGTAAGCATATTCATTAATGAATACTCTTGTTCTCAGTTTTGAGATTAAAATATTATCATGTAAATACTATAAAATATACACCAGAGACAACAATTCCATCAATATTATATTAATTTTAAGCTTTAGATCAAAACAAATGAAGACTCACACAATCTATTATACCATCTTGGCAAAACACCTTTCTTATCTTGTCTGCCTTGTTTCTTCACATGTCCCCCTTCCTACAAACTAATAAACACTATATATTATTTATACTATGAAATATAATCCTAAAAAATTATTTATAACCATTTATTGATAAATAAACTCTTAAATACTCTTAATACCAATGTAGGGTGGTGAATATTATGAATTCCACCTTACTATTTCAACTTGGCACATGACTCATGACCATTGTTAAGACCTTTCATAAGACCATAAAGGTCCATTACATAATTATTTCACCATTAAATATCATAAAAATTCATTTATACCACCTATAACACTCTCAATTCCTCATTACAAGTTTGAAAATTCAAATTAGGAAAAAGGCGAGAAAACTAAATTTGAACTCAAATTCAAATTTGACTCATATTTATGACTCTAAGTCTAACTCTTGGAAATTATTAAGATGTCCCTACATCATACTCCCAAAGGGAGAAAAGAATTTGATCCCAATCTTATTCTTCATTTATATTCTCATACAAATGTTTGTGTTCATTGCTACCACACCTATGCCTCTACTTCTTCATCCATGTGATCCTTTGCTCTTGCTTCTATTAATTCTTATATTTTTTATTTGTACCTACAATCGCTCTTCTTGATTTTATTTCTCTCATGATCCTATTCAATCTTCATGGCATTGAGCATGAATTTCCATTCTCTTTCTATTTCTTCCTCTAGCATTACTATTTATGCCTCTTCATTAGCATATCTGATCCACACCATATTATATTCCTCTTTTGACCATTCCAAGGCCTCTTGATTGTTCATATCCTAGTTATCATCATCTTCCATCCTAATATTATCCATTGAATTTGCTCCTTCTTTGACTGTCCAATCAGCCAACTCTTCACCTTACATCTTTTCCTCTTGGACTATTATTTCAGTCTCATCTTCCTTTACCTATTATTCTCTTTCCTCAAGCATTTCATGTGCTTCTTGCTTCTTAGCTGACCCAATAAACTCTTTAAAAAATCCTATTGTGTCTTTCTACAACACATCTTCTTCTTCAAAATACTCATTAAGATTACATGCACTTCATTACATGTTGTGCCTTTTCCTTCTTGATCACCTACTATCTTATTTTCTTAATCTATCCACTCTTCTCCATCAAGTAATTCACCATTTTTATGGTGAAAAAACACCTCATCTTCAACTTCATCTTCACTCTTCCATGCATCATCATCTTCTTCCCCATAATGCACTTTACTTTCTACTTCTTTACCTACATTCAACCATGACAAATCAATGTTATATTGAAAAGTGTGAGGCCCAATTTCCTCTCTCTCCTCTTCTATGGCAAGTTGTGTTGCCATATTATTCAACAGCCTCTCCAAATATTCTATCACTTTTTGATTCTCTCTCTCTTGCATTATTTCTATAAAACTACACTTGATTTTTTTCTTGATCTTGAGTCCACACTATAAACTATATACATTCCACATCATTAATAACTCTCTTTCCATCCTTATCAATGCATTATTATTTTCCTTTATCTCTATCTCCATCATTCTCTCACTATGGCTTTCATATTTAACCATGTCTCTTACTTTCCTTTCTACCTCTCCTTTCATCTTCATCTTGATTACCTCACTTGGGTACATACTCTCTCATTTTGGCCTCACTTATACCACCTCTTATTAGTTCACACTTTGAACCTTATATCTCTTATATTTTAGACATCATTTGGGCCTTTCAACCTCTTATCCTTCACTCTAGGACTATCTATTCTCTTCTTAAGTTCTATTTATGAGTTTATCTCCTTTGAGCTTGTTAATAGCTCTCTTTTCTTTAGGGTTGCCACCTTAATCCTTTATTATCTTATTTTCATCACCTATCACATACTATCAACATGAATTTAAATCAATAAATCAACCTCAAAACATATCATACCTTCCTTAATCTATTGTCTTACTTTGACTTGTAACAAGACTCAATGCAACTACCTTCTTGCTTGTTTACCTGTAAATCCTTTATCCATATGCAATATGCACTAAATTACAATTTCATACCTATACAAACCTATTACCAAATCATGAAGATGTCTCTAATACCAAATAATTTAGATCTATTACCATTAGCCTACCGTTCTCATTACTCTTGCTTGTAAACTTGCAAAGTTTCCTTAGCCAACACTAGGCCAATCTTGTCCAAATGGACCAAAACACAAAAACATGCTTAATAAAAGTTATAAAACACTTAAAAATTATATCAAATTATTTAAAACCATATCAAACCAATTCCATCACTCACATCTTGTAATTTCACTCAATAACCAACTTCTTGTTTGCTAAGCTTTTTAGCCCTGTTTCAGTGAAAATCCACTATTATGTTCCATAAAAAAACTCATAAGGGAAAAAAATAAGTTTTTTAGTACCATTTATCATTATATTGCTTCACACAAAATTTTAGGTTAGGTTCCTTTGTAAAGTTTTGTACTTGCAGGGTTACTTGATTCCCTAATTAGGCCTCCAAATTGACAAACCTCCTGAATCTAAGAAATATATGGTCAACCCAATCAAAATATTTACCTTTTTGGATACCAATTATCCTCTTCCATCTTAACAAACTATTTTTTCCATATCACTCTCTAATAATATACCCTTTCCTTCTTTGGCCTATTCAACTAGCCCTTCTTCTAGGCAATTTCCACCTCAGTCCTTTAAAATCCATACTAAAAGATGTAATGAAATTACTTAGATATTCACATAGAATGATTTTATATTGTGAAAAATAATCAAATATGAGATATCACACAATGATAATTGACAAAATAATAAAATACTTGATAATATAGCAAAGCCCCTTCAAGGGGGCAACCTCCACAACTATGCACTAATAGTAGAATACTTAACATAATCCATAAATACTAACCACTACCTCCTATATATAGTATACTTATCCAAGGTTATTACATAGGTTGACCTAACTAATAACATATAAAAATGTAACAAGTAAATAAAAAAGGTATGTAAGCCACAAGTCAGCCACACATATCCCTAGACACACCAATGGTTAAGGGCATAGTAAGCCCCTCCCCTTCAAAACAATGTTTTAATTAATGTTGTGAAAATTATAGATTATAATACATAAATGATTCATCCTCCCAAGTGGCATCTTCACATGACAAATTCTTTCATTTGATCAAGTACTCTATAATTGCTCTGAAATGTAGCTTCTTGGTGCACCTTTGAAGGATCGCCTCAGGATCAAGAACAACTCAACCTTCCTCATCCAATTTTGGTAATTCTATTTGAATGGAAAGTATATGTCCAATTAATTTATTTAGTCATTATACATGAAATATTATATGTATGTGAGTGGATGAAGGAAATTTGAACTTGTAGGCCACATTGCCAATTTTCTACAAGATCTGATAAGGCCCATAATACTTAGGGGATAACTTGTTATCCTTTTTTTTTTTTTCTTCAATGAAATATATTTTTATGGTTGTAAGTGAAAATATACCCAATCACCAATTTAAAAATTCTTCTCACTTCTATGTTGATCTACTTGTTGTTTCATGTGATTCTGGGCCATAGCTAAATTTTCATGCAAACTTGTAAGGACTCCTATTGATGGTGAATATGTTCTTTAACTGTATGAAACTTAGGATGGACCTTCAAGCTTGAAGTGATAGGTGGAGGGTGGTATCCATATAGTGCCACAAAATTAGAAATTTTGGAAGAACTATGAACAAAATTATTATACCACCATTCAACAAGTGGCAGCCACTAAACCCATTTATCCTATTTATTAGAAACAAAATAATAGAGATATCCTTCTAGACATTTGTTGACTACCTCAGTTTATCCATCATATTGAGGATGATAGTATGAACTATGAATCAATTGGGTTCCTAAACATGTATATAACTTAGTCCAAAAATTACTAGTAAAAATAAGATCTCTATCACTGACAATGATCTTAAGGGTCCCATGCAAATTTTTGAACTGTATTAAGAAAAGCAATAACTACTATACTAGCAACAAATGGATGGGATAATGAACAAAAATGAGAATACTTACTGAGATGATCTATAAAAACCATGATAACATTTTGACCCTCAAATCTTGGTAACCCTGTATTGAAATCCATAGATACCTCTTCCCAAGGCTAGCTAGGGATGGATAAAGGATGTTTCACCTTTGTTTTGTTGATAGATCATACATTCAACCACATATTTATAGACATTCCCCTTGAGATCTTCCAAAAAAAAAATCCTACTTGATTCTGTGATAGGTTTTCAAAAATATTGAATGACCCCTAATTGGAGTTGCATGAAGTTCTTGAAGGATTTTTTGTTTAAGAAGATAATTCTTACATAGGTACAATCTATATTTATACCATAATGTATTACCTTTCCATGTGAATTTTTCAAATCCACCTAAATCTTGCTAAATATTTTGAATCAAATCATGGGTAGTACAATCATGTTCTCATTCTAATCATGATCGCTCTATCCAATCTACCTTCAAAATGGTTATGACACATAGCAATGCCTCAACTGATTCATCTTTTCTAGATAGTGCATCTACCACCACATTGTCCTTGATTTTTTTTTAAACTATTTCAAAATCATATCCTAACATATTAGTTGCCATTTTTTTTGTTCTTTAAATGACAACCTTTGTTCTAAAAAATATTTGAGACTATTATGATTAGTCTTTACCTGAAAGTGATGACCCATCAAATAAGGTCTCCGTTGTTTGACTACATGTAAAATGGCCATCATTTCCTTCTCATAGATGGGATTGTGCTAATTTTTACCCTTTAGTTTATGAATTTCAAATGTAATTGGTATACCTTCTTGAATGAGTACATCACCCATACCATACCCAGATGCATCATATTCAACCACAAAAGTTTAAAAAAAATTAGGAGTGGTCAATACTGGAGTGGTGCACATAGACAATTTCAATTATTCAAATGCCTAGGTAGCTACATCAGTCCACTAAAAGAAGTATTTTTTTGACAAATAAGTGAGTGGGGATGCAATACTATCATAATTTTTGACAAATGTGATAGTAACTAGTAAGCCCCAAAAATCTCCAGAGTTACTTGAGTGTCTTAGGAATTAGCCAGTCCACCATTACTTAGATTTTTTTAAGATCCACTTTCACTCCTTCATAAGACACCAAATGACCCAAATATTCAACCTCACTAACCCCAAAAGTACATTTGGAAGGTTTTGCATACAATTAATTTTGCTCCAAAATGGAGAGTACCTATTTTACATGTTGCAAATGGTCTTCCCAATTTTTACTATAAATGTGGATATCATCAAAGAATACCAAAAAAAATTTCTTCAAAAATGGCTTAAAAATAGTGTTCATCAAACTCTAAAAATTATATGGTGCATTTGTTAGACAAAAAGGCATAACCAAAAACTCATAATGGCCCTCATGAGTCCTGAAAGCAGTTTTGGGTATGTCTTCATCATGGGTCTAGATTTGATGATACCTAGAACGTAGATCTAACTTAGTAAAATAAAGAGCACCATTTAATTCATCTAGAAAATCATCAATGATAGGAATTGGAAACTTATCTTTAATAGTGTACTTGTTGAGTTCTATGTAGTCAGGGTGCATCCTCCAGGTGTCATCTTTCTTTCACACCATGACAACTAGTGAAGAGTATTCACTTTGGCTATGGTGAATGATTCTTGCATCCAACATCTCTTGTACCATCTTCTCAATTTCACTTTTATGGGCATAGGGATACCTGTATGACCTGATATTGGGTGGTATACTACCAAGAATAAGTGTGATATCATGATCATGCATACAACTAGGTGGAAGTCCTTTTGGTATATCTCTGAAAACAATAGAATGAGCATCAATTATTTCTTATAGATCAAGAGGTGGAGATGTTTGAGTTGGTTGTACTTCCATAGAAAACAAGTGATCTACAAATCCCTCAACACCCTTATAGATAATATTTATCATTTGATGGGAGCTAACAATTTGTGGATATTTAGCCTTTAATCCCCTTAGCTCAAATGTTCTTTCTTCAGAATGAAAATGCATGAATAATTTTTGAAAATTCATCTCAATAGTGCCCAAAGTGGTGAGCCACTGGACTCCCAAAATAATATCAGCTCCACCCATGAGAATAGAAAACATAAGAGAATCCAATAAGTAGTTTCCCATGGCCAACTTAATCTTATGACATTTTTATAAATATCTGATAGTACCACCATCTACAATCATAACCTAAAATTCTAGATCTAGATAAATAAATCAAATCAAATGAGCAACTAAGTTACTGTGGATGAAGTTGTGTGTGCTCCCAAAATCAATCAATATAATGACCTTCTATTCCTTAAGGAAACCCATCATCTTAAGAGTTTAGGGAGTACTAATACCTAAAAGGGCATGACAAGAAATAGTAGGTTGAGAGTCTTTAGATTTATCCTTAGGAACTTTTGCATCCTCATCATGTACTTTTACATCATCTTCATCATCATTGGCACCTTCAATGTAAAATAGCTTCTTTTCGACACAATGATGGTCTTTGATTTATTTTTTGTCACAACTATAACATAATCCTTTTGCTCACTTCTCCCTAATTTATCATTATGTTAATTTGGTGGGTTATGGAAATGATGGTATGGAAAAGTTATGATCACGACTAGTAGTGAAAGTTTTCCTTTTGACCATCTCTTTTTCTTCTATAATACATGCCTTAGGGATAACTTATGTTATAGATGTTCGGTTAAAAATTTGACCATTGAATTATATGATATCTTTGAGGCCACCTAAAAATAGATTAGTCAAATTTTTCTTAGTGATATTTTCCACTCGTAAAGAGAGATTATGAAACTGATGAATATAATCCTTCACAGTTCCTATTTGCCATAGCTTGGCTAATTAGCTGAAATAGTTCTTAGAGATATTATTCTAATAATGATTTGACAACTCAGTGAAAATAGTCTAGGTAACATGAGCACCATTCTTTTTCTTTTGAGCACATAACCAATGATACCAAATGAATTGCTCAAGTTCCAGATACAGGGATGCCACTATCACCCTATGAGAATAGGGGTTTGATGTAGCTCAAATAAATTCTCAAGTTAGGTAATCCAAGTGAGAGGATCCTTACCATCAAACTTATGCATATCCACTTTTGGCAACATCAGTTTCATCCAACATGGGAGTTATTGAGAGGAGGATTTGAATGCTAAAGTAGAGGGTTGTTGGGCTGAAACTAAGATGTAAGGGAAACCAATTACGTAGTTATATGATACAATTCATTATGAACCCCATTAATCTCTTTACACATCCCTAAAACATCAACTTAGATTGAAACAAAGTCATCATGCCTCACCAATTTATTTATGTCTATTTGAAAATGAGAAATCACTGAATCTGAAGTTCTAAAATCCATGTCATCGGTAGAATGAGTCTTAGGAGTTTCTTTCACCCCTTTTCTTCCTTAAGTAACCATACCTGTCTGTATACCAACTCTAGGAGGGTTTTAACCCCAAAAAAAGTGTACTAGTAAATGGTACCATTGTGATCACCTTGTCAAGATGAATCTAATGACTACATTTGTGTACTAGGGTAAAAATTTTAGTACCAAAAAAAGTGTACTGATAGAATATACCATTAAGATCATCTCATCAAGATGAATCTAATGATGACAATTGTGCAAGAAGAATTTTTTTCCCAAATTTTTTTTTTAATTATTTTTTTTCAAAAAAGAATTTCATGTAAAACTACACTGATGAAAAAAATCAATTCTTCTTGGATTGCAAGTTATGATTTTTTTCTCTCACCACTCCCAGAAGCCATGCCTCACTAGATCCCAAAATAAAGCCATCATAGAAAACTTGCCCAAATCAGAGCTCTAATACCACTTGTAACGAAATTACTTATATATTCACATAAAATTATTTTATATTGCATATAATAAGCAAATATGAGAGATCACACAATGATAATTGTTAGTAGAGCTGAATACTAGATAAAATAGCAAAGCCACTTCGAGGGGGAAACCTCCACAAGTATGCACTAATAGTAGAATATTTAATATAATCCATAAATACTAAACACTACCTCCTATATATATTCTACTTATCCAAGGTTATTCCATAGGCTGACCTAACTAAGAACATAGAGAAAAGTAACAAGTAGATAAAAGAGGTATGTAAGCCACAAGTCGGCCACACATATCCCTAGACACACCAATGGTTAAGGCCATAAAAAATATATATATAAGGTCTTATAACCGTATAAATAAATTATATCACATGAATATTGAAAATAATACAAATTTTCATCATGATTGAATAGTTGAAACTCATTATATGCATCAAACCCTAAATATAGGGTTCATAGGCAACTGTATAGGCCGAAAGCCTACTAAAAGGCATAAATTTTGATGTATTTGGTTTCAAAACCCCAAATCACTTGAATTAGGTCTATATTGACCTTGTTAATGTTACTCATTACTTGTGGAGTCCCTATCACTCTATCATCAATTTCAAACTCCAAATATCCTTGATTGTGTCAAGAAATTGACTGTCTACAAGTCTATGCTCTAAGCAATTGAACAAATAGAAATAAAATGCAAACAAGTGGATAAAAAAACCTTCAAACACATTCAATATCACTTACCTTGATACCCAAATGCTATTATATATCAATTCAAAGTTACTTCTTCTCCTTAAATGTATGCACAATATCAAATAGTAAGCTTGCTACAAGAAAATAGGGTTATCACATAATGTCTTATGAATCAATGAATTATTTATGGATTAAGGAAATTTTTCTCCAATAAAATCCTCATATACTTTAAAATACTTTTTTCCAAACCAATTCAATTCCCTTTACCTCATAACAATTAACATACAACCTGCATGCTAAGCAAAATGCACAAAAAGGGTCTTTACTTGCCATACCTAAATCAGGGTGTCATTTCTTATTTCCTGAAGCTTAAGTTCACAAGAGTAAACATTATATGTCATTAAACATATTTTAAATAACCATACATGTATTTTAGATATCAAAAGGACAAATACAGTCTGTAATGAACAACTCATGCAACACAAAACATACAAAAATGCAGGGTAAGTAGATTCATCAATGAATACTCTTGTTCTCAGTTCTAAGATTAAAATATTATCATGTAAATACTATCAAATATCCACTAGAAACACAAATTCCATCACTATCACATTAATTTTAATCTTTAGTTTAAAACAAATGAATACTTACATAGTCCATTATACCATCTTAGCAAACCACCTTTCTTATCTTATCTTGTCTTCCTTATTTCTCCACATGTCCCCCTTCCTACAGAATACTAAACACTACATATTATTTATACTATGAAATAGACTCCTAAAAAATTCTTCATAACCATTTCTTGATCAAGAAACTCTTCAAAACTCTCAAGACCCATGTAGGGTGGTGAATATTATGAATGCCACCTCACTCTTTCAACTTGACACATGACTCATGACCACTCTTAAGACCTTTCATAAGACCATAAAGGTAAATTAAATCATTATTTAACCATTAAATATCATCAACATTCATATATACCACCTAGAACACTCTCAATCCCTCATTACAAGTTTGAAAATTCAAATTAGGAAAAAGGCAACAAAACTAAATTTGAACTCAAATTCAAATTTGACTCACATTTATGAATCTTAGGCCAACTCTTGGGAATTCCTAAGATTCCCCTACATCAAGATGAAATAGAGGGATTCACTCCATGATCACATGGAGAAAATAAGAAATGAGGCACCAGATCTCATGAAAGAGAAAAGGAAAGAATAGGATGACCACATTCCTCACAAAGGATATGATTAGATGAAGAATGCATGTTTGAAGGAGGACAAGATTATTCTAAAGGTGATCCAAGGAAGGAGTAATAGAATGTTAACATTGAGAATGCAAATATAAATTAGTCTTATCCCAAGAACTAGTCCAAGTAGTATGCCAAGAGAGGAAGAGGAAAGACTCATGGAAGTAGAGCTACAAACTAGTGAGTACGAGAACAAGAAAATGAAGAAAGATGAATGTAAAAAGTTAATCTATTCAATTGGTAATGTTTCAAATGATTTGGTTGGAGGTATGCATGATAATATTAAGATAAAAGGTTTCCAATAAGTTTTGTGTTATGATGAACTTGAATTGGTCAAGGAGATGTCATTATAAGATGAGTAAGGAGGCTATGAGAAGATTCACCGTGAAAAGGTGGTACCATGAAGAGGTAGCCAAGAAGATATAAATGAGATTATTACAAGGGTGAAGGAATAAAATATGCATAATAATCTATTAGAGTATGATCATAAATGAGAAATCATTATTAATAAGATAGAAAATCAAGGAGTGCATGCATAAACCATGATAAATGTGGAAGGAAACTATAAAGTAGGATCAAGGGTGAAGAATAAAAACCATCCATTTGAGGTATAGTATGGTGAATAGAAATTAGATATAGAGTAAGTGGAATATTAAGAGGATAAAGAGTTACAAAATATCATGTACTTCATGGAGGTAGAGAATGAATTGGCAAAGAGGAAAGACATGATAAGTATACAAATACAAAATAATCAACTGAGAAGAGATGAGAAATATAATAAGAAAATAAATAAGAGGATCTCGTAAAATTATAAGAGGAAGAATTAGAAATCAAGGAGGAAGTTGGATGAGGTAAATTTAAGCAAGAACTCAAATTTTCCCACTTAGGGAGCTTGATATAAAACATCACAAGGTAACATAGGCTATTAATGTGTTTGAGAGTTTCATAATGACCATTTTGATCTGATGTGAGTTTGAGATGACTTTTAGGGTCCTTTATGGTGTGTTGGAGTCATTAATAATCATAGAATTGTTTGTTTTATCCCTTTTAGAGTTTCTCACAAAAAGAGGGAATTTGAAAATTTGAAATTGTAACTAGGTTTTGGAGTGGTATTTTGGGTTTTTTGTGGAATGAAAATATTGATTTTTTTTTTAAGGGTCCTAGTAGGTCCTAGGAGTATGTATAAAATGTGTTTCAATTTTAATGTCATGAATAATTAAATGTAAGCTAAGAAAGGCAAATGTAATTGCCACCCTATGTAAAGTTAGTCTAATGAGGGAGTTATTTTTCATGATTGGTGTTATGAAAGAATGGAATGAATGTATGCAAAAATGAGAGAGTTTTATAATGTTTGTAGTACATGATAAGTTTTTTGGGAGATTAATAAGAGAGGAAGTTAATTACATGTGTTGTAGAATTTTGTCTGTGTTTATTGCATAAGAAAAAACATAGATGAATACAAGAATAATTTAAGAGAGTAGTTGTTAATTTCTAGAATTTCATGGTATGTGATTTTTTTTTTTAATATATTTTCTTATAATTAATTCTTGTTACTAATCTATAGGTTCAAGTTACAATCCACAAGCTTTAAAGGCTCTATTTTTTGTCACAATCAAGAATAAAGAGAGAAAACATGTATTTTGAGTGTCATTAAAAGTGTTTTAGAGATGGGAATGTGTCTATAGAGTCTATAAATTTTGAGGTTAACTCTTATTGATGTTCATAATAAAATTAGAGAGAAATATTCAATTCAAAAACTCCATTATAGTGCACATAGTCTTGTAGATGTTTCCAAAATTTTGTAAACTTTCTTATTGGAAACTTGTGATTTTTCATGCACAAATAGATATAAAATAAGGTAAAGTGAGTTATGGAAGATATAATCCTGATATTATAAGTGATTCAAGTTGTCATAGATTCAAATTAACTCATTTTATAGCCTCTTGGGTTGTCTGAGGATTATGCAACTCTGAGTTAGGGTTTTAAGTCAGAAACTTGCATATATACTACTTATACCAACAAAATTTAATGAAAACTTGGTAATATAATGTGTTTTTACATGTTATAGAGGGTTTTTAAAGTTTTTATATGGTACAATACTGTAAAACATAGTAACTAGGACTGTGTCATTGAATTGACCTTATAAAGACCTAATTACTAGAAAAGCTTGGAAAATTAGAGGGCTTCCCTTGAAAGTATTGACCTAAAATTTTAGGTGAAATTGTAAGGGTATAAAATTTGTATAAAATTGGTTTTATTTTGTTTTAAACCTATATAGTTTTTTCAAACCTACAAGCTTTGTGTAAAAATAGGGCTATAAGGAAACCAAGACTTAAAGAAGAAAGAATGGATTATTTGACAAGAGCCAAAGTTCTATCTTAGATATTGAGTTATTATGGTTGGATGTGTGATAAAAAAATCAAAAGATTTGGTTGAAAGATAATTCAAGAGATAAGAACAAAACAATTAAAATAATGCTATCTCTGATAAGAGATGTTTTATTGATCAAATTTGCAGACCCAAACATATGTTTATCTCTGCGAAGAGATGTCTAATTTTCCATTTTAGGTTACATCTTCATTTATACATGTTTTGAAGGTTTGGGGAGGATTTTTAAGGTCACCAATCTCGAGGGAGATGAATTGGTTTGACTTCCATGATTTACAACAATACAAAATTTGAGGAATTACTATTTTTAGAAACTTACTATTTTTAGACTGCAGTACTAAAATTGAAATTTGGGACACTTCCGTTGGGTTTTATGGGGTAAAAATTCATTGAGTGGAGCTCAATTCCATCTCACAATTTTTCCCTCATTATTATCTTTCCAACGGTTCAAACGGTGAGTCAATTGAAGCTACGGTGCAAAAGTTATGGCTCCCAGAAGTTCCACCATCAATTAGGGTGGACCCATCACCCAAATTGTCATCTGAATTGTTGTCTGGATCAATGTGTGAGGAAGATAAAATATTAAATTTTATGGACATATGAGCCTTGGTGTGGATACAATAACCTTGAAACTATGCATTAGGCTTTTAGGTCTATGAACCTATATGAGGATGAGCAAGCTTGAAGCAAGAACAAAAAGTGAATTATTGAAAGTTATGTATGGGAGGATGATTTTTGTCCTAAGGAGGATGAGAGTGAAATAAAGGATGATAATTTTCATGCTTAATAAGGATGTGTAGAACTAGAGACCTAATACAAGTGAATCAAGTCTAAAATAGGTCTAGTGGAGAGTAGGAAAAGGTAAGTTTGGGTTGTAATTAGTCAAAAAGATAGAAGAGAGTTTGGTGTTGAGCATAAGAGGAGAGAGTGTAGAGAGATATGAAGGGTAATATGTGTTTTAGATATAAAATATGACTATGTGTACAAGGATACTTGTGATTCTATTGAATGCAAGAGTGATCAAGGAGGCATAAGAGAGAAGTAGAGTACCTATTATAAGCATGTAAATTAGAGATCAGAGAAGGGATTAAAGGAAGAAATTAGATCTAGGTAAATATATGGGGCAAGTGTATGTTTTCATTTACATCAGTGAATTTAATATATATTTTAATAAAAAATCTTTCTTATATTATTGAAATGATGTGTATATCTTTAAAAATTTCTTCTTCTTTCACCAAACCCGTAACTCATTTCAAAATAATTTACAAGAGCATAAAAATGGGTGTAGTTTTGAGGGGTATAACTTAGTTTGACCTTATTTTAAGATATTTTTACAATCAATGCGCATGTAATCTGAAAAATATTCTAGTGTAGTATCAAGATCATGTCCCTTATCCCTATGTATGATATGCAAAAAAGTAGTATATTTCATATGGTCTTTTACTAATGTTCACTTTTTGGTACAAGTGGTACATACACTTTAATAGATGGAAGAGAGTAAAAAATAGTGGAGTGTAACTTATGAACTGAATTCTAATCATGTTCCTTTTTATTATAAATAAATTAACATTCTTGTGTATATATATACTTCTTTAATTCAAATTAAGACCTATTGTTATGTAAGCCAATAATAAAAATGGTATATAATATAAAAAATAAAGCAAAAAAGACCAAAAATAAAGGGACATGGATAAAAATACCCATAAAGCACAAGTGACCAAGATCAAATGACTTGATTACAATAATAACCAAAATTGATAGATTGATATTGATACACTAAACTAAAACCATATAAAATTATGGTTTTGACCTTCTAAGAGAAACATGGTTGTTACATGGTGAACAATTATTTTATATAAAGGTTTTGAAGTTCTAGACACTCAAATATAATCATTGAGTTTTTTTAAATGTTTAAACTTGACATCCTTACTCTATTTAGCTAATTCTTCATTCTGTTAACTTGTAATATTTACAGGAGCATTCACTATTCTATAAATTTTATTGTAACTACTCAGAACACCATTTAGAAATCCCTATTTTTATTACAAGTTCATGTCAAACCGATTCCATCAATCTTTGTCCTTCTAGGACAAAGTCAAATTAGGTTAGACATGATCACATTGTGGCCTTGTCCTCCACATACCAATGGTAACTTTGTAAATTTGAGACATTGAATTTTACCCATCCCACTCTTTTAGCAATGTTGGTTAACAAAAATATTCAAAAGTTGCATCTATGTAATCACATCAAGGCCTCCAAAATTATATCTAGAAATGACTTGTTAATTTTATTTAACATTGAAAAAAAGAGAACTATTTCTTCTAATTCCAATTTTAAAGCATTCTAATAGTCATAAGGAAAATATGAAATCTTTTATTGCAGGTCAAGGGCACTCATTTTTAAGCATTAACAATTAATCTATCTAGTTGTATTCATATAACAAAGTCAAAATTCACACACTCACTCTAGGAGGAGAACTAAATCAGCTTGAGGTCCTTTTGGGCTATGTAGACAATAGTCAAATTACAAGGTGTTTTTTGAGGGTAGCTGAACTATTCCCCTAATCATATTCCTATTTTTTGACATTTGATCTCTATTGTGTTTATTATGAAGGATCTAAGGTTTTTATTTTTTAAGTCTTTAGTTCATCATATTGGTACACATAATTAGATAGTAAACCCTCACAAAAAAAGCACATGCACATAGATAAAAATTAGTCACATAGTCATACAAGATAGCCACAGTCATCATATAAGGTCACAGTACATTATTATTGCTCTAGAGTGGCCTTGCCATAGTAAAATTTAAAATTATTGCTTTCAATTATGACACAATTCATAGGCATTTTAAGGTAATTTCCAGTCAGTCAACCTATATAGTTAGTATAAAATTAGATTGAGGGTGTTTTTCATATATTTTTGTAAATTTATTATTTTTATCTTATCTTATGTATGCACATAAATCCACTCTCCTTAATAATCTTATTATATCCACTAATTTAATCCATAACTATAGCCTTATCTAATTAATTAATATGTTAATTCCTACACAATATGACCTACATCCCATAAACCTTATCATACCCTTGAAACCAATTAATTACCCCATTAGTTTACTAACTAGCCTACTTAGCCACTAATCTACCTACTAGCCCACTTGCCAATTTAAAATTCCTTTTATTCACCTACCACCTAGCTACCTCACCACCTTATCCTTTCCTACCTCCCTATGAATCCTAAACCTCATTAACTCCCATCTAATCCCCCATTGTCCCTAAACTAATTAAGAAACCTATATAACTAGGGAAGCTCCTCCAAGTTTCTATAAGTCTCTAAACTAGAGGCTTCTAAATAATTTAAAATTACCTAAATTCTCCTCCACCATCCTATATAATCCATGCATGGCCTATGGCCAAATGTAACTTAGAAATAAATAAGCCTCTATTATACTCTCATAGCCTACCATTATCAAGCATTATCACACCCTTGTCAAGCCATTCAACAACCCAAGGAAACTATTGGAGTCACTTGGAAGATCAAGTCAAGCAATCCACATCCAACCATTTTTTTATTTGAATCATCTTGAAGATCTTGAAAATCAGTTCTAAGGGACAAAATGATGGTAAGAATTCCATTTTAATTCTTTGATTATTCCTTTATCACCTCCTTTGATGTTGTTTGTGTTATTGGGTTTTTATTACTAAATATATTAGTTTTGAAAATAAATCAAAACATGATCACACATTTTCAAACCATGGTGGGAAATCCCCTTTAATATAACCCCCTCTACTTGTTAGAATTGATTTGGTGACTTACAGGCTTGACTAGACAAAAAATAAGCTCTGAAATTGCTTAAAACTTCACATACAAGTAATCAACAATATTGACTTGCAAGTAACAATATTATAGCTGTAGTTTTGTCTAGATTTAAGTGATGTTTCCTTAACCATCCCTTTAACCACTAACATTTTTTCTATTTGATAGGGTTTTTAATTTTTGTAATACCACTAATTCGTGAATAGCAATTTTGTACAAAAATCTATGGTTTTGTACTTTTAGTCATGGTTTTACATGTTTTTATTTTAAAGAAATAATAATTAGTCCTTTCATTAATTTTTATCTTCAATAAGACTAAATCAAATTTTTATATCTATTAGGAGGGGAAATTTGTTTTATATGTGTAGGAAAGTAGGACTAGTTAACCTTAAATTGCCTAGGTATCAACAAGCAAAATTGCTACTTTGAAAGTCATGATTTTGTTTTAAAATTAATTATATTATCATCACAAGTATCAATTTTGTGTTTTTAGTTAAAATTTTTCAAACTAACTTGCTAATTTATTGACTTCTATTTGTTTGTCTATCTAAATCATTTTTTATCTATAAGAAAACACTAGTCTTACAAAATCCCTTTCATACAAAATTATAGTTTGCTTAAGTGATCTAAAGTACTAGGGTATTTTTTGATAAAAATATTTTGATTGGTTTCTATGTGGATATTTTATGTTATTAAGGACCATCTGAAGAGAAACTAAAACCTCTATCCTTGTCAATGTTGTCACTTTCGGTAAAAACACTACTTGTAAAGTGGTGGTTTTGTGTTAAAATCAACAATATTGTCTTAAAATAAGAGATATTGTGTTTAATTATATATTGTTATTAAGAGAATTAAAACTATACTTCCAAGGCTTTTGTGATTGCTTTAACTAAATTCTAAGTCAAACTCTGGTCATAGTTAATATCTGTCTATTTTTATATTTTGAGATTCTATCTTAAATCTTGCATTTTAACATTAATATTTAAAGGGGTTAAAAATCTTGTATATTTTTATAAAATTTCATCTTCTACAATATTAATCTATAGGAATCACCTATAAGTAACATCCCATAGCTTGCATTCTAGTCTAAACATCCAAAAGTGAGAAGTTTTTTTGTCTTTTTTACAATAGCATTGTTTGTGAAATTACAATTTTGCATTAAAAGTAATGATTATGTCTAACTTTATGCGATTGTATAGGGTTCACATAGTTAACTACCATGATTAAATACTAATTTACAATACTATGACTTGAAAGTAGTGATTTTACATAAAATTCATGATATTGTAGTCTTTGGAAGTGATATTGATTTACACTGATTATGTTTTTGTAGTTATATAGGAAATACATGATTTTGATTGATTTAAAACTACTAACCCATTTATTACAGGACCTTTCAAGATGAAGGCACTAAATATAATTTTCTAACCCATGTGCTTTTATGTGGCATGCTTAATTACACATTTTAATTTGTTTGCTTCTATATATCTTGTGTGTGTGATTTGTTTATTCGCTTTTCAATTTCCTCACATAACTAATTAATGGGTTAGATTAATCTTGCTTACTTGTGTGTTAACTCATATTGTCTAGGATAACATATGATGTGATATTCATCCCCATACATGGGCTTAATCATTATGGATTAGTCATGTATTTCATCATCACACATTTGACCAAACTTTATATTTTGATGGAATATAATTATCAAGGACAACTATCGTTAGGTTAAGCATTGAATCCATACATGTCATTTTTGAAGGGGAAGAGTTAACTCTCTAAACTAGGAATTAGATAATACCCTATATAGATTTGGGCCCCATTTACCTTGATGTATCTTGAGGACTCCTTTAGACACCCTTGTGTAAACCTAACATAGGACCTATCAACCATATCAAGCTTTCTACTACTAGAATTAGGATCAGTTCCCAAGTGACTATCAAGTATAGATGGGGTTGAGAGGGTTCAATTGATTCTATAATGGGTCACCAGCCTACAACCTCACCAATAAAGCTATTAGATGATGAAGATAATGGGTACACACCCATTCAATTGACTAAATTAGGGCATATAACTGAGCATTTTGTTTATGTGTTGTGTTGGAGCCCATGTTGTGTGTGAACCAAGTTAGCTTGTCCCATTTTTGTCATAAAACACCTAAATACCATTAGGATAAATCCCATCTTAGAATCAAACAAACCAACCATTCCATATCACCATTCACACCATTGTATAATATTTTTTTTCTTGAAATCAAACTTTAGTGGTCATCCATCATTTTCTATATTGATCATCACTTCTTGACTATGTTATCAATGTTCACAACCTTGTTTGGTTTTAGTATAACACCCATCATATCAACATAACCACCTCTTCATACCTATCACCCATCTAATCATCACTATGATAGTGTGAAGGGTATCAAGGCATCCTATCCTCTTTATATATTTGTTAGATTGAATCCTTATAGGGTGTTGATTTGGTAGTATTTGGTCTTTTAATATTCATATCCTCCCAAATCCAAATCAAAATCCAAGACATGACTACATTATTTCTTTTAACCACTCCTAGTTTTAGGTTTTAGACAAAATTAGTATCCAAAGTCACTTTCTCTCCCATCACCCTACATTAAAGACACACCTAATAACTCTTCTTGCATCACCCTCATCATCCATCATGCCTATCTGAACATGTGCCTAAATCATTAGAATGGGATAAGGATCCAACTAGGAAAATGACTTCTTGGGGAACCTAGGTGATTGAAACAAGGATAATGACAACACACATAGTGACATGCATACCCTTGGAGAGGAAAACTGATTCACAAATGAATTATTCCATAGTAATGATGTTAGGTCTCAATTTAATCAATATATCTATGAAAATCATGATCAAATCCTAGCCCAAGTCATTGGAATGGGGTCATGTTACCCATAAATTTGACCCAAACCTCTTGAAACATTTAATCCATCCATCCACTAGGCCCAACACTCCATGTCATCAAGCTAATACCAACAAAGAGCAATAAAAGGAAAATCTTATAGATCAGGAGCAAGAGATTGAAGAATAAGAACAAAAAAGACCTCTACAAAACAACCACATTGAGGCTAATAAGAGGCAAGCAAACTTAAAGGATCGGTTATACTAGTTAACCAAACAAATTAACTCCCTTGCCTCACAATTCTAAGCCTAAAATCAAAAACCTTCTTCCCCAAGCTAACATGTTATAAACAAAAACCCTAATCATTCTAGACCTCACACTAGTCATGCTCAAACCTATAATCCTCTTATGGACCCATCCTCTACTCAAGATTGGAGGATAATGAAGGATACTCTTTATCAAATAGATCTTTATACATAATAAATGAGGTACAAGAATGAATATTTCTATACCTCTCTTTTAGACATGAACATCTTACAAGTACCTCTCCCACCACATTTTGAGGTTCTAAAATTCAAAAAATATATAGGGAAAGGTAATCCCCATGATCATGTACAAAACTCTATGTACAATTCCATGAGGTTGTTTATTATTATGCTTATCTCCTCAAGCTTTTCCCTAAAAGTCTCACAGGGCCTGCATAGGAATAGTTTATGCATTTCCCCAAAGGGTTCATATCCAACTTTGGGGAGTTGACTAAATTTTTTGTAAGACACTTCTCTTTCAATAATGAGCATGATATATCTATCATATATCTTTACAACACTAAATAACATAAGGTATAAATCATAACTTCATTCCTACAAAGGTGGAGAAGTCTTGATAGCCGATTCCATTACACAGTTTCAGAAAATGAACTGGCCAAAAATTTTATTGAAAACCTCAATACTGAATTGAAATATCAATTAAAGCTATAATTTGAAAAATATTTGATGAGATCATAGAGAAGGGGATCCAAATTTAAAAATTCCCTCATAAATAAAGGTACAATCAAATTGTATACCCAAAGTGAACAAATTCATAATCAAGATAACATCTTTTTGAGTAAGACAGAAATATTTAATAAAAACAAAAATGTCATGGGAGATGGAATCATAAATTCTAAATAGCATGTTCAAATAGTGCATAAAATGTCTCCTACTAATAAAAAAAAATTCTCTACCATAAGAGTACTATGGGGAAAGCCTACACCCTGAATAGGAAAGAGGGCTCTCACTAGTCTTGGAATACTTGCAGAAGTGGTCCTACAATATTTAATTGCTACAAACATGATCACTCCTAAAAATATGAACTTTGGATGATAATAAACCCTAATCAGATTGGTATCATGAGGATGAGTTTTATCAATATCATAGAGTTAAAGGACATGATACTAAAAAAAGTATGCATTTGAAACATTACATCCAAGATCTAATTGAAAAAGGGGATATTGAAGTAGAAGGGGAGAGCCCGACTGGCCAATCTAAGAATTAGCAGCTTAGAATCTATCATGACCCATTGATTAAACATGATTAGAGGCAAATAAAACCACCCAAATACTAGGTTAAATCCTCCACATCCAATCAAACTAATTACCATTCCATTCCATACCATTATGTTAACACTATTAAAATGTGGGGGGCCCAAGAGCCCACACCACCACCATCCACCAATCTCAAAATCAATTGGGCCACAACTGACTGTGTAGTAACTACATGGCATAGAAAAATTATAGTTGTTAGAGTACCACCAAAATACCCATCCACTTCAACATCCTAAAAGGTCAGTGTCTCTAAAAAAGTCCTTACATCTTCTAACAAGCCATATGACACAATCCAATAACTCGAGAAGACTCTAACCCAAATATCTCTATGGATCTTCTTAAAATGTCATTAGTCCATTTAGAGATTCTTAATCAAGTCCTAAATGACATCAAATTCCCTATATATATAAGCACAAGCCAATTTCAAGCATTGGTGGGTCACTTGTCTCCCTCACAAAAAATCACTTTCAGTTCCCAGGACATGCCCACTATCATCCTACATCATAATTATCCATTATTCATATAAATTTCCATATCCAACCACAAAATACCTTGGGTAGTCATATAAGAAGGGTCTTATTTAAATTTTTGTAATTTGGACTTTTTGAAGAAGTTGGGGTACTTTGAGGCATCATTAAGGCCTTCTTTAATCATAATTAAGGCATATGATGATAATGAAAGGCCATCCATAGGGACCATTTATCTTACCATCGCTATGGGACCTACCATCTATCATACTCTAATTCATGTCATAGATGTTGATCTTCCATATAATCTACTTTTGGGACACCCATGGATCTATAAAATGCAATCAATTACTTACACCCGTTATCAGTGTTTAAAATTACCTCATTTAGTCATGGAGGTTACCATCTCAAGGTAGATAGAATATTTTCATAGTTATCAGATAGATCAATCCCATCCTACTTACTATTTCCCTAGCACACAAGTTCTACTCTTACTCCAATAAATATAAATTATTTCCACCTGGATGATTTAATACCCCCTTTGAATCCATCTCTAGATATCACTTATCTCAAGATCACTTATATAGGTCTTGGGTAATATGAATACAAGACTTTTTGTGTAGGATAATTACCACTTCCCACATAGCTATGGATCCCTAGCTATGAGGAATGATAATCCCATCATTCATCAATTCGGATCTATGGCCTTTACTAGTGCAAGTCTACTATTATAAGATTACTTTGATGAGCTTGATAATTCATGGCTTATTCAAAACAATGAGGCCATATAACTCCATAAATAAAAATACACCCAACTATAAAGGATGTTGTAAAATATGAATTACAAGGGAAGAGGACTAAGGAGAGATGGATAAGGTAGGATTGAACCTATAGGATTTCAAGAACACCCAAAACATATTTATATGGGGTACAAACCTCTCATCATTGGCCTAAACAATATCATTTTTAACACTTCTTCGATTCCTGAGGAGTCTTCTTTTGATGATGAAATCAAAATAGGTTCTATTTATAGTCTTTATGAAGATCTTTCTGCCACCAATCTCTTCTATGACACCACCATCTCTACCATTAATTTCTCCCTCCATTACCCTACCCTGATAGATTGGGAACAAAATCATGAGCCATCCTTTGATACATTCCAAAATGATGAATCCATTATATAATATTTGGGAGCATGTAAAATTATGCCATCAGAAGATCATAAAAAAGGGTTCTTTATTAGTCTCAATAATTCTACCTATTTTGGAGATAAATAGACATCCCTCAATCAAATTAAATAAGAATACTATGTAGATGAAGATCCCTCTCCAAACTTGAAAGGCTTCCCACTCACTCCTAATGAATTGGAATTCTATTCAAAATTAAACATAAAGCTCCCAAATGAATTTGATTCATAAATTTAGGACTTACCATCACCCCTAATGTATCTTAAAGACCAGTCACCCTCCCTTATCAAGGAGCTTATTGAAGTCAATATCATAATAAAAGAGAGTCCTAACATTTTCAAATTAGGGAAAATTCTTACACCTAAGGAACAACAAATTTTTATTGAGCTACTTAAAGAGTACATGGATGTCTTTGCATGGTGTTATTTGGAAATGATCCATCCTTGTTAGTTCATAATTTAGTAGTCCATCCTAATTCAAAACTAATCATTCAAAAACTTCACAAGATACACCCCAAGGTGGCTCTTTTAGTCAAAGAATAATTGTAGAAACTCTTTAAAGCTAGCTTTATTTGTCCTATTAATTATTCTAACAGGATATCTAACATTGTTCCTGTGGCCAAGCCATAAGGTATAATCTAGATTTGTATTGACTTACGGGATATCAATAAAGCATGTCCTAAGGACAATTTTCCCTTGCCAAGTATAGGCATGATCATGGAATCCACTATGGGTTATGAGATGTTATCCCTCATGGATGGGTTTTTGGGATATAATCAAATCAAAATTACACCCAAGGATCATCACAAAATAACATTTATTACTCCATGGGGAAAGTTTTGTTATTAAGTGATACCTTTTGGTCTCAAATATGAAAGTGTTACCTACCAAATGGAAATTTCCATCATCTTCCATGACATGATACATGACATCATCAAAGATTATGTATATGGTATCCTAGGGAAGTCAAAACTTTGATTAGAATATCCTGTAATCTTAACAAGAATATTTGAGTGACTTTGAGAATATAAAGTTAGATTGAACCCAAATAAATGTGTGTTTGGAGTCACCTCGAGAAAATTATTAGGGCTCATAGTCTCTAGGAGAGGCAAGTTGACCCAAAAAAATTCAAATCTATTGTGTAAATGTCCCTCCTCAAAATTTTAAGTAGCTCAGGATCCTTCAAGGTAAGTTATAGGCAATTCATCAATTTATTTCACAATTAGCATACAAGTGTCACCCCTTCACCCATATTTTGAAGAAGGGGATGTATTTCAATTGTAAATTTGAGTGTCAATATGATTTTGATAATCTCAAGTAATATTTGATTAATCATCTATTCTTATCACCATCAATCATCAGAGGGACTTTAATTTCATATATATATATATATATATATATATATATATATATATATATATATATATATATATATATATATATATATATGTATATGTAACACCCTATTCTATAAGGGATCTATTATCTCAATGCACTAATGAAGGCAAGGAACAATAAATTTATTATCTCAAAAGGACCTTGATCTCTTATGAGATTAATTTTACCCCTATCAACAAATATTGTTTGGTCACTATCTTTGCATCACAAAAACTCTAGCATTATATGCTAAATAACCAAGTTCAAATCATAACCAAAGTTGATCCCCTTAAGTACATGCTATCAAAATATGCTCTAGATGGTTGGATGGCCAAATGGATTATGTTTTTGAGTGATTTTGATATATAATATATTAATAAAAAGTTCATCAAAGGATAATAAATCATGGATCAACTTATGGAATCACCCCTTACAAATACCAAACCTCTCATTTTAGCTTTCTCAAATGAGTCCATATTGACTAATATAGAATCAAATGGCCAAAAATTATATTTTGATGGATCTTTCACCACACATGGGATAGGAGAAATAATACTTTTGGTAACCTCACAAGGTGACCTCATCTTTAAAGCTTTTTGTATTGTTTTCCCATGTACAAACAACATTTCTTAATATGAGGCTTTAATTTATGGTCTCTAACTAGCCATCCAGTCAAATATATAGCACTTTCAGGTCTTTGGTGATTCACAATTGATTATTAAACAAGTAAATGAGGAGTTTTAGAAAAAGTATGAGAAATTTCTTCCCTTTAAATATCTAGTGGACCAATTAAAACAAAATTTTCATTCCATCACATTCGAACAAGTATTAAGGGGAAGTAAGAAAACAACTAACTTTATGGACACTAACAGGTCCCTGATCAATCTTATAAAAGATGTCCTTGAATTTAATTTTCTAATTAAACACTTGATATTAATGGCTCATCAATCCATGGATCATTTTAAATTTTTTTCCATCCCTGATCCCAATCTACCATGGTATCATGACATATATACCTACCTCCATGATAATATCCTACCACCAGACCTCAATCATATTCAACATAAATCCTTCATCCATTATGCATCTCATTACACCACCCTTGGTAGCATACTCTATTAATGAGGCTATGATAGGACCCTCTTAAGATCCCTAACCTTAGAGGAGGTTACTCTTTTAATCAAGGAGGTCCATGATGGTATCTGTGATGGTCATGTCAGTGGGATGGCCCTGACTAAGAAGTTACTTAGGACTAGATATTATTGGCCTGTAATAGATCAGGATGCTTACTAATAGATACATAAATGTGTAGCTTGTCAAAAGGATGATAATCCTATTCATACCCCTACACAATAGTTGAAACCTCTAATGATCCCTTAGCCATTTTACATATGGGGATTAAATTTAATTAGTAATATAAATCAAACATCATTTTATGGGCATAAGTTTATAATCACTTGATATAGAGTATTTTACAAAATGGGTTGAAACCATGTCATTTATCTACACCACAGGTCTTCAAATATCAAATTTCATTCTAAATCAAATTATTTTTCATTTTAGCATCCTAACCAAAATATTATCAGATAATGATAAGTATTTTAAAAATCAAGAGGTTGAAGATCTATGTAAATGTTATCATATTGAGCAACACTTTTCCACACCCTACTATCCCTAGGGGAATAGACAAGCTGAATCTATTAATAAGACACTTTTTAAGATTCTAAATAAAATAGTCAATGATGCAGGTAGAAATTGGAATCTACAACTATATCTTACACTTTGGTCCTATAGAACTAGTGTTTGGAAACCTATTAGGGATACTCTATACTCTTTAGTCTATATCACAAAATCAATATTTCTTGTGGAAGTGGAACTCCCCTCCTTATGCATCTCTTTATAAGTCATCATTATCAATCATAATCTCAAACAAGAGTGGATAAAATATCTTGAACTATTGGATGAAAAACAAAATACTTTGAATCATCTTTAGGCATATCAAAATAAGCTCAAGGGCCAATATCAAAAAAAGATCCAATCCCAAGAATTTGACATTAGTGACCTAGTCTTCATAGAGAATGTTGTATAAAATTTCATTGGTTTAGCTTTTGTGCTTAGTTATGCACTTAGTTGTCAAGCCAATTTAGTTCTAGACTTGATGTAAGTAGGCACAAGCATAATAGGGTCTATAACACAACATTTAACACACTATTGCACTGACATCAATTTCACACAAGGCACAAGCATTATGCACTCACCTGAAGCACAACAATGAAGGGACCAAGATCGCATTGGGCTAGTTGATATATGGTACAACTTGGGTTCCAATGGGGATTAGTCATTGATAAGATGGGTTCAGGTGGCCTACTAATGCTAGGCTATTCTAGGGAAGTTTAATAGGTGCAAGACTTTTCATGGGTATAAGTTCTATAAAATACATTCATATGTGATATACATAGCTCTTAATGGCACAATCCATTAGAATAGCGAGTTAATGGCCATTCAAGTGATTAGTTAAGTCATGGAAATGGATTGGGTTCAAGTGCTCATTCTAGGGTAGAACTCTAGGCATGGGTCTTAGAGTCTTGGTGCATATAGGTTCCAATACTTAGGATATTCTATAGGTAGGCTGAGGTCACTATATGCACAAGAATGTCATTAGTGACTAGGGATAAAACTTTATAGAAAAATACATTCAAAGTAAGAAACTATAACATTACACATATAATATTAAATCATAAACATATTATAGTGCAAACTATAATGCAAGAATCTACAATCTAGTGTCTCAACAACATTATTCATTAACTTCACAGTTCAACATACAAAGTTCAAGATATAAAACTAGATCATATACTCTTCCCTAACACTACTCATGCCCAATAGTTCATAGGTGAGATTAGGATATACATTCTAAATACCTAATCTATTTCATGTAGATTAAAAAACATTAATTTTGGCACTCCATTTTAGTAGAGCTTCACTACATTAGTCACAATCTCCCTTTTTCTAAAAATTAAGCTTTTTTATAAGCAATTGGGCATCTCCTTGCTAGGTCAGATGGGCACATGCCAAGTGGTGAATTATCATTGGGAGTTGTAAGTCTACTAGCTAGCTCCACTATGCTACCTAGGTTGGACAAGTGTACACTATATGTTGAGATATTATTGGGGGGTCACTATATCACCTACTCCACTCTTTTGACACCTTCACTTCTTACACTACCATATAAAAGTTTTGACAAGGATGCCCTTTAAAGTTTAATTACACATAACTTCTTTCCATCTAACATGGGATCCTCATGGATTCCTCTAGTTGGTGCCAAAATTAAAAAAGGGAGAAATCAAACCAAATATTTTCTTGCACTGAGATAGGCTGAGTTGGAATGATCCACGTAGTTGGTAGAAAAGGGGGCCCAACATTACCCCATACAAAATTACTAGTCTACCTCAGACTAGTCTTTTAGTGCCTTTAGTGCAAAAAATTTGGGCACACCCTACTCTAAATATACATTGAAGTTTTCAAATCCATATATAGTGCCCTTAATATCTTCAATGAAACTATCTACTTCAGTTGAGGTAGCCTTAAGGGTGAGCACACCTATGCTTTATGGTTCTTTATTAAAGGCCTCAAGCCTTTCTCTTGCTCACTTTACCCTACCATTTAAGATCTCTCCCTGCTCAATGACCTTTGTTTGGAAGGTGAAAAAGAGAAACTCTAGTTCTTTCTCTTGGGTCTTCATTTGGGCACTTAGTGAGTTGACATTTTCCATTACTTTGATATGCTCAGTCCTACTCATCATGAAGGAGTGTTGGAACAAATTTTATTTCTCCTCCTTCGCCTTTTTAAGGTGTGCTTCAATGACTATTTCCTGGGTGGTAAATTTGTAAAATATAATGTCTACTTCTTCTACACCCTCTTTAAGTTTGGTGAATATGTATTCCACGACATCTAGCTTCTTGTTAAACTCTCCTCTTAAGGCCTCACATGAGTCTTTTTTCTCTTCTAGCACTGGATTCATTTGTTCAATAAGCATGAATACCTTGTCTACTTATTTCATACCTAAGGTATCTACACCATCTAAAAGGGATGGATCTACATCTTTTATATCCTCAACCAACTATTTAAGTTTGAGCTTTGTTTCTCAAGCTCCTTCTCAATATCTTCAACTATATTTTTCTAGCTATTGGTGTGAACATCATTGATGATGTTCTTACATGCTACTTAGAAGGTCATCTTGATTAGGGCATTAGATGAGCACACAGGGTTCATGTCTCAAGGATTGTTGAGTTAGTAGTCATGCCCTTCCTCCAAATTTTTAGTGCTCCAAATTGCTTTTATCAGAACCTCAAACTCAGACTCATCCATGTAGCAATCCATCACCCAAGAAAATTGATGGCACATCAAGGTCATTGAATTTTTTAGTGGAATACACTCTTTTATAGAATTCCTCATTCTTTTTAAAATCTTTTTATGATCTTTTTCTAATTTCTAGGCTCATATTCCTCTCCCTTGCTTAACTCTTCTTCACTGGTGTTGGTGCATATGTCAATGCCTTCTTCTTCTTCTCTTTCTTCTTATTGGGGTTCTTCATTATATGTTCCCATTGTTTGCTTCTTATCTTTCTTTAGTGCTATACCCATTATCATGTTCTTCTTACATGGGTTATTCCATGGAATTCCCCCTTTGTTCATTTCCTCTTGTAGTGGTTCTTTGGCACAAGATTTTATTATGTCAGCGTTCTTTTTTTCTTTCCCTAATAGGGCCTCTATCTCCTTCAATATTTAATTCTCTAAGGCACTAGTATCACCTTCTTTATCATTAGGCACCCCTTTAGGGTTAGGGTGTGATTTTTTTGCAACTCCTTTTATTGTTCTGGTGGAAGCACTAAATGCCTTCTTAGGTACTCTTTCCTCTCTCGATTTTATGCTAGCAGCAACCTTTTTATCTTATTTCTCTTTTATCATGTTAGCCCTTTTTACCTAGTCTACCTCTTCCTCTATTTCCTTTCTTATGGCCTTTTCTTCCTTGGCCTTCCTCTCTATCTCCTCTTTCTTTGACTTTTCCTTTTTGGCTTTCCTCTATGTGGTTTGTGTTTCACACTTTTTTTCTCTTGATTTTGTTTCCTCAACCTCTAACTAATTGATCTTAGCTTGGGACATGCCATTGGCCCTAATGTCCTTGTGCTTACAATGAAATATTAGTGTCACATCAATATGCTCTTGGTTTAGGTCCATATCCTTCCATTGACACTTAAAATCTTCTTTTGTTAGATCACTTGAATGTGTTTCTTCCTCAAGTTCTTCTCTTGTTTCTTTGTGATTACTTCCTTCTCCCATATACACGTTTTTCTTCTCCTCTATTTTTTGTTCTTCAACCTCTACCATCTCAATGACCTCTTTTGGTATTCAACCTTTATCATTTCTCCCTTTTTCTCCTCTAGCTCCTATGCCCTCTACATTTGGGTTTCACTAAAGCTAAGTTTCCTCCATCTCTACCTTCACTTATCCAACTCAGTTTGAGGTGGCAAGGAGGGGGTCCACTCACTTGATGAGGACTCTTCATCATTGGGTACAATGTAAGTACCCATCCCATTCTCTTTTTCCTTAGATAGGATTATCTTTTATGCCACAGGAGGAGCCTTCCCCTTCTTCTTTTCCCCTATGCTAGAGGAAGTCCTCATCATGAAGCACATATGCTTTGGTACAGATATCAAAGGAGATTCTTCTCCTTCTAAAGTGATATTTAGTCTTAGCCACTCCTCTATTTCCTCTAAAGTCTCCCCTTTCTTTTTTTAGAGACTTCTTCTTTTAGACTAGCATTAGAGTTCCTTCATCCCTGATATGGATTGGGGGGTCTTCCTTCTACTTGACACTCTACTTAGTGTTAGAATCCTTATTTCATGGATTCATCTCATAGTATAGTCCATGGATGAATCCAATGATGGTGACTTCTTAGATGGGATTGATGTCTATGTGATCTGAGGTATCTTCTTTGTCTTCAGTAGATTTTCCATCAATGTGAGGAAATCAATGCCTCAACCTGTACCTCTTCACATCCAATTCCTTTACTAGAATTCCCATCTATTACACATTAGGGATCTAGTGCAGTGCATCCTTGAAGTACCCTGTCGAGAAGTTAAAGGGGAGCTTCAACCATATTGACTTGTTCTCATCTCATAGTGTCAAGTACACTACACAATAATGCTACATTACAATAAAGGATGTCATCTTGAATATACTTTGGGTAAGCCCCTAGGGAATGCACCACTCTAGTCTAAAGGATTATATATACTTTTCTCACCAGTGCATTACATACATCTTATACTTGGGGATGAAGGTGGTGGAGCAAGTGTATTCTTTGTACTTTTGCACTGGAGATTCATGGTGTTCTAGGAATACCCATAGATTATCCTTTCTCCCATATAAGATCCTAATTTCATCCATAACAATCAATATAAGGATGGATCCCCACTTAAAGGTGCTCTTGGAATTATGGCATTCTAACAAATTTTTCACCAACTCCTTTATGATGAACTTCATAATGTTGAATTATACTCCCTATGCGATGTGATAGGTGATGTAGAGGTATGCCTTTAAAACATCAATCCACCAACCACTTGGGCACAATTTGAAACTCATGAGGCACTTTTATGCCCTTGTGCTAGGGTCCTCATGCATGTTGATGGGAAACATAAAACCCACCTTAAAGTACTTCAAGAGATTTGTAATGCACTCCACCTCTTCATCATCATCCATCAATTGATGGATGTCCTATCTGGCATCTAGTAGCTCAATTATCTTCTTAATAAATTACACTAAAATCTTCATGCACCATCCTAAAAAATTTATGTGGTCCTTGTAGATGTGCAAGAGTAGGAACTAGACAAGTTCCTCTAGCTTCTTGAATTAGGACAAATCATAGAGCTAAGTTGCATCAAAAGCTTTAAAATTTTCTCAAATTAAGACATGATAGAGGGCATCACCTTGTGATAAATTTCACCCTATATCCATCACCCAATCCTACATAAATTATTTCAAGTGACTTGACATATAATGGTCATATTCTTTGAGTTGGAAACTATGCACAAATGAGCACCAACCTTCTCCCACCTGAACCTCTGGGGTAAACTACATATACTGGTATGACATCTTTGTTAGCACCTCAGTGTCTAGCTTAGCAATGTTAACTACTTTGATTGACTACACCTTAGTCTTGGTAAATATTGTCTCCTATTCAATCTTCACCTAATTAGGTTCCTATTTCACCCACATGGAGCTTGTTACTTTTTGCTTCTTCACCATATTAAATCTACTTATGTTAAACCATAGAAGATGTGGCTTGCCAAAGCCTTGAATGGTGGTGGTACTTATGTAGTCAAGGGATCTATTACTATACCTTCAAATCCAAGCTTCATTGGCCATTAATGGTATCCTGGGTGACATTTACTTGTTCTAACTATGTTTTCTACACAAATCTATCTCTCTAACCCTTCAATTTAGCCTTTTTGTGAACACAATCTTTCTCAATGTCCTACCATTCACTCTAGGTACCTAAATTTCTCAATTTTTCACTATGATAGGGCTATTTCTCTTCGATTCTATGGTTATTACTTAGGTTTGTTCTAAGTCTGAGTTAGTTTAAACTTTGTAGCCTAAGCAAGTCTACCACTTGCTATTTTATACCCTTCATTCTCATCTACCATCATTAATGTAGGATTAATGGCACAGGCACCTTGATTTATTAAAAAACATGAAAATCTATGAAATCCTCAAAAATCTCTTATCCTTTATGCATTAAATGCATATCTTTGTGCCATTGCCACTACCTCATTAAATGCTCCCAATAATTTTTTTGGTGAAGTGATGTGTGGTTCAAATGGTCACTTCCTACTCATTTATAGGTAGATGTCAGTTGTCTTTAGATCATATCCTTATATACTTGTATACTTGGTGTAACCTTTGCCTTCCTTGTGGTAACTTGGGCACAACACCTCACATGCATGTGATTCATCCTCCTTGATTCTACTTTTTTCTAGCTATGCTCATATTTCAAGCACGCTTTTTTATCTTGGTCAATTTTTTACATGTCATCTTACCTTAGCCTATCCTACCCCATAAAAATTCCTCAGACTAGCCCTCCAATTCCTTGATTCTCTTTTGACTCTCTTGTGTACTGCTAGATTGTGCATCTTCACTTTCTCCATTGTGCTCAACAATGTTGAGCATCTTCATTTCTTGCCTTCTTAATTCTTTGGTGCAAGATCAATGGAGGTGCCTTCTTATAACTTTGGCATAAAGGTAATGCTAGAGTGGTCCATTATTGGGCCTTCAAGTGCTCTATAATATTCATCTTGTGCACATGTATCTTTTATTGCTTCTGCTTATGCCTGGTAAGCTTCACACACCCACCACTTAGATGCCCGGCCTCATGCGCTAAGAGGGTGCAAGTGTTTAACTCACTTGATTGGAATTATGTTTGAAGTACTAAAAAATAAGTTCTTAGTGACCACCACGTGCCACTCACTACCTTTACATACTATACAAGGAAAAATACAAAAAGAAAAGAATGGTTTGGCTCACACTAAACTTTATCTTGGTTAACTCAACTCAAACTGACTAATGATCAACAAGTCAAAGTTTTCATGGTGCAAGCACCAACCTACCATCTATATGGCTTCAATTGGTTGCTATTGAAATGCCCAGGGAGAATTTCATCAAATAACATGTGTGACTTGAATGTGCCTATTTCCATTAAGTGGTGGATGATGTAGGGACCCATCCACTATATTTACAAATTGCATGGGTGCCTAAAGAACTTGGAATCATAGAACAACACCAATGCTCCTTCAGTTGGCTCCTTATGCTTGATATGTTTATCATGAAAACACTTTTGTCATGCCTTATCAATATAATGACTCCATATTTCTTGGGCATGCTTCTCATCTAGGTGTTCTAAGTCTTCCAACCTTATGCTTAAAGATTCTTGGTCATGTAAGCAACCAATATGTGCAATGCATAAGGAGGGTACCTTGAATTCCATGAGTAGAACTTATTCAACATTATTTATGATTATAAATTTACCATAGGTGCTCTTAGTGTTTAAATAACACTTCTCATTTTAGGATCCAAAGGATTTAAGGCATGAGTTCTAGGTATTTGACAATTAAGATGCCTGTGGTGAAATAACAACAAAACAATGAAGACTATTCCATAATATTTATAAATTTTGATGGTTGGGAGCCATCTTGGTGCCTTCTTTTATGAATCTTGATGCTAATTTTGACAAATCAATCCATGTCTGAACTATGACTAAACTAAATGGTTATGAACAATGTTTTAAACTAAAGTGAGTCATTTAAAGAAAGAGTAAAAGGAAAGGGTAGAGTAAGAAAGAAATGGTGATTGTTGATCCTTGATTGTGAGCATATTGACAAAGTTTCAAGAATTAACAAGCATGATCTTAACCAGTATATAGTGTAAAGTAGCCTAATCTCATGTTTCACTACAAACTAGGCCTAATTATAAAGATAGGATGACAATACAAGTAAGAATTGGATTTACTTTAAAAAATTTACACCACATCTAGATAGATAATGCACATATTTTCTAAAAATAAAATAAAATAAAGTAAACTCAATTTCATTCAACTAACATAGCATTACAAAAGTTAGAAACCCTATAGTTAATGATCTAATTCAATATTTCTAGAAACTATTCATATTAAAACTTAGACAAGAAATTGAGAAACCTAGTAATTCAAACACATCAACCCAAATAACTCCTACTAAATTCCTTGATTTTTTGTAGTAATTGATTAGAAGTGGTACAAAAATATCTTTAAGTCTCTCCCTTTTACAAATGATAATACATGTTTTTATAAAAAGGCTAGGTAGTATACCAATTAGTTTAAAATATGGGTGTACAAAGATAAAGATAGCTATCCTTGTAAAAAACTATGATACATGTGTCTCTTACAATCATGCTGACTAGAGAAAATCATGCTAACAAACTAGCATATGCCTTTACAAAAGAATATGCTACCTCTTAGGTAAACCATAATAAGGATGTTAGAGGTGGAGCCTTTTGTTTCTGAAGGATACTCATAGCTCATTCATGTTTTTCATCCACTAAGCCCAAGTCTATGATAGGCCTTGTGATAAGTTCCTCTTCTTGATCGGCCAACTCATTAAAATCTTTGTCATTCCTAGAAAAAGCTTCTTTAATGCTTCTAGCTTCATTGATCCTCTCCCTTACATTGAATATCATGTCTAATATTCTTCTATTATCTTGCCCTGATTATCAATGACTTTTATCCTTGATTTCTTGAGTCACCAAAGTGGCTCTGTGCTGGAATTCCTCATCACTAATAATCCCCAGGTCAATGGGCTATGTAGGATCCTCAAGCATAGTTCTTAGGACCTTCTCAATTCTTCCCATGATTTCTTTCTTCTCTTGAATAAGTTCTTCCATTTTATTATGCTAAGCACTCAAGGCTTAGACCTTGTCTACAACAATTCCTAAAATGGCACTTAGATGCCCCATACTAATGGCTTTAAAATTTGGCATTTAATTCTTAACCTAGATATTAATAAGGTAAGAAATATTATCTTGAAAAGTTTTCCATTGAGTAACCATCTCCTTGGCTAAGGTGACCTACTTTTCTAGTGCATCCTACCTCATTTTCATAGACTTCAGTTATTTGAACATGTCATGAAATGACTCTTCAAGCATTTTAATCATTGAATATGGTACTAAGAGAATTGATTGAGTTTAAAATTTATCTTTTTCCTTATTTAGGTTATTAATTATTTGTACTAATCCATAGATACCGGCCCTAGCTTGTTGAGATTGAGCCTTAATTAAAATTTTCACATCCTCCTCATGAATGGGAGCCTCTCTAAGCTATTGTCCTCCAATAGGGGTTGTCCTTATGAATGGTTCTACCTTTTGAATGGTGAATTCTTCTTGATCACCCATTCCTTTCCTTATGGTTATCCTTTCCAATCCGATCATGTTTGGGTTGAATTGGACTTTAATCTCTGGCCTCTTGAACTCTAGGGGCTCAATCACCTCCATACTTTTACTTTTAGAGGATCTTGGGATGTTAATTTTATGTTCCTCTTAAATATGTCAAATCTATATTCTTCTCTCTTCTTACTTTTCCACTATGTCTTTGATCCATGGTTTTTTGTTCTCATGTATTGTCAAGTCAACCTGTGTCAAAGCCCATGAAGTAGAGAGGGATAGGATCTTTTACAACTTCCCATAGATGAACTAGTCTAGGATGAGTGGTCCATGTATTAGTTTCTCATCACTGAATAGGTTGACTTCACTAGTAGGGTGAGTAAATTTTAACCTATGATTCTTCCTTAGATTCATAGGAACCAAGGAAATCTCTACTTTCATTTTCTCTTTTTCCATGGGAACTATATCCTTTCCTACTTCTTCAAAAGGATCCCTTTCTCTATCTAATCCATATGATACTACTATATCAATGAGATCACCCTCCAATGTCTCTTCTAGATTAATATCTATCATGTCATCAAATTTCATGGGAGAAGGTGTCCTTTGTGGGAGTTTTGTAGTTGAGGGACCTTCCCCAGGTCTATGTTCCAATCTTGGTCCTCCAACTTTCTCCTTACCTTTATCCTTTCCATCTTGAGGTTGTTTAGGTTGAGGTTTCTGCTAGTGGGGTTAAGATTCAAATTGTTGCCTTTGATCATATGTTTCCTCATGAGTGGTCCTCGATGGTCCTCTCAACAAATGATATTGTAATGGATGCAACTACCATATATCCCCTATAGGCTTGTTGTCCTTGATTAATCTATGTTCTAACTTGATATTGTAGCTTTTGAGTATGGAGAGCACTTCTTCAAAATTATTTGATCTAATATAAATGTCATCACTGACACCTAGATTATGTTCATATTAAATATTATGTACCTTTCTCTCCTTAATATGGTTAACCACCTTGCCTCTAGGGTCTTACATTTTAAGGTCATCTTGTTAGGAATCAAAATAATTCCTATGTGTTACCATGATTTCCAACTGCTTCCAATTTTTTATTATAATCTTCCCAATTTCCAATGGGAAGGGGTGGATTTGGCCTTTCCTCTTCTATTTTTATAATTTTTCCACACCTTGGGTGATTTGGGAGGCAATCTCTTGCTTCACAAGCTTGTTGGGGACATGTATTGGTAGCTTGTAAGGTTGGGTTAAGATCCCCTCTATCATAATGATAGTGCAATCTAGATAATACCATACATCCCCCATGGTTTATATCTATCTCTTAATAAGGGGATGCACTCTTGGCATAGGAATTCTTATGATGGCTTCATGTATGGCTGGGAAAACATAATCATAGATGAATTGCATGTGGTTCCTATACTTGAATATGTACAATTTGGAATAGTGGTGAGAAATTGTGGTTCTACTATTAGGGGATCAATTCCTAATGCCAAGAAAGGATATACATGCTATAAGGGAATCCAATAGATAGGACATAATATATAATTATTTATAGGTCTATCTTTTCATGACTATGAATTGATTAGCCAAGAAGAAGATAATTAGGTGTCTTACTAGAGGGGTTAATTTCTCTTCTATCATGAAGTGGACATAAGATACCCATAATTTGTTTACATATATGGTGGAAGGGGTACCAAAGGATTTATTTAGTAGGGCCATGGATATTATAATGAATTCCATGAATTGGAAAATGGGGATTATGCCATCTAGGGTTCTGAAGATATGGGGTCCTTAGATTAACAAGGGTGCGAGGACTGAATCAAGGTCTTGGGTGTTAGCCTAGTTTCTCATGTCAGGAAGGTTGAGATGTGGTAAAGGGATATTTTAATAGGTTTCAAAGGCCATAGGAGAGATGTTTTCCACCCTCTTATAAATATCCTCCTAAATGATCCATTCCCCATCTATCCTATAATCAATAAATATGGGTGTAAGGACATCAATGTAGTGCATTACCTATAGTTTCATCATGGCATGGTGGAGACTAGCCATTTGAATTGCAAATAGGTAATTTTACCTTTGATTCATTATGGAATTCTTATTTTACTCTTGGGAGATAGGCTATATCTCATCTATTAGGAAGAAAAATTTGGACCAATTCCTCACTCCATGGATATTCAGGGCCACCAAGTCCAACTCTATATCCTCGAAAATCCTTCCTTCATTGTTAGAAGTTAGATAAAGCTCAACCTCCATCTTCAATTTCTGATTGTTAGTGGCCATTTTTGATGTTATTAAATTTCCTACACTATATTTCTATGGGTTCTTTCTATAACACTCATTCTCGAGAGCATAATTACATTAACTTGATTAAAATATAATAGATTGAACTGATTTAGGTCTTTTTTATAGAGGTTTTAGGGTTTAGAGATTTAATGGTAGGAGATATTCAAACTTTAAATTCATACATGTTTTGGATTTTATGGAGACCCTTTTGATTTATACACTTACATTTTTGAGTTCAGAAGATCTTTGATTTATACCATTTATGCTTATGTGGAGTCTATGTGGCATCATTCAAGGATTTTCATGGAAATTTTCATAAGTGTCATTTACATACTAGCCATTGGCTTTTAAAATCTTCCTTTTATTTCACATCATTAGATCAAATCTAGTGAACAAGCATAATTCATCAATCTAAATCCAAGTCCTCAACTTTTATTGGTCCAGTGATCTCTAGGCTTGTGGTCATGACACTTGGCACCCTCACAAATTTTTCCCATGTTGCATATCTCTTGTCAGTTGTCACCTTGGTTGAGCACTAGCATATGTCGATCTCATATAGATTTTAAAAGTACCTAGGCATTTTTTTCCATTGGATCAAATCTAGAGAGTGAGTGATTTCTATTGATTGCTTGGAAAATCATGACTCGAATGAAAATATGACACGTGTCATTCTCAGGAGCCTAGAATGCCTATGAAAATTCCACCTAGGCCTCACACCATGGGATCAAATCTAGCAAGAAATCAATAGTCATTAATCTATGTGGGGGGCTTGGTCATTAATTAGATACCTTTATTATGTGGTCCCCCTTTATTTCTTCCTTTTAATCATTAAGTCACCATGCATCTGGTGCTCAAGGTCTTATGTTCCTTTTGACTTTTCCTCCCATACATCATGCCATTAGATCAAATCTAGTGAGCGAGTGATTGTTTTTTATATATACCAAAGCCTTTTAGTTAGTACACTCTATCTAATCAAATCCAATCAACAACAATTGATTGTAGGATCCTGTAAAGAGTGAGGGAGATAAGTGTTAGACCCAAGGAGACAAATAAAATTACTTAGCATAAGGAATTAATGTTAAGGTCAAGATAATTATTGGGGCCTTAGTATTAATGACCTAGGATAAGTTAGGTAATGTAAAAAGGGACATCATGGAACCATGTTAAATTAGGCTTGAAGAACTTAGGAAAATAAATGGGAAAGAAACAAAGAAGATTTTGAGTTATGTTATGAAAACATGACTTAAACCCATGCAAACCCCTTTTTATAGCTTATTTTAAATTGGTTCCCGCCAACTTGGATCCCTCCAATATTTGAATTTGAATCAAGGGCCACCTAGGGTTTTTGAACATAGAACCCTAAATCTTTCATAGAAGCTACAAAATGACTCACATAACTCTGTTATTAGGATTAGTCTAAAATAAGAGAATTAAATCACACAAGATTGTTCCTTAATAGAGTGGATGATCTTAATTTTTTGTTAAAGACTTCAATGTTTAGATGCTTTAAATCTTGGGAATAAAGACTTCTCAATGGTCCCCAATTTTTAAATAAAAATGGGGGGTATGTTGGTCCCAACAAATGGTGACTTATTGGGGAAACATAGTAATATGTTAGAGCTTCCACACTCTGAGTTAAAACAAACATTGAGGTCATCATTCCACTTGATCAAATAAACTACCATCTAGATCCAATTAGGATTGAAATAAACCTTACACTTATGGGTTTGATGTCAAACATTTGGATATACTTGAGTTGTGATTTGATTCCACTTACTATTTTCCATAGGATTCAAGTAGTCCTTAGCTTCCTAGCTTCAATTAGTTATACTTAAATAGGGTACACTAAACATTCATTATGAATCATGGTTTTACTTAGAAAGGGCTTGGGCATTGCTCTATTGCCAGCTAGGCATCTATAGCCTTGAAAATGATACATTTGGCTCAACTTATGGCCTTGCTCTATTGCCAACCAGGCATCCATAGCCCTGATGGAGGTTTTTTGAATCACCTTTGTATGAAATCTTCATTTTTTCTTTGTATTCTTATTCTTTTTTTGTATTTTTAGATCTTTATACTTATAATAAGGTTGGGAACCAAGATAGATAGGTTTAGAGTCTAGTCAAATATTTGATTTTGGGAGGATCACTCAAGGCTACAACTCTTGTCTAAGGCAAAGATGCTGATTAAGTTCTAGATAATGGCATACTCTTGATAGTTTAAGTCTCCAATCCTTGAGTGAAAATATTTTTAAAACCAGTGTGGATCCAAGGTCATGAATTAGGTCTTATAGAATGATTTTCTCTCTACCTTTCTATACTTAGTTTCTCTAAGCTATATCATAATGCTAGGTCCTAGGACCATGATTTCCTTTGTGAGGGGTTCATAACTTCTTTTAGAATTGGGGCACATATTAAGCATGTTTCATAACTTCTAGGCTCAAAGATGTCTCCAAAGATATCCTAAAATCAAGGAAAACCACAAGCAAGCAACACAAAATAGAAGGAAGAAATCAAAACAAGGAAACCAAACAAATATGAACAAACATATATATAAACTAGGGATAGGAAAGGAAAGATTCTCAAAGAAAACTAACCTACCTACTCTAATCTAATCACCTTACACTTACTCCATGAAGACCCAAGAGGGGTCGCAGAGAATTAGTTCTTGATGTATTGCCCATTATTAGGAAATATGAACTCTACCCCTTTTAAATATTTGAGCTTAAAGGTGTTGTTCCCTAGTGTCTCTACAATCTAGTATGGCCCAATCCATAGGGGTGTGAATTTTCCATGCTTGCCTTTGGATTCAGATGCTTTGTCCCAAAAGATGACTAAGTATCCCTACCTGAACACTTTAACTTTAGACCTTTTTCCAAACCATCTTTTCACCATGGACTGGTGTCTACTAAAGTTATCAAAAGCCTTTTCTCCATCATCTTCCATTTTAATGATGTCTAATAGCCTAGAAGTGGCATGTTCTTGACTTTCTTCCATGTATTCTTATATAAATTTGTATGTAGGTGATTTGAGAGTGATGGGAAAGATGGGATCCTACCCATACACCATTAAAAATGGTGAAGCCTTCAAGGCTTACTTTATCCTTGTTCTATTGGCCCAGAGTGCAAATTTGAGCAGTTTATGCCAAGTTTTATGTTTGTCTTATGCAGACTTCTTGATTTCCTTCATTAAATTTTTATTTGTACATTCAAAAACATCATTCCCTTGGGGATAGTGATTGGAAGAAAATTTAAGTGTAATACTATTGTTATAAACCCATTCAATCATCTCAATTTAAATGAATGTAGATCCATTGTCACATAGCAGAGAAACTAGGGTCCCAAATCTAGTACATAAATTATCCTTTAGGAAACTGATCACTTCTTCCATTATACATTGCTTAGTGGCCACTACCTCAGTCCATCTAGTGAAATAATTTATGGAAATCAAGATTTATTTATGACCTCCAGATGAGTTGGGGTTGATCACTCCAATAAAGTCCAGACCCCATTATGCAAACAATTTATCAATCATGACTGGTTGTAGAGGCATAGCTACCTTTAAATCTTTGGTGTTGAATATTTGACATGAGTGGCATTATCTTACATATTTGTGAGAATCCTTGAAGATAGTAGGATAATAGTAACCATCCCTTAAGGTTTTTTGAGTTGTCATTCTTCTAGATGGATGTCCACTACCCAACTTTTCATGAAAGCTATCTATAATTTGGGTGGTTTCTTCTTATGAAACACATCTTAGGTAGATTCCTTCATAATTTATTCTATATGATATTCCATCCTTGATCAAGTAGTGGGCTACCTTGAGTCTCAAGGATCTCTTTTGCTCCCTAGATAGACCTATAGGACAAGCACCATTGATTACAAAGTCTATGATTGAATCATACCATTCATTGTTTTGAAAAGTATGCTATCTTACTTGCATGATACTTAGCCTATGGATAGTATTCAAAATCATCTGAATTAAACCTTGGCATCTTAACAACTTTTATACCTTCATTTCAAAAGTCATATTCCTACAAAATTGACATTTACTTACCCTTACCCTCTCCCATCTCATTTTGACTCAACATAAGCTTAGTGGTTGGGTCAGGTAGAATAGCATGCAACTTATTTTTGAGGATATAGTGCCTAAACTTATTTACTACCTTTACTAGTGCATATGCCTATTTATCAATCATGGAATAGTTTAGTTCAAAATTATTAAAATTAGTACTCATGAAGGTTATAAGGTGGTCACACCCTTCAACTTCTTGAGTCAATACAACAACCATAGTATGGTCAGATGCAAAAGAGTAAAGGTAGAAATATTTTGAGAAACATGGACTTATAATCACTGGGGCTTGGCCAATGGCCTCTTTGACATCATTGAATGCCTTATTGGATTATTCATTATAGATTACCTTGGCATCTTTCTTGATCATGTCATTTAATGGCTTGACAATTTCTAAAAAACCAAAAATGAACATCCTTACAAAATTTATTTTGCCAAATAATGACTTTAGTTCCTTCCTACTATTTGGGAGCTCAATTTTGGATATGGCATCCACTCTTTCAAGGTTTATGGAGATTCCATATTTGGTTATAACATGTCCTAATAGTTTTCCTTCAATTACACAAAATATGCTTTTCTTAGGGTTCAAGTAAATGCCATACCTTCTACATCTTTTGAAAACTCATTATGGGTGCACGAAGTGATCTTCCCTATTTTTAGAGAAAACTATTTGATCATCCATATAAATGATGATGTACTTATCGATTAGAAATTTGAAGGCATGGTCCATGGCTCTTTGGAAGGTAGATCCTATGTTGATTAGTCCAAAGGGCATCCTTTTGTAAGTAAAAGTTCCCACTTTGTTTTGAAGGTTGTCTTCATCCTATCTTCTTTGTTAACCAGTACTTGGTTATAAATTGAAAAACCATCTAAGAAGGACATCATAGATAAACTTATAATAGTTTGAATTACCTGATCTAGAGAAGGGAGAGGATAATTTTCCTTCTTTGATGCTTTATTTAAATTCCTAAAGTCAATACAGTGCCTAATCTTGTCATTCTTCTTCCTAACTGGCACTAAATTAGCCACCCAAGTTGAATGTCTAATAGGAAACTATCCTAACATCTAGTAATATTTTGACCTCTTTAAAGATCATAGGATCCAGCATGGGGTTTACTAGTCTTTATTTTGTCTGAAAGGTTTACAAGTTTGTTTGAGAGGTATCGTATGGGTAATGACCCTTGGATCAAATATCTTTCAGTCATCATAGTACCATGCTATAAAACCCTTGTACTTGGTAAGGAGTTCTTTGGCTTTCTCATTTTCAAGAGTTGTACAAACCTTTCTAATATTCATTAGTTGGGCTTAATCTTGGAGGATAAGATCCATTGTATTGTAATCATTTCCACTCACCTTAGGGACTTTAGACACCTCAGCTAGTTTGTCTTGATCAAACATTATTTCTAGAGAAATCATCCCTTTAAGGATTTGATTGTCATTTAGATGAATGACCTTGTTATCAAACTTGTTCCCTATAATTGCATTTGCATCAAATTTATCAATGACATGGGTTCTAAATGCCCTAAAATTGGTCAATAAATCCAATATCTATTGGTCATCATTAAAGACTTGGAAATGAGTAACACTATCAAGCACTAATAGACATGGGACCAAATCAATATTGAAATCAGGGGAGTCTAGATTAGGCATGAGATTTGGTATAGCAGATACCAACTCATCTATATCTTAGTTTTCTTCCCTTAAAATGGAGGTGATGTTGAAAGCATCAAAAGATTCAATCAGGTCCTAGACTCTAAAATTATACTTCTTATGGTATGAGAGTTTACATTAGTACCTACTCTTGACCTAGTTGACTACTAATTATGAATCACCAAAAACTAGTAACTCCTTAGCTTTAATTTTGATAGAAAATTGCAAACTAAGGATGAGAGCTTCATATTCAGCAAGATTATTGGTGTAGGGGAATTGGAGTCTATAATAGGCATGGTACCTTTTACTGGTAGGATTGGTTAAGACAATGTCAACACCTAATTTGGCCTTACATATAACACCATCAAAATGTAATTTCCATAACCCAAGAAGAGGTTACTTATCCTTCGAATCATCTATCCTATCATCTTCTAAGGTGAAAACCCATAAGTCTGAGTCAATTATGTTGACACTTTCACTTACAACATTATAATCCATTATCATATGTTTCATTCTTAGTTCCCTCACAATTCTAATTTGATTTAGGACTCCTTTCCAAGGTAGCCATAAGTGGGAGTAGTCAGTAGAAATATACGCATTTAAGGCCTTGGTCCATTCCCTACCCAATAAGATCCCATAGGCATCTGACATACTAACCTCCTAAACATAAATGAATTATTGAATTCTAGGTTTAGAAGCTCTCCAATTACCTTTACCCTTGACTTGTCTAATTGGGTGACAATCCTATCAGACTTGACAGGGGTTAAGCCAAGTTGTTTACATATACCAATAGGCATGATATTTGTAGAGGCACATGAGTCTAACAAGAAATTATTCAATTTCTTACCAAACATCATAAATATGAGCAAGAAAGGGGGGATTTAGCTTTGGCCTTATGTACCATTACATTAGCATGATTAGTCTTAGGATTTTTGCTAAATTTCAAGGACTCCAATAGTAAATATCTTTGCTCTTTGATCTATGTTAACTCATGTAAGGTGATATTGGCCTTGATTTTCTTTATGTATTTAACAATATTATATCCAATCTTTCTTGATGAATCAACACTAGGCTTTGAGGAACTTCCTTTGGCTGGCTCAGGGTCATTCCTTGAAGTAGTGTCAGGAAGGGTCCCATATTTATTAAGAGGAGTTGGAGTGGTAAAAGGTTAATTTTTCTCCTTATTCATCAATGGGTAAGTCTTTTTCAAGAACTATTTAAATGCATGGGTTTCCTTAAGGATCTCATCTAGTTCATTTTCCTCTTGAAAGGGGAAATTAAATGTTTCCACTATATGGATCTAGTTAAAAGGCTTAGGGATAGATGTATTTGCATTTTTGTCCTTATTAGGGACTACTTCAAATGTATCTAGTTCTTCCTGAAAAGCTTGAAAGGCTTTACAAAACTCAATGCAATCAATCTCACCATATTTAACAGTAACATGCACTCTACAGTAGTCAAACAAAGTAATGTATGTGAGATTAGTGTCCATGGTTTTGTTACTAGTAGAGGGTTCATTAGTATTTTTTTTTTTGTAGAAGATATCATTGTGAAACCTATTTCTTGGTGTGTTGAACTTTTGGAAAGTAAAGTTCCTTCTAGAATTTTTTCCAGTGTTACCAACTTGCTTTTAAAATTGGAGAAAATCAGTGCTCAATTTTTAAACCATATTTAATATAGACTCATTCTTACTTTTAGGGGTCTTAGAATTATGGACCTAAATATTGTTTAAACTAGGAGAAGGTATTAAGTCCTTTTGATCATTAGTATAAGATCCATTAGTAGCTTGGTGACTCAAGAACCCCAGCTTTTGATTAGGAATAGCATAACCACCAGGAAAATGTTCAGGTTTGGGATTTGATTAAGAGCTAGGGTATTTTGGTTATTATTTTGAAAAAGGTTTAGAGTATGCATTTATGGGTTAATATTGGGGATGGCAGTATGCCATGTGGCCTTGTGGTTACATCTGATCACTAATAACCACTGCCTCAGTATAGGCTTGGGCTAATGAAGATATAACCAAGATAAATCTCTTTAGAAATATAAAAGTCATTAGATATACTGCATCTTTGTATATCTCTAGGGCTAGAACGTCATTAGGTTTGTAAGGTTCCATAGTCATGTTATACATTTTTTGGAATATAGCATTGAAAGACCTTATAGGTTCACTAGCATCTCTTTTGATGGTTGTAAATTGATGATAAATGACAAAAGGACTGATAATCTTCCCAAATTGATCAATGAAAATGGTGTTGAAATCATTCCAAGTGGTAATACAATCATTAGGCAAATTGAGAAACCATTCATATGCTGCATATTTAAAAGTAAAAGGAAATAGTCTACATACTACATCCTCATGTATAACATTTAATAACCTCAAACTAGCTTTAAAAGACTTAACATGTTCTTCTGTAGTTATAACACTAGTAGGACTAAATATGGGAAAATATTTCTCAAGATTACATGGTAAATCATGGACTACCCCTTGTACATTAATGGGGGAACTTCCTAGCCAAGCCATACATAGATGTGGTCTAAATGAAAAGGTCCTTTGAATAGGAGAAGTGTGTAAAGACTTGGAAAGTATTCATCTACCTTTGTCACACCTAGTTCTTCGCTGACTTTCTAGCTCTAATAAAGGCTCTCTCATTTTTTAGCATGATCTGGTGTGAATCCTAGGAAATTCCAACTTGAAGATGTGAAATCTTGTTTAAAACATGGTATGTCAAGTTAATTTTTTACAAGAAGCAAGGATCAAACATGCATCCTAGGCTAATTTTGTAAATATTTATGCAAGAAGTGACAAAAGACATTAAATTCCCATAAAGGTAGCTTGAATATGTATCCTATTGTGTAAAGATAATTGATCTTTGATCAGAATAAGCCATTGTAATTTTAAATACTATATATCCACAAATCCAAAGCTATATTTACTAAAACTAGAAATCATTTATCAAATAAATATGACTTTTTTCTTAACAAATCATAAAGATATGTTAGAAATCTCCAAGACCACCAATCTATACACTTGGGATCAGAGATCTACCCAAAGGTGTAACTATGTCACCAATCATAAGCTAATTAACATCAATGGCCCTCCTTCTAGCACCAGTGAAGCTTCTGCTATTGATGCTTCTAAATATACCACAAGTGCTATTAATGTTTAAAGAACACTTCTCATTTTAGGATTCAAGGCATGAGTTGTAGGTATTTAGAAATTAGGGTGTTTATGGTGAAATAAAAATAAAGCAATGTAGACTATTCCATAATATTTATAATGTTTGATGGTTAGGAGCCATCTTGGTGCCTTATTTTATGAATCCTAATGCTAATTTTGACAAACCAATCTAGATATGAACTATGACTAAACTAAATGATTATGAATAATGTTTAAACTAAAGTGAGTCATTTAAAGAAAGAGTAAAAGGAAAGGGTAGAGTAAGAAAGAAATGGTGATTATTGATCCTTGATTGTGAACATATTGACAAAGTTTCAATAATTACCAAGCATGATCTTAACCAACATAAAGTGTAAAGTATCCTAAGCTCATGTTTCACTACAAACTAGGCCTAATTCTGAAGATAGGATGACAATACAAGTAAGATTTGGATTCACTTTTAAAATTTTACACTAGATCTAGATAGTTAAAGCACATCTTTGTTGCAGAGAAAATAAAAAGAAGTAAACTCAATTTCATTCAACTAACCTAGCATTATGCAATTTAGCAACCCTATAATTAATGATCTAACTCAATATTTTTAGAAACTATTCATATTCAAACTTAGATAAGAAATTGAGAAAATTAGAAATACAAACACGTCAACCTAGATAATTCTTATTGAATTCCTTGATCTTTTATATTAATTAATTAGAAGTGGTACAAAAATAGCTTGAAGTCTCTCCCTTTTACAAATGGTAATACATGCCTTTATATAAAATCTATGAAGTATACCAGCTAGTCTAAAATATAGGTGTACAAAGATAAAGACAGTTGTATTTATAACAAACTATGATACATGTGTCTCTTACAATCATGCTGACCTAGAGGCAATCATGCTAGGAAACTAGCATATGCCTTTACAAAATAATATGCTACCTCTTAGGTAAACCATAGTGAGGATGTTAGAGGTGGGGCCCTTTGTTGCTGAAGGATACCCATATCTCACTCATGTTATTAATCTATTAATCCCAAGTCTATGATAGACCTTATGATACGCTCATTTTCTTGATCAACTAGATCATCAAAATCTTTGTCATTCTTAGATAAAGCAACCTTAATGCTTCTAGCTTCATTGATCCTCTCCCTTATATTAAATATCATGCTAGCATATTTTGCTATTATGCCTGATTATCCATGAACCCTTGATTTATTGAGTCACCAAAGTGGATTTATGCTAAAATTCCTCATCACTAAAAATCCCCACTCCTTAGTTCTTAAGATCTTCTTAATTCTACCCATGATCTCCTTCTCCTCCTTAATAAGTTCTTCCATTTTAGTATGCCAAACACTCAAGACTTGGATGTCTACAACAATTCCTAAAATGGCACTTAGGTGCCCCCTTTAAAATTTGGTATTTGATTTGTAACATGGATATTAAGAAGTTAGGCAATCTTATCTTTAAAAGTTTTCCATTTAGTAGCCAACTCCTTGGCTAAGGTCGTCTAGTTTTTCAATACATCCTGCCTCAATTTCATAGACTTCAATGCTTTACACATGTCATGGAATGAATTCTCAAGCATTTTAATCACTAAATATGACATTAAGAGAATTGCTTGAATTTACAAATTCTCTTTTTCATTATTTAGGTTATTAATTCTTTGTACTAATCCTTGGACACCAACCCTAGCCTATTAATATTGATACTTCCTCCTTATGGATGGGATCCTCTCCAAGTTTTTGTCTTCCCAGGGGTTAACCCTGTGAATGGTTCCACATTTTGAAAGGTGAATTCTTTTTGACTGACCATGGTTGTCCTTATGGTGATCCTTTCTAATCCTATCATGTCTGGGTTGAATTCTTGCCTCTTGAACTTTGGGGGCTCATTCACCTCCATATACACTACCAAATCAATTTTCTATTCTTCATATATATGTTGAATCATCTTACTTTTCCGCTATGTCCTTCATCCATGGTTTGATGTTATCATGTATTTTAAATCCAACCTATGTCAAGGCCCATGAAGGATAGAGGGATGGGATCTTTTTTTCCCCTAGATGAACCAGTCTTATGAATGGTACATAGATTAGGTTCTCATCACTAAAGAGGTTGACTTCATTGGTAATGTGAGTAAAGGTCCACCTAGGCTTCTTCTTTGGAGTCATCAACTCTACTTTCCTTTTCTCTTTTTTCATGGGAACCAACTCCTTTCTTGCTTCTTCAGAGGGAATATTTGAGCCACAGCTGATAATATATCAATAAATATGGCTCAAGATCTAATATAAATTCCATAGGAGAAGGTGGCCTTTGTGTGAGTTTTGACCTTGTCATTTTCCTCTTGGTTCTCCAAATTTATCCTTACCTTTATCCTTTCCATCTTGAGTTTATTCAAGCTAAATTTCTTATTGGTGGGGTTGTTTAGATGGTTTCCCTTGATCAGATGGTTCCTCATGATTGGTCCTAGATGGTCCTAGAAATAAATGATAGCAATGAATGTAACTACCATATCTCCCTTGTAGGCCTATTGTCCTTGATAAATATGCATTCTAAATTGATATTGTAGCTTTTGATTATGGAGAACACTTCTTCAAAATTCTTTGCTCTAATATAGATGTCATCACCAACACCTAGCTTATGTTCATATTCAATCTTGACCTTTCCTTCCTTAATGTGGTTAACCACCCTACCCCTAGGGTTCCACATTTTAATTTCATCTAATTGGAAATCAAAATAATTTCCATGTGTTACCATGATTTCCAATTGCTTCCAATATTTGATTATAATATTCCTAATATCCAATGGGAGGGGGTTAATTTGGCATTTCCTCTTATTTTTTCATATCGTGTCTAACCTTGGGTGATTTGAGAGGCAATCTCTTGCTTGATAATCTTGTTGGGGACATGGACTAGTAGCTTGTAAGGCTGGGTTAGGATCCCCTCTATCCTAATGATAGTGTAGTCTAGATAATACCATACATCCCCTATGGTTTATATCTATCTCTTAATAAGGGGATGCACTCTTGGCATAAGAATTCTTGTGATGACTTCATATATGGCTGGTAAAACACAATCATAGATTAATTGCATGTGGTTCCTATACTTGAATATGTATAATTTGGAATAGTGGTGAGAAATTATGGTTCTACCATTAGGGGACCAATTCCTAATGCCAGGGAAGGATATAAAGGCCATAAGGGAATCCAATAGATAAGACATCATATATAATTACATATAGGTCAATCTTTTTATGGCTATGAATTGCTTAGCCAAGAAGTAATTAGTTAGTTCTCCTACTGGAGGGGTTAATTTCTCTTCTATCATGAAGTGGACATATGACAGCTAGACTTTGTTTACATATGTGGTGTAAGGGGCACCAAAGGATCACTTTATTAGGGTCATGGATATTCTAATGCCTTACCTAAATTGGATAATAGGGATCATGCCATCTAGGGTTCTAAAGACATGGGATCCTTGGATTAACCAGGGTGCAAGAACTAAATCAAGGTCTTGGATGTTAGCCCAATTTCTAATGTTAGGGAGCTTGAGATGGGGCAAAGGAAGCTTTTAATAGGTTTAAAATTCCATAGGAGAGATGTATTCCACCCTCTTATAACTACCCTCTTGAATGATCCATTCCCCATCTATCTTATAATCAATAAATATGGGTACAAGGACATCAATGTAGTGCATTACCTCTGGTTTCACCATGGCATGGTAGAGACTAGCCATTTGAATTGAAACCAGGTCATTGTACCTTCAATTTATTATGGAATTCCTCTTTTCCTCTTAGGAGATAAGCTATAACTCATATATCCGGGAGAACAATTTGGGCCAATTCCTCACTCCTTAAATATTCAAGGCTGCCAAGTCTAGCTCTTTATCTTTGAAAAACCTTCCTTCATTGTCAGAGGTCAGATAAATCTCAACCTCCATATTCAATTGCTACTTGCTAGTGGCCATATCTGATGTTATTGAATTTCCTACACTAGATTGCCAAGGGTTCTTGCTATAGCACTTGTTCTTAGAAGAATAATTATGCTATCTTGATTGAACTATAACTGATTAAACTAATTTAGGTCTAATTTATAGATATTTTAGGGTTTGAAACTTTAATGGTAGGAGATATTCAAAATTTAAATTCACATGTGTTTTGGATTTGTTGGAGACCCTTTTTCTTTATACCCTTGCATTTTTGAGTTTAGAAGATCTTTGATTTTAACCTTTATGCTTATGTGGATTCCATGTGGCATCATTCTAGGCTTTTCATAGTAATTTTAATAAGTGTCATTCAGATACTATCTATTGGATTTTAAAGTCTTCCTTTTATTTCATGTTATTGGATCAACTTCAATGAGCAAGCATGATCCATCGATCTAAATCCAAGTCCTCAGATTTTATTGGTCCAGTGATCTCTAGACTTACAGTCGTGACACTTGGTACCCTCACAAATTTTTCTCATGATGTATCTCTTTTCAATTATCACCTTGGTTGAGCACTGACATATGTCAATATCATGGGGCTTTAAAAATTTCCTAGGCTTTTCACATCATTAGATCAAATTTAGTGAGTGAATGATTGTTGTTGATTTCTTAGCTAGTCATGGCTCAAATGAAAATGTGACACAGAACATTCCTAAGAGCCTGGGATACCTTTGAAAATTCCAATTGGGCCTCATGTTATTAGATCAAATTTAATGAGATATCTATAACCATTGATCTATGTGGGGGGTCTAGTCATTAATTAGACACCTTTATTTTGTGGGCCCCCCTATTTATTCCTTTTGATCATTAAGTTGCCATGTGTTTGGTGCTCAAGGTCTTATGTTCCTTTTGAATTTTCATTTTGTGCCTCATACCATTGGATCAAATCTAGTGAGTGATTATTGTTGATCTATGGTAAATCCTTTTAGTTAGGATGCTTCATTTGATCAAATCTAATGAACAAGCGTCGATTGTACGATCTTGTAAACAATGAGGGAGATAAGTGTTAGACTTGAGGACATAAATAAAAGCACTTAGAATAAGGAATTAATGCTAAGGTTGAGATAATTATTGGGGCCTTAGTATTAATGACCTAGGCTAAGTTAGGTAATGTAAAAAGGTACATCATGGAACCATGTAAAATTAGACCCAAGGAACTTAGGAAAAGAAAGGGGAAAGAAACAAAGAAGAGTTTGAGTTATGTTATGAAAAGATGACTTAAACCCATGCAAACCCCTTATTTATAGATTCTTTTAAATTGGTTCCCACTAACTTGGATCCCTATAATATTTTAATTTGAATCAAGGGCCACCTAGGGTTTCTTAAAATAGAACCCTAAATCTTCCATGAAAGCTGCAAAATGACTCATGTAACCTCATTTAACAGGATTAGTCTAAAATAAAAGAATTAAATCACACAAGCCTATTCCTTAATAGAGTGGATGATCTTCAAATTTTTTGTAAAGACTTAAATGTTTAGATGCTTCAAAACTTGGGCACAAAGACTTCTCAAGGTTCCCCAATTTTTAAATAAAAAGGGGGCGGTATGTTGGTCTCAATAAGCACCAAACACTAGGTGAAATGGTGTAGCCTTTTTCAAGTGCTTATATGTGGTGTATTATGACCATATTACTACTAAAACATGATCATCCTAATCCTTATGACCCATGTTATATATCTTTTTTAGGCACATACCTAGGATCTTGTTGAATGCTTCAGTTGTGTCATTGGCCTGTGGATGATAGGGGTGGTTTTATAGTGCACCACTATGTATTCAGTCAAAAGGATGCACATAATCTCATTGATGAAATGAGTACCCCTATCATTATTCAAAATTAATGGGCATCCATATCAACTTATGATGTATTCTCATATGAATCATGTAGTTATTATGATTGTGAAATCTTTTATTGGTGTAGCTTCAGACCACTTAGTGAATTAGTTTGTCATTATTAAAATGTACCTTGTGCCCATGCACCATGTTATGGGAGCAATTGGCCCAAATAAATTAGTGACCCACTTTTTGAATGTTGCCTAGGAAAGAATGGGGATGAGAGGTATCTCATCCCAATTTTTGGGCTTTCTAGTGCACTAACATATATCACATGCCTTAGCGTAATCCTTTACATCTTGAAATAGGGTTGGGCACCACAAGCCTGAATACAATACCTTACATTTTATTACATCTCTAGTGCAATGGCCTCCTATAATCCATTTGCATGATTCTTGTAGGATGTAATCCTATTTATGTTCTAGAACACACTAGCATAGGACATTATCTCTACTCAGTTTGTATAGCTCCCCCTCAATGAGATGAAAGGGGGAAACATGAAATACAAATTGTTTCTTGTCCCTAGTTGACAAGGTCTAGGGTGCAAATCTAGTTGTTAAGAAAGAAGTAATATCCACTAGATCTTTAGGGATGTGTTAAACTATATATACCTATGCATTGAGTATGTCCTCCTCAATTAACACCATTTCATCACTAGAATTGATGTAAGATAGATGGTCTGGCCCCAAGTTCTACTTTCCAAGTTTAACAACAATAGAAAACTAGAATTCCTATAATAGAATAATCTATCTACATATGTGCCCATATAAAATAGGCTTGTTCATGAGGTACTTGAGTGCCTCATGATCAATTAAAAAGATGAAGGGGGTTACCAATAGATATTACCTAAATTTTTATAAGGCATAAACCATTTCCAACACCTCACACTTAATGGTGGTATAATTCTTGCTCTACCTGCATCAATTTCCTACTTGTGAAGGAGATAGTGTGGTCCATCTTGCCCTCACCTGGTTACACTAATATGGCACCAATAGAAGAGCTTGAAACATCAAGATGGATATGGAAAGGAGTAGCATAGTCTAGGAATTATAGAATTGCCATGCTAGCTAACTTTAGCTTCAACATTTCAAAATCCTCCTCTTATATATTACCCTAATATAATGGGCCATATTTATATAAGAGATCCTCTAGAGGTTTTACAGTCTTTGCATAGCTCCATATAAAATTCTTGTAGTAGCCATAATGGCCTAAAAAGGTGCAAATGTATTTCTATTTTGAAGAAGTTTGAGCTAAATTATGATGGCCATCTTCACATGATCAATAAGTAAACCATCCTTACAGATGATGTGCCTAAGCAATGTTCCAAAGGGGGTTGCAAAGATGCACTTTTTTAGATTTGAAGAGATCTAAATCTGCCTACACCTTTCAAACATGAGGCACAAATCATCATAGTGGTCTTTCACAATACTATACATAGTCTAGCCATCAAGATAAACTTGGAGGAACTTATGGACAAAGTCCTTGAAGGTAATAATCACTACCCTAGAGAATATGGCTAGTGCGTTCTTGAGTCTAAAGGGCATCAAATTGTAAGTGAAACAACCCCATTTAATTGTAAAGGTTATTTTAGGATTATCTTTCTCCTTGATCTTCACTTGATGGTAGCCTTAAAAACCATTAGTAAAAGTATAGATTTTTCAACCTATGACTCCATCCAAGACCTCATCAATGAATAGGGTCAGGAATGGATCATTGATGCAAGTTACATTCAAAAGTTTATAGTCAATGAAGATATAAATAGACCCATCCTTATTTATGTTTATGACCATCGATCTCACCCATTCAAATTCTTGAATAGGGTAGATGATGTCAGTTATTAGCATTCCATCAATCTCTATCTTTACCTTGGCATAGAGATTAGGATTAATTTGATATGGGCACTTTTTGACTGAACTCGTGCCATCTACTAGATTGATGAATATTTTACTAAGAGAAGGGTGAGTGTCCTTCACATCCCAATATATTGCATGGTAATAAGTCCTAAAATTCCTTCAATAGGTCTATGATTCATGCCATCTTCACCTTAGACTAGTAAGTACCTATAGTGGCAATCTTTAGTTAGCCTTCTATACTGATGTCTAATTTAGTGGTCTTGAGTGGATTATGGTAGGGTTAATTCCTCTCTTAATGACAGTATTCAACTTTCCTTATACCCTCAATTGTTTCAATTCAAAGATGCATCAGATCGTCTTTGTTTGGGGTGCTATCATTCACAAGGCACACAAGTTTTTGTCATCCTACTAGATCCTTCCAGTTACACTCTTTCTAGGTTTCATCATCTTCCTCACTAGAGTCACTATTGAGTTCCCACTCTTCATATAATTTTGGGAATGTTAGTCATTTCTACCCAAACATTTCACTAAGGCACTCTTCTAGGATGGTAGTGTCCTCAAATACTTCCTTATGAATGACTTGTAGTGGCTCTAATAGTTTTAAGTTCTATGAAGAAAAGGAGAAGGTGTGCATAAACCTCTCCTTGAGTATTTCCTAGTTCTCTATCTTATGGTATGTCTCATTTAAAATTTACCATACTTGTGTCCATGTCTTCAAGGTCCTATAAAGGTGTGCACTCAAAGGCCTTTTAGTTCATTCTCACCATAGACAGTCTAGGTTTCTTCACACAACTACACATGTGCGATTGGGTCAAAATCACTTGAGTAAATGGGTATATCCAAGTCCTCATTACTCTCTCCAAATGTAGTGCATATTTATGCCTTTACATCTTTCCATGTTGGCAAGTTAGGTCTTTGCACTACCCACCAATGAGCAATAGTGCACTTTAAGGTATGCACTAGTGTGCCTATTTTATCTATTTTATTAAGGATGAAAGATTCAATGTCATGGACATACCTTTCTATAGGCTAGCTCCCTTAATAATTTATAAGCAATGAAATCTTCCCTTTACTTAATTATAACACCCTTTTTCTAGCCTTTCTAGTGTGGGGAACCCATCTCTTCTGGTTGTGTTCAATCTTAACCAGTCCCCTTCTGGCTTGCCTTAGCTCGACTATACACACTAGGTGACACCTTTAGCTAGTCACTTTGTAAGATTCTTCTACCCATCATTCATAGGCTATGCTAGTTATATTAGAGGTTGATTATCCATCCTCCTATTTGAGCATGCCTTGGTCACTAGGGTTGAGCTTTTTGATGCCCTGCACTGTGATGTTATAAATGTGGTTGATCTCATCCTTGAGATCAACACTTTTCACATATGGGGGCCGTTGATCACTTGATAAAGGGATCACTACTCTCTCTTTTCCATTTTTTCATGTAGCACTTCTTAAAATGCATGTTTACATTATTCACATAGCACTATTGCCTACCCAAGAGTGTTAGATAGTTGTCCTGCTCTACCAACTCAATGACCTTGAAATTGACTTGGAACTCAGTGCCCATGATATTTACAATGGCACCCTTCAAGATCTCGATAGGTTACACTTGGGTTTTATTAACCATGAACAACATGTGAGGTGATGGTCTTAAGGGTGGCCATCCCATCTTCTCCTGAGATAGTTTTGGTTAGAATATTAACATCAATGCCCATGTTTACAAGTACCTTACAAACTTACCATCCATTGATGGTGGCATATATCAATAATTCTTGGTCATACTCTACATTTTGAGTATGCCTTACTTCATGTGCCCACTTCATATGCAATGAAAAAACTTCAATCATTTAAGGAAAAACCTCTTCTTTTAGATTCTTCCCTACATGATTTAACAATAAATATTTTAACAGGGGTAGCATCCCTTTGGTTTTTATGAGGCACAAGATCTTAGTCAAATCTGATACTTTAGCCTCCTAGTTTTCTTATCTTCTACATGAAGTGGTGGCCTGTGCCTCTAAATCTCTGGCTAGCTGGATTTTGCCCTGTAAATTTTATATCACACTCATGGCTTGTTTTATGATATCCTTCTATCATTTAGGGCTAGGATAGGGCACAAATTTTGGCTTAGGTCATGTTATGCACTTAGTGCAGCTTGATTCACCATATTTCAAGTGTAGTTATTAGGTTGGCACAGTGGTTAGCTGAGTGGTGAACCCATTATGGGTTATGTCCTACACTTTAGGTGACTCTTTTCAAGTCTATTATGGCTTGGGAACCCACCTTTCTTATTTGGATTCATGCCTAACCATCATGGCACCCTTATCAAGATGACCTTGAGTCAGCTTTTTATACAAGTTTGGGCATTCCTTGACCACATGTGATCCTAAAAAATACCTATAAATTAGTTGCATGGGGTAGTTGCACTGATAATTCTTCGTCAACCCACACTTTTAACATAATCATGGTGGGAATATTCCTCCATCATGTAATCCTCCTTACCCATGTACACCTCACTAGTTTCCATAACCCATATTATGATAACCATAACCCTCATTTCCTTGCCCCACTTGACCATCAAATATTGTTATCACATGTCATGCACCTCTTTCCATATTGTGGCATATCTAATTGATGACACAATGGTCTATTGTAGAGTGTGTATAGGCATCACACATCTTTCAATAAATGGTAGTGTTCACTTGACTGGTATGTTATAGCAGAGGATATTTTTGAGAGTCATGCATCTTATGGAAAACTTCATAGTCGAGAATTAGGGCATGAACATTTCTTTTTAGGAAATTATTCTTGTTATGCCCCTCCATCTCATAGTCAGTACACCATAACCCACTATGAGTGTCCTATGATGAACCAACAATTAGCTTCTATAGTTGAGAGGCTATTAACATGATTTGTGCCTCTATGAATGGGTTGATCCCAATATTGGTACTACCACTACCTTGGACTAGAGCATGGCTTCAAGTGTTTTATGGGGGTCTATGAAGGTCTTCATGGACAACACTCATCTAAAAGGTACTAACAGGCCTCCAAAAAACTATTATGCATGTTGGGAGGGGTGAATACCATACAAAATCTTAAAGAGAAGAGCTTTAAACCATACATCATATAGGCACACACTCTTGGATAACCCTTGGATGATTTCCTTAAGCACTGTGATGATCTACTATTCAAACTTAGGGATATCAAACTCTTTAAAGAAGGCTTCCTTCAACATATCATAGTCAATCATAACCTTGTTTAGATTAAATTTATGATACTAGGTATGGGCACAATCTAATAAGGTGGTCATAAAATGAGTCACCTTATGCTCAGACTAAGTGATGCCTTGAGCATGCCATTGTATCTCACATTTAAGCACATGCTCTATGGCATTTTCTACACCATGATACTTAGGTAAGTGCATCACTATTTCATAGTAGATTTGCTAAGGGGGTATTGTTGGGTTTTGAGGCAATTTTACCCATTACATCTATGTTAGATGTGGCCCTTCAGTGCCTACAATTATAGGGTGGAGCATTGACCCTATCATCATCGATTGTGTTGTCAAACTTATCAATGTAATACTACTCACTTGTGGTACTATGCCACTTCCTGTACACTATTACCCAGTTAGCATAGTTGAGATCCTTTGGATGGGAATGCTTACACCTATGTTAATGGTTCCTAGGTTGGTGTTTACTAGTATTTACATATATTCACTCAATTCCTCATAGGGAATCACTTGTTCAATCACAAATTATTGATCCAAATGTTAAATCCTATTAAAGGTGATGTTAACAATAGGTTTAGTTACCATTATTTTATCTTTTGATGGAGAATCTAGTGCATGATCTTTTACTTTAGCTATAAAAGGGGTAAGTGCATCTAGCTCATCCTCAGCCACCACATCTTGTAAGAACCCACTACATCTTATACCCAACTATTGAGCCTAGTTTATTTATTATTCATCTCTCTCCACTCTACTACAATTCAAGGGATCCTTCCCTATGCCCTTTTTGCTCACTATGGGTCCTCTCAACACTTACAAGTTTTAGATCCTACATCAACCTATGATTTCATTTACTATAGTTCAACCTTTGAAGCTCTTAGGTGTCAGGTTTCTCATTCTCTACCATCACATCTCACATACACTTCCCCTTCTCACCTTTTAGGCTTTCTCATATGCATAAGGATTTTAACCTTCTATTCTTATGGTTTTTAAATCATAATCCACCAAAAGCTTCTTCAGTTTAGTTTTGAGACCTCTTATGAATGTGCCCCTTGGCTTGTAAAGAAACTCATACTCTACTTCTTCTATGCATGAGAAGGTTGACACTGTGAAATCCAACACACTACTCCACAACTTGTCTATAGTGTGCATCCAAACTTCATCTAGGCTCTCAAGCCTCTCTATGTGTTCTATTGCCCACTCGATGCGCTAGCTATAACTTTACATTGTAAAGTAGTATAGGCAACTAACCACCAGTACACATGCTTAGGTAGACTGCAAAATAACACTTTATATAGAGCATCATATAGGTTGGATTGCATCCATTTTCTCAACTCTATCTTTTGCATGTAGGATTCTTTTATGCAAAACTATATTCCACTTTTTCTAGCCATTGCTTGATGTTCTCGAGTGATAGTTGGAGCATCACTCTGTCATACCATTGAAACAATAAAATTTAACATGGGTATTGGAAACAAAACTAAAATTTTGTATAAAAATTTTCTAGTTTAGATTTTATGCTTAGTCATACACTTAGCTATCAAGACAAGTTAGTTCTAGACTTGATGTAGCTAGGCATTAGAATAATAGGGTATTGTGCACAAAATTTAACACACTATTATGTTGGCATCAATTTCACATAAGGTGTAAGCCTTGTATGTTCACCCAAAGTGTAACAATGAAGGGATTAAGCTTGCATTTGGCTACTTAATACATGAAGTAACTTGGGTTTCAATGGGGATTAGTCATTAGAAATATGGGTTTAGGTGGCCTATCGGTGATAGGCTATTTGGGGAAGTTCAATAGGCATGAGCCTTTTCATGGGCATAAGTTCTATAGAATATGTTTATATTTTATAGACATACCTCTTAACAGTGCAAGCTATTAGAATAATGGGTTAATGATCATTTAGGTACTTAGTTGAGTCATGGAAATGGCTTAGGTCCAAGTGTTCATTCTAGGGTAGCACTTTAGACATGGGTCTTAGAGTCTTGGTACATACAGGTTCCAACACTTAGTCTATTTTATAGGTAGGCCAAAGTCACTATATGGCATAATAATTCCATTAATTACCAAAGATAAACCTTGATATGTACCTAGGGCTATGATAAATTAGTGTATATGGGTTGATGGAGATGCTGACATGTGGCACACATCACTCTTAGTTAGTTATATGGGTCTAATATATTAGGATAATGGAGTAACTTGTGGAATTAGTGCATTGGGTAATGGTTGACCTACATTAGGATTAGGAGATTACCCATCCATTAGAGTTCTATATAAAGGAGGTGAATATCATTATAAAGTTATTAGGTAAGCATTGAGTCTTCTATTGTAAAAGGATATTGGAGGGTGTCCCCTTGAAGAGATATTATGGAGTTATTCCTTCCTAAAGGAGTATTGTATGGTGTTTCCCTACCTTAAGGGTATTCTATTTATGTATATATTAAATATTTATACATTTTGGTCCACCAATATCTATTATGTTGAATTGATCTAAATTTATTCTACATTATTTCTAAATATTATAAGTGTGGATCATAACAAGTGGTATCAGAGCTTTGATTTGGGTAATTTGTGTGGAGTGAAACCCTAGATTTTTGGAATCATCAATATATTTCTATTGGTTTTTAATTTCGGCACAATTTTTTTACTAGATATGAAAAATATTATAAATAATTCAGTAAAAAAATCAATATTTTTTTATCAATTTTGAGGGAGTTATTGTTATTTTAGGATTTATAATAATTTCATTATATATTACTAAATATAATTAATTTTTCATCTAAATTTTTCTTGGAGTTGTAAGAAGATACAAGAACATTAAAGTCAAAATTTTAGAAATTTTCAAATTGTTTTGAGTGATTTATTATGTTTTGTATATTCACTCTACAGGTCAAAATTTGTGGAATTTTTTCACAATTTTTTTTTATAAAATTCCAATATCATAAGATGAAGCTACAGTAAAAAATTGGGACTATTTTTGTATGTGTTTAATTATTTATTTATATTTTAGGGTTTCACAAACCCTAGTTCTTATTTGTGAATCATGAAGTTGCAAAATTTTTTAGGGGAGGATGACATTGATGCTAGAGAATGGTGGATCCTTTTTAAGGATCATACTAAAAAAATGTTTTGGCAAAGAAAATTATATATATTTTTTGTTTGGACCTACACTTCATTGGTTTGATCAGTTGAGCTTTGTACAAAGGTTTTGTTCATGGGAAAAAATGAAACAGATCTTCCTAGATTATTGGGATATAAAAGAAAAAGAAGATGCAGAAGAGGAAGAAAAAAATTATGGTAATAAATAAGAGAATGAAGCTTCCAAAAAAGAAAAATTAGTGGAACAAAATAATGATAATGAGGAATAACATGCAAATGAAGAAGAAAAATAATAAGAATTGGATTATAAGGGTTTAAATAATTTGGCTCCAAAAAAATCTGAGTCAATTTTTAAATTTCATTAATGTATTCAAAAGAAGAAGGTTATTGTGTCTATAAACCCTGCCAATAATTATAACTTCATCAACATGAATGTGGCCAAGCATTGACATGTTCAAGTAAATAATATCAGGGAAGTTCAAGTAGATGGTAAGAATATTTCAATGTTTGAAGATTTGAAGCTCATTATGGAAAAATATGTTTTGCATTCAGATTTTTATGCTTTGGATATGAATGATATGGATATAGTTCTGGGATATCTATGGTTAGAGACTTAAAAAACAATCAATATGAATATTCAAAAAAAAATCATGAAGTTTTGGTATAGAAAAAAGAAGGTCACTTTACAGGATATCATAGTGGGAAAGGCACCAATAACAGTCAAGGAAGATCATGAGGATGATATTGAAATAAGTGATGAAGAGCATGAGAAAGATTCAGGTGACATAGATAAAGACACACTACAATAAAAAATTAACACTTCATCTACTCAAGAGACAAAGAAGGAACAAGTGGAAGTGGTAGAAGAAAAGGTGGAAAAAGTTGAGGTATATATACACCCGCATCATCATGAGAGGAAACAACCATGGAACCAAGTAAGGAAGTGTAACATAAATAATTATTTTGGCTATATAGGAAATCATATTTCCAATCAGTATGGCTATGTATGGAAGCCAAATAAGAATTACTATGGTTAGGCATGGAATTAGAGTAGCAAAGTGGAATATGGTACATGGAATCAAAAGTGAAAGAATTATGCATGGATACCAAAGCAGTATAATTATGATCATGAATAGAATTTGAGGATCAAAATGGCATTTAACAATAATATTGGTGAGTTATCACCTACCAAGATCACATATGGATGTCTAGATGATCGATATTGGTGATAAGTGTGCAATGATTTTAAGCACACTCATTATTTAGTTTCTTCCTATGTTTTGGGGATGAAACATGTCAAAGAGGGAGGTAATGCTATGTACCTAGGGATATGATATATTAATGTATATGGGTTGATGGAGATGTTGACATGTGGCACACATCCCCCTTAGTTAGTTATATGGGTCTAATATATTAGGATAATGGAGTAACTTGTGGAACTAGTGTATTGGATAATGGTTGGCCTATATTGGGATTAGGAGGTTACCCAACCATTAGAGGTCTATATAAAAGAGGTTAATATCATTGTAAATATATTAGGTAAGTATTGAGTCTTCTATTATAAGAGGATATTGGAGGTTTTCCCCTTGAAGATACATTGTAGAGTTATTCCTTCTTAAAGGAGTATTGTATGGTGTTAACCTACCTTAAGGGTATTCTATTTCTGCATATATTGAATATTTTGAAATCTTGGTCCACCAATATCTATTGTGTTAATTTGATCTACATTATTTTTGAATATTATAAGTGTGGATCATAACAAACCTTTATATAACAATACATTTAAAGTAAGAAAATATAGCATTGCACATATAATACTATATCATAAACATATTACAATGCAAACTATAATGAAAGAATATACACTCTATGTCTCAAAAAAATATAAAAATAGAGCATACAAAGTTCAAAATATAAAAATAAAGCATATGTTCTTCCCTAACACTACTCATGCCCAGGGGTTCACAGGCGAGCTTAGGATATACATTATAAATACCTAATCTATTTCATATAAATTTTAAAACACTAATGTTGGCTCTCTATTTTAGTAGAGATTCACTACATTAGTCACCCTTTCCACTTTTCCCAAAACAATCCTTATTTTATAGGTAACTGGGCATCTCTTTGCTAAGTTAGATGGGCACATGCCAAGTGATGCACTATCACTAGGAGTCATGAGTTTGTCATTTCCACTACACTACCTAGGTTAGATGAGCACACATCATATGCTGAGCTATCACTAGGTGGTCATTATCTCACTTAATCCACTCTTCTTACACCTTTGCTTCCCATTCCACCACATACAAGTTCTGACAAGGATGTCCTTTGAAGGTTGGCACCATGTAAGCAAGATTTGTAGGGATTCTTCTAGCTAGTGCCAAAAGTAAAAAAGGGAGTAATCAAACCAAAGATTGCCTCACACTAAGATAGGTTGAGTTGAGATGGTCCACGTAGTTGGTATAAAAGGGGGCCCAATAGAAAATCAAAGGAACACCAATGTAGACTAGAACAAAAAGGGAAATTTTGAAGCCAACTAGTTCAAGCCCTACATAAAAATTATAAAATTAGGATCAAGAACCTATAAATTAGCCACACTTGAAGGTGATGATCTTTATAAACCTATGAATATTATGCAATTTGAAACATTTTTATACCTTAAAGGCTTTATACATCTCTATCTATGAGTCTCCACTCTTGGGGGCATGTACATTTCCATTTCATTTCTCCCTCTCATTCCATTCCATTTCATCCTTCTCCCTCTGATCCCGGTCTTTATAGTGGGTATATATTACATGCTTAGGCAACATCAAGAGATAGGATTTTCAAGTTGGGGAAAATCATTTTTAATTGTACAAGGGGAATATCTATTAAGGATTCTTCCAGAGTATATTAGTCCACTTTTGATACATCATCCCTCCTATTTTTGAACATCCCAATTGTATCCTCCTTGATTATATATCCTACTAGCCTTAAGTTGCATCTATACTTGTCTATCCATATCCATTAATAAGTAATGATCCATAAGATCCCAATAATCTCATAATTATTTAAGGGTCACATAATATTCTTACTTTAAGATCCATCATGTACTCTGCAATTGAATCCCGATCGTTCACTCTAGACCCTAAAAATGGTTGCTTATGACTAGTTTAGATCCTTGTCTCAGTCATGAAAATAACACTTTTAGACATAATTCACCCCATGTCTATATTTAACTATGTCCCTAATAATTTTCTCCTCTTAGGATATTTTTTAAGGACTATTGTATATAAACCTTCTTCTACATAGTTTTCTTAGGTTGTTTATTAAAAGTATATAAAATCAAACATCCTTAGCCTAGTCCATTTATTGATCTAGAGATCATTTCAAAAAAATTCCCAAATTATACTAAGACCTATGCCATTGCATAGGACTCATCAAGATATTTTTGACGGTATGTAGAACTCTAAAAATAGAGATCATTTGTTCCTTATGCAACCTATCAAAGTTCTTATCAAAGTAAGTCAACAAGAAATCAACACTAGTCAAACTAGAACAAATGATGATCTTGAAACATTTATGAACAAATTTCATGGTGTAGAGATCATTGAGATATATTTGTCACATTTTATAGTTCAAAAAATGAAGTCCGTATGTGCAAGTCATGACTAGCCAAAGTTATGGTCAAAGTGATGACATGGCCATAAAGTGATGTGGCAATAGAGTTACGTGGAAAATGAAAAGTCATTTTAAATTGGTTAAAATATAAACCATCATATATTGGGGAATAATTATCACCCCATATATTAAAATACATGGGATATTATTAATATTTCATATTAAATTGTAAAGGGCTAATATAAATCCCATAAAAATGGTGAAATGGGATATTATCCAATCCCATCAAAAAAGATGGGGATAATGAATAATCCCACTATTTGTGTACCTCTAAAAAGTATATAGATGGTTGAGGGATTATTTTTAATTCATTGGAATTGGAATTGGAATTATAATTCAGTGAATTCATTCTAAGGTTTCAAATCTCTCATGGAAGAGTTGAGAGCCAAGAATTGAGAGCTGAAGAGCTGAGAGCTGAGAGCCGAGAGCCAAGAGCTAATAACCAAAGAGCCAAGAGCTGAAGAGACAAAGATCTAAGATCTAAGAGCAAGAGAAAGAGATGAATCTAGTTTTATGTTGAGAGGACCTGATTTGAGTTTATTTGAGCCACTTTTTAAAGCCTCAAAGTGAGACTTTTGGTGGAGAACTTAAGGAATGCAAGACTGCTTTTTGTGATAGGAAGGTGGAAGGTCCGTTCATGAGTTTTAGGAATTTTCAAAGGTTTTTATTGATTTTATGTAGTCTTAGAGGTGTGCTTTGAGAAAGTGGAGAATCTATCTGAGAGTTCCAAGATTCTTCAAAGGGCCAAACATACACATTTGGAAGTGTTTTAGGAAGGTGAAGAATTTGTCTAAGAGTTGTAATATTTTTATAAGGTTCATAACATGTGAATTCATTATTATTTTTTAATGGTTTCCTTGTACTTTTATACATTTAATAATGAATTAGTTTAACTAATTTATGAACCTGAAGACGTAGGCATTGCCAAACTCTGTAATCAACTCTTGTGCAGTGTGGTTGGTATTCTTGCATTTTTTTCTTTAAGTTGATTATTTTATGAATTAATTTTGGTATATTTAATAAATTTCCTATAAGGATCCAAGGTAAACTTTTTTCATGAAAATTAGTGCCAATTTATGGATCATTTATTGTTTGTTAAATCATTAAGTCTTGTGTCTACTTATTAAATTTTATTGTCTTGCTATATTGTCCTTTTATGTTATTGTTTTTTTTAATCAAATGGGAATAAGGATGTTCTAAGTGACTACCTAGGCTCATAATTGGGAAAATCATCCAAAATGGAGTTCCCATGCACTATGACATCAATGTGCCCTTGACCACTATCATGTCATTGGCACACTTCTACTCATAGTGAAATAGTAAATTGGATTGCCTACATCTATAATAGATTTGAATTCCCCCCATCCCATCCCCATTAATCAAACCACTATATAGTCTAATCATCCTAACCTACTATCCCATACCCAACCATCTCCTTGGTGTAGAAGGATTTATTCCAAACAATAATTAATGAAGACACACAATTAAAAATAATGGATTATTTTATTAGCACATTGATCATAAACATTACGTGTCATTTTATCATCACATAATCATAATCACAATCATCATCCCTAATTAATAAATCATGTTCATTTCATTTTGAATTTTAATCTAAAACATCTCATCATTATCATAAATTCACATCACATAAATCCATAATTAATAAACATAAATATCATCCACAACATACCCATCCCATCATCATCTAATCAATCATCTAAACGTCTAACACCAATATCTAATCAATCACTCATACAACATCATATGCATAATATTCAAATCACATAATAATCACATATAACTCACATCCATGATACATATGTCTATGTCTAAAAATCACATCATCTAACTCATCTATCCATAACACAATCACAATGCATCACATCATATATCACACCAAATCACAATCATATAAATATCAATAGTCTATAATGTCCATCAAAGTCCAAGATATATATATATATATATATATATATATATATATATGGCCCCCATGGGAATTAATATGATAAAATACATGAACATACATAATATGATACAAGTCTCATATATCACAAAAAAGTTGACTATAGTCTAGGCAGTCCACTAGGAGGCTGGTGCATTGACTATGAGTAACTAGCCCTAAATGTCATTATATAATGCTTCGATGGCACTACTACCTCATATAGTTCCCTATAATATTGAGCCTCCCATGTTAGTTGTGTGATATTTTACATGAATACTATCATCCCCCTCTCCAACATGGTTGCATCCCCTCCTCCTTTCCCCTCTTAGCCATCTGCACCTATCCCATAAACTCCCTCACCATAACTTTTAACTGCCCAATCCAACCCTGTAAGGTTATAATCTGTGCATCCCAACCCTAGATCTAACTTTGTAAAATAACTATCTAAGCATCTCAACTTTGGATGTGACCTTGTAGTGTTACCACCTATCCCTATAAAGTTGTGACTATCCATGAGCCCCAACTAGCTAGCTATCCCTCTGTGCTAGTCACCCCTATAAGTCTTACCTAATCCTATATCTCTCAATAGTAATCCTTGTAATCTATAAGGTACAATCTTGTAGCTCTCTCTTGAGCCTCTATAATAGTGATCCCTCATCCTCTGTTAAAGGTGGCCTAGATGGTTTTGCCTCATCTCCACCTCCACTACCTCTATCCTATACTCCACTACCCCAGCTTATCCCCTAACCCTTGTTTGACACCTATATATACCTCCCTAGTATCCCACATACACATCCATAACATTTGGCATCCCATCCTACTATTCTTTTACTTGGGGTTGTGCTCTCTGATCTCTCCTCTATCCTAGCCTAACATGTATATGTATTAATCTCTACACAACCCCCCTCCTAACCCTAGTTCATCGCTTGAGTAACCTAAGTGTCCACCTCTGATCCCACAAAGTTTTATATGTTGTTGTCACTCCAAGATATAAGATTAGTATATGGTAATCCCATACTTTAGGGTAACATGCTCATAATCAACTTGTGTTAATACCCTATCTATAAGAATCCCCCATTGAGACCTCTCTCTATTACTATGGGAAAATATGTGATCCTCACCAAGCACATCCTATGCCCTCTTAAACTACTAATTCACATGATTAGGTCTATATCACTCAATTATATAGTCTCAATGTCAAGTCAAATAATACTATGTCAGTAAGAATCTAGACACATCTACATCCTCGACCCACCCCTACTAGACCTATTTATAGGGCATCCATGTAATGTGCTCTAGCTATAAACTATTGAATGCATATCTATAGAATATAATATCCCCTACATGAGCCCTCTATAGTCTAAGAATAATGTACCATCCAAACACTATGGACTTATGAGGCTATCTATTTGTATGTGTTATTAGAGGTTGCTTTATGGCTATGTGCTCCCAACTCTATATCTATAGCAATATAGATGGGCTTAGGTTCATTTATCCTCTATAATCTATTATATGTAGTTCTTAATATAAGTACACCAATACAACAAGACTCTAGGTAAACACTTAGTAACCCTAAACCATGTCTGACACTACATCACCCAATCCTAAATGAAACTGCTGCCCACTTTTATTTGGAAAGAGTATTCTGATCATAAGAGACATCACCACCAATGTCAACCTATCAATCATACCCTCCCTTAGGGATCTATTAATATCCACTCATGCATCCCACACCCCAATCTATAACCTCCCAACTAACCTATGTACTATCACATTGAGGGTGTGTGAATGCCAATATATCATGTGGCCTCTCATAGGAAGCCAAAAGATCTAAAACGCATCCTCTAGAGTGATGGTCATATCCCCTATCATGAAATTAAAGGTGATCATATCCAAGTGCCACGTCTCAACTAGGGTTTTGATTGGTGTTCTATCTATCTATAATATTTGCATATTCATAACATCATAAAGACTGATCAACTATAGCATGCAATACTCTTTTGATATTAGTAAATACATCTCATGCAATACCTAGGGACATTATAGTTGGGATGCCATCACTCCTAAATCCTCCTACAACAACCACACATCCTATTACATCATAATCATTTCATCATCTAGCCTATCTTGTTTCATCAACCTCACAACCTATCTTAACCACCCCCATCACTCCATCTTATCCACCTACCTCTCATTTCCTCTCTAACTCACCTATCTACCCCATCATTTAGACCCCCCAGTCTCATTACCCTAATTTATATCCCATCCTAACTTATCCCATTTTATCCCCCCTCTTAACCTTACCACCTAAACTCTAACTCACCCAAACCTAATCCCATCTATATCCCTACCCCTATCCCTAAACCCTTACTCCCTCTAACTTATCCTTCCCTAATTTAGTTTATCCTAGCCTAATCCAATGCAAACCCTATTAAATCATCTACCCTCAACCCTTTATCCCATTAACCATCCATTTATTAACCTATTTAACCTAATCCTATCCATCCTAATATCGTAAACCTCATTCACCTATCCACCCTAAGTCCTAACCACTTTAGTTATTATAAAGCACCTAAACCCCCTATCCCTCTAACCTTTATCCTAACATCTCCTAACTTACCTTAACCTAACCCTATCTTTCCTATCTCCCCCAACCTAACAACCACTCACTCTAAGTCCCTAGCCTAACCTATCTAACCTAATCCTATCCACCTTATAAATATCCACCCCATTCACCTAAGTCCCTAACCTTTTACCCTCACCACCACAATATCGCTAATCATGACCTAACACTTACTAGCAATATCGATAATATTGTTATTCTTATTTTGAGGTTTTACATAGCCATGATTGTAACCTTACAATTTTTTAAAACCATAATTATCCTCTTTTGGTATTGTGATATTATAACTTGCTCATTGTAGTATTATAATATCATGCGTCACTTGTCACAGTATTATAATATCACCATTTGTGACTATGATATCATAATCATGGGCATAATATAACCACTGAGGGCATTACCCTAAATCATGATATTATTCCCAAAGAACTTACATGAAATAAATGAACTATTAAATACAAAAACACAAAAAATAATGTGATATGGATCGACTACTTACTGGTGGTCCCATGTTGGCTGACCTCTAGTACTCTCTTACTTTCTCTTCATGATGCGATAAGTGTGGGATATGATCCATGGATAGAAATACATAACAAAAAAATAAACCAAGTTTTTAAAAAAATGAACCTTTTCACCCACCCTTTTTCTATTTTACCCCCCTCTTTTACCCTTTGTACCCCATTTGACCACCACTAAGCTCATTATCCTACCCTGTGTGTTAATTTTAATCCCTGACTCCCATTTCATAGTCTATTATCCCATTTAATAATTGATTATCATACCTAAGTATCCCAGGGCATGGTCTTCCATATCCTCATTATCATTCCCCAATCCTAAGTCAAAACTACATCTAGATGTCTTTTAAGACTATTTAGGCAACACCTAGTCATAGTTTTGTGGCTAAGATTAGCTCAGCCACTGTTAACCTCCAACCCCATCCCATCCCATATTGTGTCAGTTGACATTATTACATAATTTTAAGTTACGAATCTAGCATAAAGTGTCTTATTATCCATAATCACTTGTCTAATGTCCTCTATAGGCTTCTAGCCATCCCTGGCATGTGTCCTTACTATAATAATTATCATCAGCCTATGGCCTATCCCATCTTTATCTTTCTTAGACAATGTCTACATATCAGGAATTCAAGTCTTCATCAACCTAATTCCATTATAGACATTATTCATTTGTCTATAAATCATCTTCTAAGGCTAAATCACTTTATCTCATAGTAATTATGCTTTGGGTATCTCAATTATAACTACATCAACACTTGGGGCATCCCAACCCCTTATCATTGTCTTGATCTTATCTCACCCCAAGGATTTCTATTTGAGTGACTATCTAACTTGTTCCTCCTTCCATACTCCATAGAGGGGGAATAATACATAATAACAATATTCCCATCCATAAAATGGTTTTTATTTGAAAGGCCATTATTCATTCCACTTCGCTCCACTCATAATACCATTTCAAAGAGGGGCAAAATATATGCACCTAAATCCACTCGCCTTAATAATCCTATTAAACACACTAATTTAACCCATAAATATATCCCTATATAATTAACTAATATCTTAATTCCTACACAATATTACCTACATACCATAGACCTTATCATCCCCTTGAAACCAATTAATCACCCCATTAACTTACTAACTAGTCTACTTAGCCACTAATCTATCCACTAGCCCACTTGCCACTTTAAAATTTTCCTTTTATTCACCTACCACCTAGATACCCTACCATCTTAGCATTTCCTACCCCCTTATGAATACTAAACTTAATTAACTCCCATATAATCCCCCATTATCCCTAAACTAATCAAGAAACCTCTAGAACTAGGGAAGCTCCTCCGAGTTTCTATAAGTCTCTAAACTAGAGGCTTCTAAATAATTTAAAATTCCCTAAATTCTCCTCCACCATCTTATATAATCCATGCATAGTATATGGACAAAACTAACTTATAAAGTAATAAGACTCCATTATACTCTTATATCCAGTCATTATCAATCATCCTCACACCCTTGTCAATCCATTCAACAACCTAAGGAAGCCTTTGGAGTCACTTGGAAGATCAAGTCAAGCAATCCACATCCCCTTATAGAATTGGAGAGGAGTTATAAGATATAAAAGGATGGTAATAATTTTATTTTAATTATCTGATTTTTCCTTTATCCCCTCCTCTGATGTTGTTTGTGTTATTGGCTTTTTATTACTAAATATAGTAGTTTTTCAAATGACTCAAAACATGATCACACATCTTTAATTATATAAATTATATATTTTACATTTAGATATGTATATTTATGTAGATATAAATAATTTTTCAATGTTTTATTTATTCTTAGAATTTTATTTATTCTTAAATAATGATTTAACATTATGGTGAACCCATATTTTATTTAAAACATTGCTTGTTGTTTGTTTGATTTTTGTGTGGTCTAGAGTTTCAACTAAATTTTTGAATTCACAAAAAATAGAAATTCTTGATTTCTTTACATAGAAATATTTCAATTTTTTTTATATGTTTAGTCTTTCTTATTTTTATAATTATGTTACATCACTTATAAAACTACTTAGTGACTATCAGTATGGGATACTTGGTGATCTATTTTATAGACATCATGGTGTAAGGGGTTTTACCCAAATATTCATGGCCATTGTATATCACTAAACATAGATTTAATTTCTTTGTATCTCACATTATTTATTAAATCCCTAGGGTCCCTTATTTATACCATATGAAACCTCTTTAAGTTGTTTGATTCATGTTGTACCTGAGAAGAGCATATTACCTAAGGAAGTTACTCTCACCCTACCCTCAAAAATGGGGTCAGTAGGATATAAGCATGGTTTAACCTCTATAATTAGTGATCTAAAATATTAGGCCAACATCAATAAACAAATGATAAATTATATTTGAGAGCCATAAAATCATTAAAACCCTTGCCTAGATCACCCTCATACCTTGATTTTTTACTTGTATTGTATTCATAGTTATTAACATATTTTATTTATATTATTATATTCATAATGGGTTTAATGAATGAAAGTATCTCTCATATGTTTAATAATATTATGAATTTCATTTTTGCATCTTATGTTCTCTTTATATATTTTATTCATTATGTTAGATCATCAATAAAATATAAATCAAATCAAGAGGATAAAACCTATAATACAAACCCTTAAGCACTTTTTAATTCTTATTGTTGAAATATTTCATCCTTTAATAATTCTCCAAAATTTTACCATCATCAAAATAGAGTTGTGTCACCATCTAGGGCTAGGAGTGCATAAGTATTTCACACAATATTGAGAAAAGTGTTCTTGGATAAAAAAAGATTATAACCCTTGTAGACAAAAGCAACATATGCCATGTCCAGTTGCTAATACCTATTGTTATAATATCTAATATATGTTAATTCCTATCATAGATAGACCCCTAATAGAATGTGTACAACCTTTTTCACCCCCACACCTTACCCCTCCCTTTCCCCCTCAACCCCCAAACTTACTTCTATTGTTTAATATATTCCCATTATTCATCCATAACTCATATTTGATTCCCATGTCCATATTTTTAAAACTAAAAGAGGATGGCCATATTTACCTCCCAAATATAATCCTACTACTCATAATTTTCTTCCTCAAAATAATTTAAGGAAAGTCTCTTGACCTAAGAGGTATGATTTCATTGACCAATTGTGTAATACTACAACCGATATTTCTATTTTAGAGCTATTATAAAAAACATCAGCTTACAAGGATATTTTATATGAAATGTTGCAAGATACCATTATTCCTATGGATACACATCAAAATTAATTTGATTATATCATGAATAATTTAAAATATATTGATAATACTATTTCTTTTGATAAATAAGATGTAACTTCCAAGCATATCATTGATCAAAACCTTCCATTATCAATTCAAATTCAAATACATGGAAATTTAGTCAAACATGCATTGATTGATAATGGTTTTAGGATATATATTTATATCTATAACTTCATAAATTAATTAGGAGTCAATAAAGATAATCTTAAAAAATTTAAGTAACCCATATATGGATTTGATAGCACTCCAAAACAAATATATGGAACTATTACATTGGATTT
>JARHVA010002637.1:2345000-2445730 GCA_037957365.1 Torreya grandis
TTTCAAGTTATAGGGAAATTATATTGCATACTCTTTCAGGTGTATACTTTTCTTGTTATCTTTTATTGAAAATTCAAATTTTCAATTTTCAAATACAGAAAATAACTAATTTTGAGTGGCATTGTTATAGGTTTTTCATTAAAGGATCTTACATATCTAGGATTTGAATTAAAATACAAAGTGTGTATCAATTAAGTTTTCATTTAGTTTACTCTATTAATTTCACTTCATGACACCACTAGAATATAGTGGTAGAAAATTTATACACTCAAATTTAATCATTAAGTGCCCAATTGTTAGTGCTAAAATCACTGCAAATAGGGAAGGAGGTTGTTGAGTTGTAGAACAGTTGTAGGGCAATCGATGATGGTCTGATCAACCGATGTCAGTTTATTAGTACAAAAGCAACCGATGTTGATTATATGTTGACACAGGAAGGAGTCATTCGACAACCTGTGTGTGCATGCTTTTCCAGATTGGATTTTTGGACAAGTTTGCATGTAAAGACTATTTTTGGTCTTAGGCGATTTTAATTATTATAATGTCTAATTATTGTATACATGAGATCATCTTATTGTAGAATGCCATTGTGCTTGAAGAGAGAGCAGCTCCTCCTAGTTCCAAAGGGGTGTTGAGTGTGTATTGTTGCCATTTGTAGTTCTACTAGGAGATTACTGGTTGAAGAATCATGAAGACTTGGTGAGGCATAAGGGTTATTCAAGGTGTAGAGATATACATGGTAAGTAAGGTTTTGATTTGTAGGTGGCAGCAAGAGAAGGGAAGATCTACTTGGAGTATAGTTGTGTACTTAGTGTACTAGTAGCGTTGTTACTGACTGGTGGAGGTGAACAATAACTCTGTGTTTGAGTTGATTGTTGTGACCATGATGAGAGAGTGAAGTGTTGAAGGAGAATTATAGGTGAACCCTAGAAGTGTGGGAGCTCTAGAGGTGTGGGAAGAAGAAGTGTGGCATCTTCTTTATTATATTTTCTTCTAAATGAGTATTAATATAATTGGGTATTGTCTCTCATATGTTTCATATTTCTAGTTACTTATTCATTCGGTTAAATTCTATGTTTATGCTAATATAAAGGTAATCAAGTGTCTTAGTGGGCAGTAGGATCTTGAATATCAGAGCATGTTTGTTGTTCTAGGTGCATGACAAGTGGTATCAGAAGTTGGGTTGACTAACAGGTGGTTTAGATCTTTAGTGTTTGTTGATTATAGGTCACTCATAGGGGTTTTAGTTTGAGTGAGAGTATAGCAATGGCAGAAGAAATTAAGCTACGAATGGAGAAATTTATGAATGGTCAGATTGATGGAAAGAAAGAGCAATATTGTTGGTCAGTGGAAGATCAACATGTAAAAGTAGATGTTATAGGTGTTATTGCACAGGTTGCTCTAGATAAAGTAGAATCTTTCGATAGATTCTGTTATCTTTTCATGGGTATGTCTTTGGAGACTTTGGAGAGATTTATTTAAGCCTTGTCAAATTGTTGGCAAAGGGGAAGTCAATTGTAGACAGATAACACATGGGTGTTGAAAGGTTATGCAGGTACCAGTCTTGGAGAAGTCTAATTTCTTTAAGAAAGTTAGGTGATGAGAGATGCACAGTAACTCTCACAGCGGATGCACATTAGATGGTGGTAAGAAATAGGTATCTTTTATCTATCTACTTATATTACTGATTCACCTTCTATTGCAGAGATGTGGCTTTGTAGGCTTGGTTACATATGTAAGAAGGGAATGCATGTTCTTAAGCGGAAGACAGATATCTTTGATAAACTTAAGAACTGGAAAGCCCTGGTGTTCATAGAGGAGATTCAGTTGAGGGGACTAAATTATTCTGAGCAAGGCCATGTTAATATGGATAAGGGTTTGATCCAAAAGGAGCTCACAGGTAAAAAGTAATCACTCACAGGTGAACATAGGTATCAAGATTTCGAACAGACAGGCACCAACATTCATTAAATCAGTAGAGTCAGTGGTGTCAGGTAGCAAGAATTGACATCAGTCAGACAAGAACCAACATTGGTAGAAGGGACACTAGCATCGGTGGTGACGTCGGTAGTATGGGTCAGTCGCAAGGAATCGACATTCAGGTGCAGATTGGGAGATGGCTGAGATCGGTCACTGGAACAGATGTTGGGTAGACAACACACTATCAAGGAGTCTCAAACGCCCATGTGGAGGACTGAAAGTGTAAGTGAGCCTCATATTCATTATTCATCTTTATATTACTTGTTGCTTACTGATGGTCAAGAACCAGGAAGACGTGAAGAGTCAATGCAGGTAGAATCTAGGAAATAGTTGGCATGAATTCTTTGGAAGAGAACCAAGTAGGAGATTTGGTAGAGTTGCCAGCACTGATAGATAGATGGATTCCTAGGTTAGAGAAGAGAGCGGATGGACATGTGAGACAAAAGGCCAAGGTATATGGTCTTGAGGAAGCTGCAAGACAGTGGTATAGGGTTTGACAGGTGGATGACAAAGTAGGGCTTTAGTCAATGTCAGTGTAACTATTGTGTTTGTCTTACCAGGGTGGATGATGGCCACGACATTTCCATTGTATGTGGATTATGATTATTGTAGGTTCATACATACAGGGAGTTGCTGAGCTAAGGGTAAGGTTAGTTCAAAGGTATGTCATGAAGAATTTGGGAGCAGCGAAATTCTTTGGCATAAGAGACATGGAAGATCACAGGTTGATTTTTCTCCAATGGGAGCTGATGTGAAGAAGGTGTTGGCGGGGTTCAATACATAGGATGCAAAACTTAAGCACACCTATGGCTAGACAGTTCAAGCTGAGCTTAGAATAATGTTTGAAATCACATAAGGTCTAGTGTAGACCTAAGTTTTCCCAAGCAGTGGGAGTTGTCTGGAGCCAATTCAGAGAAGGTGGATTCTCAGGTATCTGAGAGGGACCAGCAATAGGGATTCATGTTATGCAGGGTTAAGGTCTTCACTACATGGGTTTGTAGGTTCGGATGTGGCAGGTTACTTTGATGACAGGAGGTGCACCACAGGGTGTGTGGTGGTTGGTCTTCATGAGCTTGAAGAGGGATACAAGCCAAGAAATGAATTAAATGGTGTACAAATATAGGTACAATGTAGTTATTTATCTCTAAGTGGGAGATTATTAGGTTGTGTAGCTAAAAACTTCACTGATGCAAATAGGGAAGGAGGTTCTTGAGGTTGCAGAGGTTGCTGAGTTGTAAAATAGTTGCAGGGCAACTGACGGCAGTCTAATCAACCAACTATATTATTGTAGAAGCAACTGATCAGTTATATGTTTCAGTCAAGAAAGTCGACATCGAAACCTATTCAAATGCGGGTTTTCTATTTTTAGATAGGCAGTTTCATGTAAAGACTATAGTTGCGAGTCTAATTATTGTAATAAGAAAGTCTAAATTGTATTGAGATCTATATAATAGACTCATGGGCATTGTAAAAGTGTGCTAGAAAGCCATTGTGCTTAGAGTAGCTCCTCCTAGCTCAAAGGGGTGTTGAGTGTGTATGATTAGGGAGAGTTGCAGGTTGTGTAAGTTCTACTAGGAGATCCACCGGGGTACTAGTTGAAGAATCATGAGGACTTGGTGAGGCAAGGACAAGGGTTCTTCAGGGTGTAGAGATATCTACATGGTAAGTAAGGTCTGTTGATTTGCAGGTGGCAGCAAGAGAAGGGAAGATCTACTTGGAGTACGGTTGTGTACTTGGTTACTGGCAGCATTGTTACTGACTGGCGGAGGTGAACAACAAATCTATGTTTGAGTTGATTGTTGTCGTGATGAGAGAGTAAATTTACAGGTGAACCCTAGAAGTGTGGGAGCTCTAGAGGTGTGGGAAGAAGAAGTGTGGCATCTTCTTTATTGTATTTTCTTTTAGAGTATTATACAAGTGGGTATTGTTTCTCAAATATTTAGTTACTTATTCATTCTAGTTAAATTTTGTGTTTAGTTTAATACAAAGGTAATCAAGTGTGCCCTTAGTGGGCAGTAGGATCCTGACAGTTGGTATCAGAGCATGTTTGTTGTTCTAGGTGCCTGAAAGACATCCTTACTTTTCTTGGCCAATTCATCATTCTATTAACTTATAATGTTTATATAAGCATTCAATATTATAAAAACTATTTTACAACTACTCAAAACATCATTCATGCATCCCTATTTTTCTTACAAATTCTTGTTAGACCAATTCTAGTAGTCTTTATCTTTCTAGAACAAGACCACACTAGGTCAGACATGGACACACTATGACCTTGTCCCCCATGCTCCAATGGTAACTTTTAAAATTTGAGACACTGCATTTTATCCCTCCTATGTTTATAGAAAGATCAGTTAGTAAAAATATTCAAATTTTCCTCTATATAAGCACATAAATTACTCTCAAATAATATCTAGAAATCACTTGTAAATTTTACTTCACATTTAACAAAATATCACTATTTCTTCTAATTCCAATTTCGAAGCATTGTAATAGTCATAGGCTAAGTCTAAATATCTTTTATTATAGGCCAAGGGCACTCATTAGCAAACATTCAAAATAAATATATCTAGTTTTATTCATATATAAAATTCAAAATTCACACACAGGAGAGATAACTACATCATCTTGAGGCCCTTTTGGGTTATGTAGCCAATAATCATAGTAGGTATGATTTTCTAAGGTTAACTCAGCTATTTCCCTAACCTATTCCCCATTTTTAGAATTTGATATCTATTTTTTTATTGTTCATAATTAAGATTTGTATTTTTTAGGTTTTACACACATCATATCAACAACCATAGTTATATCGTAAAGACTCACAAATAGATGCATGCACCTAGATAAAAAATTCGTTGCACAGTCAAATAGGATACAACCATAGTAGATAAGACTATAGTGCATCCTTATCCCTCTGTCACAACCTTGTCCCAGTAATATTTAAATTCCTTATTTTAGTTATGACACCATTCATATGGATTTTCAAGCAATTTTCAATCACATTCAACTTTCACATTTAACATAAAATTAATTTGAGGGAGGTATACATATATTTTTGTCAATTTACTATTTTTTATTATGTAAATCAAATTTTTACATTCAAATCTATATATTTATTTAGATCTAAATCACTTTTTAATATCTTATTTATTCTTAGCATTTCATGGTTAAATAAAAAATAATGATTAAAAACAAATTTTTGATTAAATGGTGGTATTATCATAGATTCAAATTAATACAAATTAAAGTTGTAATGAAAATTTTTAACCCTAATTTGGATAAGAGGCTATCCTACTTGGGTAGATAGGATTTAAGGATATATAAATTATAGGTAACAAGGGTGAATATTAGATTTATAATAGGTCAATTAATGTGAAAAAATCAGATATATAATATGTTAAATTTATAAAATTGAGATAGTATATTAATGAAAAGTAAAATTATGTTATATATATAAATGAAAAAAAATTACGTAGTTATTTATAATACTTATATCGTAAAGACTCACAAATAGATGCATGCACCTAGATAAAAAATTAGTTGCACAGTCAAATAGGATACAACCACAGTACATAAGACTATAGTGCATCCTTATCCCTCTATCAAAACCTTGTCCCAATAATATTTAAATTCTTTATTTTAGTTATGACACAATTCATATGGATTTTCAAGTAATTTTCAATCACATTCAACTTTCACACTTAACATAAAATTAATTTGAGGGAGGTATACATATATGTTTGTCAATTTACTATTTTTTATTATGTAAATCAAATTTTTACATTCAAATCTATATATTTATTTAGATCTAAATCACTTTTTAATATCTTATTTATTCTTAGCATTTCATGGTTAAATAAAAAATAATGATTAAACACAAATTTTTGATTAAATGGTGGTATTATCATAGACTCAAATTAATACAAATTAAAGTTGTAAGGAAAATGTCTAACCCTAATTTAGATAAGAGTCTATCCTACTTGGGTAGATATGATTTAAGGATATATAAATTATAGGTAACAAGGGTGAATATCAGATCTACAATAGGTCAATTAATGTGAAAAAAATGGATATATAATATGTTTAATTTATAAAATTGAGATAGTATATTAATGAGAAGTAAAATTATGTTATATATATAAATGAAAAAAAATTACTTAGTTATTTCTAATACTAATATAGTGGTTGATCTAGTACAGGTGGGAATTAGGCAAGAAGATAATTCTAGATCAGTCGTCAAATTTTAGATATGGTTCCTCTAGATCTCTTGACAATTGTGTTAATGTTAGTATTTGAGCTTGAGCTAGTGTCCTATAAGTAATATCTAATCAAATACTATGCGATCACCTAGATGATTCTATTTTTGGATTTACCTTCACTCTGGTGCATTTAGATATCAGTCATAGACTATCTATCCTAGTGAAATGGTAAAACCCTAGCTTCCATATTTAATTTGACCTTGGGGTAAAATGGGTTAGTGGGAACATAGTGTCGATCTAACCTGTAATGATCCTAATGTCAAAATATGCTTCATACATATACAAACTACAAAAGAGGGTCTTAGACTCATGTAGTTCTCCCCTACAAGTTGGCTTTTGTGTGATTTATATACTGTGTAAGTCAAGTACAATAGTAACCTAGCTTATAAATTATAAAATATGACCTTTTGACTACTCCTTTAGTGCTTCAAACTTGTAGCTAGGTTGTTCATTTGACTGATATTAGAATAGGGAAGAATATGAATATTTTTGGTAGCTTAAGTGATTCTTGAGTGCTCTTTTGATTTGATTAATAGGTTTTTATAGTTCAATAATTAATGAGGGTTGATATTGTATTTATATCAATATTATTGGGAGATAAATCACATTAAATCACTTAGGATACCATTTTAATACTTTTCATTTGAAAATTAGATGACTTGAGGGCACTAGACACTTGCATCAAACCAACATAGTAATGTTGATGCTACTATCTAACCTAGATGTTAGTGTCTAGGGGTAAGGAGAGAAAGCACAAGCTCGGAACTTGTTCTAACCCCCTTTTTATAATTACATTCAAAAAGTACATGTGGGGGTTAGAACAAAGGGGGTTAGAATGAAACCCATTTTTTATTTTTAGATTTGGATGGAATTGGCCACCAAGTATGACTCATTTATGTGCTTTAACCCACACAAGTATATAAATTTTAAGCATTATGGGAAATAACGGATGTATATTTCATTAATATAACATTGGTCACACTAAGAGATAGGTCATGGGGTACAAGATATAGTAGATGTGAGGCTTGCATAAGTAAGGCATGTATATAACTAAGAGGAATATCCAATGTCTGAGTTTTCTAAGTGTACAAGATTGAAGTGATACGTAGTCACAAAATATCATCTACATTTACCCCCTTTAATCTAGTACTGAAATTTTTAGTTTAAAGGAAAAGAATAAGTACCTAGGTGTGTATACACACCTTATCTTTACTTGAGTTAATTTTGAGTGATTTGCTAGTAATTGATCTAAAACCAAGTGCATGTTATATTGTATAATTAGTGCATATAATCTGGATCAAAATTACTTGAAATATATTAAAATTAAAAGAGAAAAGTTTTAGGAGTACACCTATGTGTTGATTTAACTAAATTTTTTATTGGAAATTTGTTTGTGCAAACTATGTATCATTATAAGGATCTAAAAACGAAATTCATATTTTTAGATAAATATTTGAAGTGCATTTATCAAAGGATATAGAGAGAGGGTTTGAAAGTCACATCCCCCTAACTTTATCACAAAAGTAAGTTACCACCTAACAATTGAGATTAGCTCAAATATGCAACCTAATGATACTCATAACCTAGTGAGTTTAGATGATCAAGTCTAAACTAAAAACTTGTAAATATTGACTAATTTAATCACCTTAACCATTCCAAAATTTGAACCAAATATTTTAATATATTTCTTCACTAAATTTCATAAAATTTCATGAGGCATTAATACATGCAATAGTTTTAGAATCTAAATTTTATTTATATTTTGAAATATTAGGCACATGTTTCATAACATATGCACCTTAGATTTGTGTCATGTTGAAATCAGGAGTAATAATGGTACCATACATAGAATTCTATCACAAATGTGTATCAAAATCATATAATTGTGTGCTTTGGATAATTTAGAAAACTATGTATTTGTGAAGGACATGCTTCCAAATCATGTGCCCATTATATATGGAGAAATATGATTATAATATAAGTATCAATATGGAGGACATATTTTATAAACATTTCCCCACTATAAATTGGAGATGTTTTAAACTGAGTAAGTGTAGAGCACATGCTTCCAAAGAATGCCCCCATCAAATCTATGAATTATAAGTACCATACTAAATGAATGTGGAGAACATGCTTCCAAAGAATGTGTCCATTGAATCTAAAAACTATGAATGTGTGGAATCCATGTCATCATGACATGCCCCCACTGAATCTACAAATTGGTGTAAGTACCATATATTGTGTTTATGTGGATAACATGCTTCCAAAGATGCCTCCACTAAATCTAAGAACTATGAAAAATGTGGAAGACATGTCACCATGACATGCCCCCACTAATATTCCCTCCTCCCCCTCAAGTGAGATAAAAATAGTACCTGGTAGTTAGCTCACCTAAAAATGGCAAGACAACTATAAATATGTGAATATAAACATGTGACATATATAAGGAAACATGTCTAATAAAATGTATCATTAAACTGCATAAAACCAATGTGATCACATATAAGCCTAAGATGCATGATAAAGATCATGGAAACATATAGATAGTAACAACACAAGATCAACAAGCATACAATCACACACACACAAGATAAATTAAAAGCAAGTCAAAAGGAAATGGTCCAAGGAGACCGCAAGTAAGGGGCATGTTCAAATGCCAAAAAATTGAATGGACATGACTTAGTCAAATGTACATAAAAGCAATGAATGACATATTAAAATATCCATATAATGTAATGACACATTCAAATGTCCAATAAGGCAATATTAAGCATAGGGGATGCATTAAATGGAACATATTCAAATGCTTAAAAAATCAATACAATATCAAGGCAAAACACTCAAGGAAGTGTGTAAATGGAAAATCATAAGTAAAAAGTGTAAACATGTCATAGTGGCCCATGGATCAAATGTGTTAGCAAAAAATATCAAGTATATAACATATCAAGTACCTTGTGTAATGTATAATCATGGATAATATGCATGTGTAAGTACATATGTAAGTTCAAAAATGATAGTGTTTATTGATCATCAAATGATATAACTTGTGTGTATCAAGATCATATAATATGGATGCCTATAATGCCCTAGTGACATGAGTAAAAGTAAGTCTCAACACCTATAAGTGTATCATGTATCTATGTATGCTTATGTATGTGTATGTAGGATTAAATCATATGCTAATCCTCAACATGAAACTAACACATAGATGCTAAGGAGCCAATAGAGCATGTTGGTGTCAAAAGTGTTTTTAGATTTTTGGTATTTTTGAAAGATACAAGATCATCCTATGATATAATCCAAAAGATGATCATAGGTACCTCCCCACTCAGAACCTAGTGTAAGAAACTAGTGGTGCTACCAAGGAGAATGTATAGGTTTAATATATGTCATTGCAATATCTATGATGTCTATTTATGTATAATATGTCTCTAAGGTCATGAAGCACCAATAGAAGGATTAGGGTTTCTTGGAACCCATTTTATGTAGTATGTGGTTTCTTTAGAATAAAAATAGTACAAACATGTTTAGGTGATCTAGATATTTGAATATGGTGTATAGAAGATGAGGATTATATGAAACCCACTGTTTGTCTTTGATGTAAAGGTCTCTCAAGCATTGGCCACATAATAAATGGGATTACTTGTTGCTTACCCTTATGTTGTGAATTAGCCTGAATACCTGCATGATAGTTAACTACTTGTGTATTAATTTATCTTGTTCAATAGGATACTCATATGGAATACCAAAAACTATAATTACCTAATTGGCCTAAATGTATTTAACACACTCATACACTGTATAAGGTAGCACTCAAAGAGTATGTATCCAAGGAAGGTCATCCCATAAATATGTCAAAGACACTCGTAAAATGTATAATTCATAAATTAGTAACCACATGTGTGGGCCTTAAATTTAAAGGTAGATAAATCAATACAATAACCTTTTGGTAGGTCCCATTGAATGCTTTGACTGATCTAGTAGAGGGGTATAAAATGTGATGAGTATAACCCAAATACGTAAGTAATGTCATGGTTTGAACATTTTTTATTGAACCATTATCAATCATAGCACTATGTATGGGTTTCTATCAAGGTATGTGATGAGCTCAAAATATGGCTCATTATTGACATAATATTTCCATCAATCCATCTCTTGAAGGATATTATATTATGCAAATCTTAGATTCTTAGATAGATATTTTATGGAAAATAGATATTTGTCTTGTTTATATTGAACCAAAGACTAAACCTTTACTTTGTCATTAATGTCTAATACATATCATGTTTTAGTGATCTTTGGTGTAAAGAATGCTTAGGAAAAAGACACAGGTGATGTATAGTGAACATTCCATTTTGATCTTCATCCAACATTTCTATGGACTCTGTAGGCTTGTTTCTACGGACTCTGTAGGCTTGTTTCTATGGACTTTGTAGGCTTGTTTCTATGGACTCTACAAGCTTATTTCTACAGACTCCACAGGTTTATTTCTATGGACTCCATAGGCTCATTTATACAGACTCTGTAGGGTCAATTCCAAGAATTTTGTAAGGACAAAGCCACAAACAAGAAGCTTGAGGCTAGATAGGATAAGAAAGAACCATTCCAGCTAGAATCAAATAAGGAAAATAACTGCCTACTATTTTGAAGGAGTTGCTTTTGATAAACTTGTATGTAATCAGATTTTAGGACTATTATAGGATAGGGTATTTATTTCATCAAAATAATTAGATATCTTATAAATCTAATCTCCTATCTTTGGATGAAGGGATCGACCAAGGAGTCATATTATTTTGCATCCTATTTTGAGTTGATTGTATTAGTATAAAGTGTAAGACTTTTGACTATGAATATAATAGAAGATATAGAGAAAATAGAGATTTAAGAATCAGATATTATAAAAGCATACAAGTTTCAGCCAAATTGTAATCATTTCATTTCTATGAATTAATACTTCAGTTTCTAGCACTGAATAATCTTTGTTCCTGAGTCCAAGAGGAGCAAGGGCCCACTCTCCTTGGAACTAGGAATTGTGTATGGTATTTATGTTCTATTTTATTAATTCATTATTATAATTAATTAGAATCTTATTACTATTTGCATTTATTTATAAAAATCATTAAAAAAAATCATAGTTTAAAAAGAGCATTTTATTATTTCATTTCTTTTCTACGCAAAGTATGTTTTTATTTTACAGTAGAAGTGTGAAGCAAATTTTCTTTCATAATTAGGAGTGTGAATTTACTTTCCTTGCAAACGTAAAATAGGAGTGTGATCTTATACTTCCAACAAAAGAGTGGATTGATTTGATTTCTTTCTTTTTTTAGCAAAAGCATGAATCACGTAGTTTAGGACACATTCCTTTCTTTATTCAAAGTTAGAATAGGATCAGCAAGCACCCCCATAAGTATCCTTCTAGATCTAACATCCTATACCTTACTGTAGATAGCTTTGGACACCAGCCCTAGTTGATAAGACATCAATTAAATATTGATTAAATGAGGAGATAGATGACACTCATTAGCATGCTTGAATGAATATATAATGAAGATAAGGATCATCATCCTTAATTTCATTATCATCAAAGGAAATGGTAGGTTTGTGAACCATAGGAGTTATATGTCTCATGTAAGTACCAATGACCCCATCTAGTGGGTGTCCATAATATGATGAAGATGGATGTGCATTATATACCATTTTAATTTTTCATTCCTTTTTGGAATGGCCTTGCAAAGGATTATTAAATATCTTATGTTTATGGTCTTCACCAAGTTGTTATTTGAATTCCTTTCGAGGATTGTCAAATGTAAATTTTTGGTCATTGATGAGGTCTTGGATTTTATTTTTTAAGGTAAAACATATATTCATAGGATGCCCAGGGCCTTGGTGATAGTTACAATAATAATTTGCATCATATCCTTTGGGTAGAGGTCTATTTACATCAACCTCTATAGGAGGAGGGAGAGATATAAGATGACACTCTAGTAACCACATGAGTAGTGAAGTAAGAGGCTCAAGTAAATGTGTAAAATGTCTCATTGGTGCATTAGATAAGATGATTTAATTATATTTTTGTGTAATTGTGTTAACCATGGTAGTTTTTTCCTTTTTAGAATTAGGAAGCTTTACCTTATAACTTGGTTTGATTGTAAATGTTGTACTAGATGTAGATATAGTTGGTGTGTTTGCTGCATATTTGATATTATTCAATGACATAAGCTTCATTTCATGATCTTGTACAACATGGCATAAGTCATAACAATATTGAATTTTTTTGAAAATAATAGACTCACATAAATGAGAAACCAAACTTTGATTGAATATGTTTTGCAACTTTTTATCTACCATAATATTGGTCATTTTGGCTAGCATTGTCTTGTATCTCAAGACATATGCATTGTCTAGTTCATTGATTCCTTATTTGATCTTTGAAATTTAAGCATAGCAAACCTTTTTGGTAATATTAATAGAAAAGTGTGCCAAAAATTGATTTGTAAGAGGTTTGAATGCTTTGATAGATTGGAGAGGTAAGTCATAAAACCAACTCAAACCATAGTCCTTAAGTCTCCTTAGAAATAATTTGATCAAAATTTTATCATTCTAAGCATAATCAAGGCATGTTGCATAAAAAGTTTGAATATGTTGTTTAGGATCACCCTTACCATCATAAAATGTGAAATTAGGTGAGACAAATCTAGTTGTAAAAGGGTACAAATAGATCTCAAGTGAAAGAGGGTTATGCAACACATATTATGAATCTATAGAAATGGAAGACTTTGAAGCCTTTTTCTTAATGTTTGCAACCTTATCCTAAAAGGTCTTGACAACTTGAAGGAGTTATTGAACTATAGGCATAGTGGGATTTTGATTAGTAAATTGAGCAGTCATCAAAGGGGATGGAAACATGTTTTGAGTAGTAATAGGCATTAAAATTGACATTTATGTTGAAATAATAGGTAATTTCATAATACATGTATCAATATTAATTTAAGGTAACAAAGGTTGGAACACATAATTTATGCCCCCATTAGATGTATTAATTTGTAATGTGTTTAAGGGAAGGGATGCATCCACTAATTTTTTTTTGTAACTTTAGCTTCAAGTATAGTTTCTAAGATTTTATCAAGATCTTCAGGGTTTTATCTAATGCACTCATGAAATATTTCAATTGCATGCACTTTTTCATTGTTGACTCAGTCATTTTGATTGGTTCGTAGCTTTTCATTATTAGAATCTTCTTTTATGATAACCCTATCAAGATTTTTTTTAGTGTCAACATGGGTATCATCATGATCCAAGGTATGAGATCCCTCATTTATTTGAGAAATCCTAGATGGGTTGAGGGGAATATCAATAGGTTAAACAAACACACCCCCTAATATAGGGATACCCATAGGTTGCATGCAAAATCATACTAATAGAAAATTAAAAAGGATAGCAATTTGAAACCCTATCTAGTTTAAAATCGTAGGAATAAAAAAAGTTTGCATTCACATATATCCGAATCCACCAAATATTTAACCCTAATTTAGATAACATGTTATCCTACTTTAGAATATAGGGTTAATCATATATAAATGATATGTCACAAAGGTGAATGTTAGATCTACAATAGGCTAATTATTGTGATAAACTCATATATACCATATGCTAAATTTATAAAAATAAGATGGAATATTAATGGAAAGTAAAATTATACTAGATGCAAATGACATAAAATAAATTATTTAGTTATTTCTGATACTAATATAGTTTTGGATTTGGTATAGGCAAGAAGTAGGTAAGAAGACTATTCTAGATTAGTCATCAAATTTTGAATTTGGTGTCTTTAGCTCTCTAGATAGTTACATTATCTTAGGATAGTTGCATCAATCTTAGTGTCTGATCTTGATGCTAGTGTCTTATATAGAATATATACTCAAATAGTTATGCAACCATCTTAATGATTTTGGGTTTTGATTCAGTTTCACTCTCGTGCATTCAGATTTGGGTCATAGACTATCACTCTTTGTGAAATGTAAAAACCCTAGATTTACATATCTAATGTGACCTTGGGGAAAAATGGGTTAGTGAGAACATGATTTTGAACTAACCCTCAAGGACCCCACTATCAAAGGGTGCTACTTACATATCCAATACTCTAGAAGGCCCTAGACTCATGTAGTTCTCCCCTACGTGTTGACTTGTGTATGAATTATGTAATGTGTAAAGCAAGTACAATAGTGACTTATCTTAGAACTTGGAAAATATCACATTATAATTTCTCCTTTAGTACTTCAGACCTATAACTAAGTATTTATTTTGGTTTATATCAAAATAGGGAAGAATATAAAATCTTTTGGTAACTTGAGTGCTTCTTGAGTGATCTTCTAGTCTGATTGCTAAGTATTCATAGGTTAGAAATGAATGAGGGTTGATATTGTATTTATACCAATCCTATCAGGAGATAACTCACATTAAATCACTTAGGCCAACCATTGTAATACATTTTATTTTCAAATTGGATTACTTGAGGACACTAGACAATTACATCAGACCAAGACACTAACATCGATATTACTATCTAACCTAGATGTTAGTGTCCAGAGAAAAAGAGAGCAGGCACATGCTCATAACTTGTATATGTATAAGATAATTTACATTTTAAGAAATTCTAGGCAATATCATATTTTTGTGTCATCAATATAAGGTTGGTTAGACTAAGATATAGGCCAAGAGTCACAAGATATAATAGATGTGAGGCTTTAAAAATCAAGGCATTTGTAGAACTAAGAGGAATAACCATGGTCTAAGTCTTCCAAGTGTAAAATACTAAGGTGATACATAATCAAAAAATATCATCTATAGAAAACACAAAGCAACGGAAGGTGAATAAGACCCAACACAAGAAAAATGTGTTAATAAGAGCCTAATTTAAACCTATGATACATATACATGAAAACACACTAATACCAAAATATGTAGCTAGTCCTAAACCAAAATTAGATGTTTATATAATTTCTCAATTTTATGTTTATACATGTGTACATATCAAAGTAAATAAACTATTTCACCTAGAAGGACCAAAAAAGAAGTATCAACTAAAACATATATGTTTTGTTTGAAGTTAATATTAAAATTGATAATAAACTAAAATTCAAAATGAGGAGTGATATAACCTTATAGATTCCAAATATTATGACCTATATAACATAAAACCATGTCTCATTATTTTCATGAGTTTCTTCACCACTATTGAGGGTCTGAGATTGAGCATCAATGCTCTTGTGTCTAACATGTGACTATATAGGGAACCACAAACAAACATAAACATTTTAAAGTAGATTAATATTTTTATAAATCAATATTTAATAAATTAATTAAATAACTAAGTAAGATTTAAAAAAGTAGGAACAAATACATATGGTTCAATGTGAGATGTGTTTCCAAATATTTATAATCCTTTAATATGTGGAATGTATCATATAAATCTCTAGTGCACACAATGTGACTTATGAATCTCTAGTTTCCACCTCTCAGTTATATAATAAAATAATTATATTATGTCTTATTGATATCCTATAGGTAAAATATAATAATATCTAACAATTTCCTATAACTATGAGGGGCAAATGATTTGTAACTCTTCAATGCAGAAATTATCATGTATTTGAAGATAAAATAGGAGGATGGTGTTCCACCCTTTTTAGGTGTGGAATAACCTTAATATAACTCATCTAAAAATAATTGGATTACATATGCCCTATGTAAATCATATAAAATCATAGCCAAAGTAGTCATGTAACTCATTTTTAACATATTTTAGTATAATTAGTGAAATATGTTATAATCATCAAAACACATATATAACTCAAGTGAATATGACCATTAGGGGTATAAAATATATAATAAAATGTAGAAATGTGATTCCTTTACATTGGTGGGAGTTAATTAGTAAAGGTGAAAATTATATGCTCCAATGTCAATAAGATGTAAGAAATGAAGGCATAAGAAATATTATGCCCCAATGTGAACAAGTTATAAATAGTGAGGGCACAAGCAACAGTATGCTCCAATGTAAGTAATGTATAACAAATTAATCATGGGTGTATCATTTCCCTAAAATTAAATATGTATTCAGTGAATCACAATAATAGTATGCTCAAATAAATTCATATAAATATAATAAATGATCATATACTAAATAAAGTGATAGCAGGTGTAATATAGATCATGACACCAATCATAGTAATGAAAAGTAAAATAGAGAAAGATAGGTAAGCACATAAATCACATAGTAATCATAACACACTTAGAGTAGATATATAAAACCATTTCAAATTATTAAGCATAGATTATACAAGTCAAGTAATGTCATACCAAATAAGCAAGTGAAATAATGCCACACAAAGTAGAAAAATTAGGGAATGTCATGCAAAGTAAATAAGAGACATCAAATTTAATAAAAAAGATGTATACAACTAAATAATACATTATATGGAAGATAATAAATTCATGTGACTAAATCATTCAAAAGGGAAAATAAGAGAGACAAAATTAATAAATCATGTGGAGTAGTCAAGAATGAACATAAAGTACTCATATAACAAATATCCAAATAAATTGAAGAAAATCACATAATATATATGCTAAACTAAGATGTGTGTGTGTGTGTGTGTGTGTGTGTGTGTGTGTGTGTGTGTGTGTGTGTGTGTGTGTGTGTGTGTGTGTGTGTGTGTGTGTGTGTGTGTGTGTGTGTGTGTGTGTGTGTGTGTGTGTGTGTGTGTGTGTATCAAGTACAAAGTTATAGTACTCATATAAAAAATATCCCAAAAAATTAAATAAAATAACACAAGATATATGCTAGACTAGGATATATATAACCTATAGCTTTTGGGGGGATGTCCCCATATCAACACAAGGATACCCTTGATGTGAATAAGGGACTATCCCAAAATAACAATGAATATGTAATAATATTTAAGGAATTGTATCTTACATATAACTAAATAATAGAAATAACACATTTATAAATAATTTATATATAACCTCTAGTAATAGGAAGATAATTGTTATATGCTAAAATGTGTAACTATGTAACGTATATATATATATATATATATATATATATATATAATATATATATATATATATATAGTGACAGTTTTTTTTTTAAATTTTTCTATTTATAAGACCAAAAAAATAATAAGAGGAAATAAATTAGGAAGATAAACCAAGGGGTGAAAGAAAAATAAGAAACATTTGAGGAACACCTATTAACCTACAACTTCTCTCATAACTATGTGTTCAATTATAAGGTCTTAGTATTTATGGTGATGTCATAATGGAGAAGCTCACATGATACATTTTCATGGGAAATAAAAATAAAATATAGGGATCTAAGTAAACTAAAGACATAATTAATATAAATTAAGAGGCTATAAATATAATAAATAAACCATGAGTGAAACTAAAGAAGGAAATTGAGAGACAACAAGAATATCAAAGCAGAGAAAGAAGAAGGTAGCTTCAAATTCATTAAAGTTGGATGTTGAAATAAAAATAAGATGGAAGTAATAAAATACCTAAGAGGGAACAACATGGAATAAATATGGAGATATAATTCCAAAATGCATATGCAAAATAGATAAGAAATAAAATTAAATATAAGAAAGGAAATAATTTAAAAATTAATTCATAAATTCAGGCACATGTGGTTAGCAAGCAAGTCCAATCCATAAAATTGTTTATCTAACCATACTTTGTAGAATTAGATGTGGTCATGTCCTCAAGGTCTAGATATGGATTACTTGTGACCCAAGATTTGAGAAGGCTAATGAATTTTATTTATCACTCTCATCATTAGTATATTCATTATCACTATAGTAGGTATCATCTCTAATAACATTTCCATTAGAACAATCCTTATTTCACAGGGTTGTATTACCATTTTATTTAAATGTTAGGTTTTATAATAATTAGATCTTTGGTAGTGGCCTTGGTTTTAATAGGCACAAAATATTATGATAATATAACTTTGGTTCATGGATTAATATGTATTTTCACTATGGATGCACGTGGTTAAGATCATATGATTTGATTTTTCAGTAGATATTTAGGTAACATCTCATTTTTTACTTGTGTAGGAGGTTCATAAGTAGTGCATTAAATGGTTATCAATTTATTATCATGAATAAATTTTAAACATTACTAAATTTTTTATGGGATCACTTTCATTGTATTAAGACATGGTCATCTAAGAAATACTCCATATGTCACATTATTTGACAATACAAAACACTAGGATAACACAATCTTAGGGCCCATGATGACATGAAAAGTAATGACACTAAGAGGAGTCTTATTTATTTATTGTATCTTCTAATATATGTCATTTTATCGATTAAATATCTATGTGTATACTAAATATTGGTAATAAATTACATTTTAAATGTATTTATGCATGAACCATTATCTATAATAATTCAGTTTGTTAACCTTGAATGTGTATTTATAAAGACTTGAATTAATAATGAACAACTATTATAATCACCATTTAGAATTTTTTAATCATAAATAATAGTCAGAAGATGTAATTTACATGTATCATTGATGACAACTATGAATCTATCAAGGATGTGACCATTATAAACTTGTGGAGTTTTCTTTTGAGCTATAATACAGAGTTTGCTTCTAAGAAATTATATGGAGTTTACTTCTAAGATATCATATCAACATCATCCAATTTTTTAAATTGGGTCACATGATTTCATAAAGTATTAGTAAATTTTTTTATGTGATTATTAGGATGGGTAATTGATTCATTTAAAATAATGTTTTGACCTTATATTTAGATTTGGTTCTTTTCAATCAAGCCTTTAATCTTATGATTCAAAGTTAGGCATATTTTTATATAATTTCTTGAGAGTATATGATAATCAAAATATACATCGGCATCATGGTTTTAAGGTGAATTCCATGATAATTACCATTCTCTCTAGGGAGGTAAATATATCATATTGTATTCAAGTAAGAATTTTAGCAAATTTTGAGGACTCCTACTTAACCATGTAAATTATCTTCACCTCATTTTGAAAATAAAGGACTATCCTATATGGTGATTGATATAATGCATTGAATATATTATTAAATTTTTTCTTAGGCTAGAAATTATTATCATTAGCCTCAGATTTAAATGATGTTTTACCTAGATAATTGGCTCCATTAGAAGTAGGTGAATTAATCCCATATTTAATCATATGTATTTTAAAATATTGATCTTATAGTTCATAAAAATGTGACAAATTAATTTAAAATATTAGTAAGATTTAAATACCACTTTGTATTTAATGGTTCTAAGTAAACTTTGAAATAATATACTTTTTGATTCACTATCAAGTAATTGGAAAATCATCTTAGTTAGCATAGTTTTGAATTAGAGTACATACTCACTAACATTATCATTAGGTCCTTTTTTAAATTTGAAAATATATGAAAAATAAACCTTCATGTTAGTGTTAAAATAAAAAAGGAGATTATAAATTATTGTATAAATAATTAAAATACTGTATAAACCTAAATAAAAAAGCGTAAAATCAATCAAAAGCATAATCCTTAAGGCTTCTAGTAAAGAACTTTGTCAATAGTTTATCATTATGCAAAAATTTGAGACATGAACATATAAATAATTGCTATGGTGATAAGGAACACCTTTTTCATTTATAAATTCAATTATAGGAAACAAAAAACTAATATTGAAAGGATACACAAAGATATCATGAATAAAAGGATTAAATAATATATCATGTGAATTGACTTTATGACCTGGGGTTTGAGACCCCTTGGAAATAAATTGAATGTTTTTCCATATATTTCATGGTTTACATTTTTTTTTTGAAGGAGTTTGGATATACGAGTATGTATATATGAGGTGAAATTGAAGGATTAATAGTAGTATTAGTAGGATTAAATATATTAGGCATTTGAGAGCACTATAGATGAAGGGAAAAGGATGAAAAATATATTGAGATGGTTAAAAAACTCGAGGAAAAATAAAATAATTATTAATACCAATATGATAAGAAAAGACATAAATCTAAGTAGAAGAAACATGATGAGTAAAAATAGTAAAATTAGTATGAGAAACACACACATTAGGTGGCATGGGAGATAAACCTCTAGAAAGAGAATATTAGAAAAAATAAGTGATTCATGATTTGTTGCAATAGGTATTTCAAGTGCAGTATCTTTATGTAGGGTTTTACTTTATCCTTATCTTAATAAAAATATTATTTTATCTATTTTATTAGGATATTTAAAATGTATTATTAAAACATAGCCTTATCAAGATCACTTATAGCATTCTCAATAAAATAATTATAATTTTCATCATTCATATCATTTTCATTTATACAATTTTTATTTTCATCCACATGTGTATGAATAAAAGGAAAAACAACCTCATTAATACTTTCCATTTTTTTTCAAATGAACAAGTACTAGTTAAATGGATCTCAATAAAATCAAATAGTTTGGAAATTTACCTATCACTTCACCTAATAAGGGATGTAGACACTCAAATTTAATCATTAAGTTCATGACAGTGTTTAAACTTGAAATCCTTATATTACTTAGTCTATTCACCATTATGTTAACCTAAAATCTCTATGAGAGCCTTCACTATTCCACATATTATCATTAATATCATTCAAAAATCACTATTCTACTTACATATTTATGTCATCAAAATCCCAAAAGTTTTTATCCTCCTAGGATAATACCACACTAGGCATACAAGGTCACAGCCAAGCCTTGTCCACTAGTGTATCCTTATTCCCCCCATGCTCCAATGGTAGATTTTAAAATTTGAGACATTTCATATTGGCCCTCCCACACTTTAAGCAAGGTTGGTCAATGTAAATGTTCTAAATGTATGCTATATAAGCACATTAAGGCTATTAAATATATATATATATATATATATATATAAATAATAGCCTTAATGTGCTTATATAGCATACATTTAGAACATTTACATTGACCAACCTTGCTTAAAGTGTGGGAGGGCCAATATGAAATGTCTCAAATTTTAAAATCTACCATTAGAGCATGGGGGGAATAAGGATACACTAGTGGATATATATATATATATATATATATATATATATATATCACTTGGCAATTCTACTAGACATTGAACAAAAGAGAACTAATAATTTTAATTTCAATTCTAATTTATTCCAATAGTCAAAGGGCCAAGTTTGAAGTCATTTTATTGAAGGTCAAGGGCATTGATTATCAATCATTCAAGTCATTTTTATAGTTTCATTCATATATAAAATATTAATATTCACACACTCACTCTAGGAGGGATAACTACATTGACTTGAGGCCCTTTTGGGCTATGTATGAAGCACTCAGATTATGCATGGTTTTTTAGAATAGCTCAGATACTCCCTTTCCCAATTCCCCCTTTGTATTTGATCTCCTATTTGTTTTATGTGTAGAACTAAGGTTTTTATATTAAAAGTCTTTCATGTATGAAATCAACTCCCACAATTTATCAACAACCCCTCTTGGATAGCCTCAAACACTAAAATAGAAAATTCAATCATATAACTAACCAAGATGTGGTCACAATAAAAAAAAAATTAATGTGTTGCCATCCACCTAGTGCAATATTGATCAAATATAGTATAGATTCCTATTTTATGTTATGACATAGCTCATAGATATTTCCAACCAGTTTCTCATCATTAGTCATCTCATACAGTTGGCATAATTTAGATCCAATATAGGTGTTCATACATTATTGAAAGTTAATATTTATAAATCATTTAAAATTCTATAATTTATTATATTTTACATTTAGGTTATGTATATTCTATAATCTAAATCAATATTTCAATATTTTATTATTATTTAATTTCATTGGTAAATCAAAATAAACACAAATATTTTGGTGAACCTGTAATTTTATTTGAACATTGCTTGTTTTTGTTTGTTTTTTGTCTTAGGGTTTCCTAAAAATTTATGTAAATTCCTAGCACTAAAATAAATAAAATTTGACCTTGGATATAAATCCAACACCACGATTCAATCTTCTTGAACCTTCGATTTAATCTGACACTGAATAAATTATCTTGTAACTTTTGATAACATCTGGAACTGAAGCATTCATCTTTGGTTGAATTTTTTTTCTTTATACACAAAAATCTTTCAAATTTTATTTTCTATTTTATTGCTACTTATTTTTAGAAAATGTGTTATGACAATTGTAAAACTAAAACTAGTTAGTGACTATCTTTATGGGCTAAAAAATGATCAATTTTATTGACACCTTGGTGTGATATAGGAATTTAACTCAAGAGAGGATGGTTAGTATGGTGTTAGTTCCAAAATGAAAACAAAGTGAAATAAACACAATAATAGTATAACATCTCTAGGCCTAGACACTAGGGAGAATTTGGTTAACAAAAGCAAATGACAAGCACAACTAAAAAGCAAGGGATCAAATACAAGAGTTCCTTCACATTCGTTGGATGCTCCAAATGCCTTTGTAGTAGTGGATTGCTCAGCTTGTGCTTATGAAGTCCTTAACAATGGAAGCTTGGCTACCTACATATCTCCTTGGCACTTTTGGTTTATGGCTTGGCTTGGCTTGGAATCAATTTGGCATGGTAGCACTAGTTGCATGGAGCTTTCGGAACTAGTCTTGCATTATAACTTTGCACAAATTAAGCTTATAAATGATGTTGTGAGACATCCTATTTATTGATTTTTGGATTCGATCAAAATCAACCTCAACCATCTATCTTAAGATTGAGATGTTTTGTTAAGGATTAATTCAATTTTTAGAATTAATTTTTTAATTATCCTCATCATGACATTGGAAAAAAGGACAATTAAGAGGCATGGAGGGCATGAATCTTGATATTTGTGGAATTTATGGCCTAGGGATGTCTTCCAAAGAAATGAGGTCACTTGATGATGCAGATATTTAATATTCATTTCCAAAAATAAGTATTCAACAAGTTTCCATGGAATTTTTGATTAGGCCTTGATATGAGTTAATTAGCTCTTAAGCATGATTAAGCACATTGTGCACAAATTACCCAAATTGATTAGAATGCCTTATTATTGGTCCAAAACTTCATTGGATTAGAATTGGAAGTCACTGTTAGATGAATTAGATGCATATTCCCATTTAGGATTTTTCCAACAAAAAATAACAAAGGCATGAGTCTTGTACAAAAGATTTGATAGGAAAGCGTAGTCTAGAGCACATGGGTGCAAAATTGGCATTTTGACTTGAAATGAACTAATCACATTTAGATAGCCCATAAATTTTATTACCCCATTTAGTGATACTCTATCTAAAATTGGCACTTGAAAATGTCAATTTCACATCATTTAGCATGTTTTAGTGATTTTAGGCCAAATTGTGTATTTTGGGTAGAAATTGGCCAAAAGCTTGATTGGAGGTTATCGGTGGCCAATTTTAAGTGTCTAAAATTTTTCCCTATTTGGGAAGGCATTAAAAGATATAATAATAGTAACATCTTCTCAAAGAATTAAAAGATCATGTATGCCTACAATTGCAATGATGATAAACTAACTATATGATGCCCCCTCGAGGGAATAGTTGGCACAAGTAGGTCGGCAAATGGTCCCTCAAAAATAAAGAAGTGAAATGAGGGGACCAAAGAAAGGAAAGATGATGGGGTGAAAACATAATGATATTTAAAAAGTAGTAAAAATCATTGATAATGCATGTGGGATAGTGTACAATGGTTTGCCCAAAGGCGGTTATAAGCATTGTACTCTATTAGTGGCAATGTGGTATGATAACACAATGATTTTCCCAAAGGTGGTTATAATCATTAAGAAGATGGAGCTACCCCAATTAGGATATACAAACAATATAATAACATGCCCCCATAAAGGAAGAAAAAGTAAAGTGGTGACAACACAATGGTTTGCCCAAATGCGGTTATAATCATTGAGAAATGTAGGTGGGATGGTGTGAAATGATTTGCCCATAAGTGGTTATAGTCATTGGACCACAATTATGGTAAACATGATAAAATTGGTTGAGGATGATGATAATTTAACATAGAGGGTAATTATGAATTAAAATAACCTACTAGTAGGGATATGCTCTTCCAAACTAATAAAGGTTAAAATTCTTTCATGTTTAATTACTCTATTTAGAATATGATTAGGATGGAATCAAGATGTCAGTGTTGAAGAGATGCCACAATTGTTGAATAGAATTCTTAAAGCTAAGGTTTCTTGTAGCATGTGATGGTAGGCTTTATGATAGAACACCATAAAGAATTGGCCAAAATATGCATAAGGATTGACTCCCACAATCTAATAGTTAATAGAAAATAATACACCAATGATAGAAACCATGATGATAATGTAAACATATGAATATGGATGGATTAGAGTATAAGTTTGGGAAAGGAATCACCCAGTGAAAACCCATAAATGGAATCAAGACAATAGTGTTGAAAGTAAACAAACAGGCAGACAAACAAACAAAATAAGTAGAAATAAACAAACAAATAATGTAATAGAAACCCTATGAACATTGCCCCTAGAAAATAGGCAAAAACTTAAAAAATGAAAAAAAAATGGGGGAATATAATAAAAATAAGGGGGTGACCAAGCCATCTTCATGTACATGAGGCAAGTGGACGCTACCTACATAGTTCCATGGATGTAATATCCAATAAAAGACTTCAAGCTAAATGTAGTTCTCCTAGGGAATGGAAAGAATGTGATAACTGAGGGAAAAAAATAGAATGGATGTGATAGAAGAATAGAAATGGTCTTGCATACTGGTAAGTGCATGAGATAAAAAGTCTAAGAAGGATGGGGAAACTAAATGACAAGTGATTTTCTTGTAACTTAGTAAGGGTTCCCAAAATCTTTAAGGCAAAGAAGTGGTCAATATTTTTGTTCTTTTCTAACAATTTTTCAAATGTTTTTGGAATTATTTTGGGATATCTCAACTCAATCGAGAATGATGAGACACTAAATGGTTCAAGCTCACAAAACAATGAGAGCGTGGCTTAGGTTGCTCACAAAATGAAGAGAATGTGGCTTAGGTTGCTCATAAAATGGTGAGAGCATGGGTAAAAGGGTGATTGAGCTGACCTCAACAAGTATTGAGTGATACCTACATAGTCCCAGAGTAGGACCTCAAGTCCCTATAGTTCCACTATTTTAGTGAAGGAATTTAACTAGTGTGGCAGCCAATTCAAACAAAATAGGCATAGTTGGTAAAAAGACACAGTATGGCATAAGAAGTGGCAAGTTGGTACATTAAGGCTTAATGTTGCCCCTAGTTTACCCACAGGCAATTATAACTAGGAAATAATGGCATAGATTAATGGTACTAATTTGCTGAAAGGTGGTTATAATTAGTAACAAGACTAGTGGTAAGAATGGACTAACAAACGAAGGATGCAACTACCAAAACTTCTATCACACTATCCCAAGATACGCTCCCTATTTGAAATACTTAAACTAAATAATGAACTAATCAAATACCTTGATGTTGAAACTATTAAATGAATGATAAAAACCAAGGTCAAATAGGTTAGGATTTAGAACACATTGGGTCGATAGGTTGGAAATGGAAAGTAGATATGGGAAAGAGGACAAATAAGGGTGGTATGTGTACAAAGAAGAATAGTGATAAAATGGTATAACTAAAATGATCCTTATAGATAGTACACCTTACCATTCAAGCATAGTACCACTTGAGATGAATAATATTCATTGGCTCTAGAAGTTCATCACTGTCTAGTGTGGCAAGCTTATATGCTCTTAATCCATAATCTATAGTGATATGAAAGGCCCTATCTATTTTGGTTTGAATTTACATTTATGTTTCTTCTCAGCCATGGTATTCTTTTGGTTTTATTTAAGAGCAAAATAACCAAGTTTAAATGTTCTATACTTCACATGCTGATTATAGTGGCCTTTGAGTTGGTTCTGATATGCTTAAAGATTATTGAGCATGGCTGTGCATTTTTCATCAAGTAGATCTAGCTCTTGCAGGTGAGCTACTCAATAGTCATGATCATCCAGGACATGCTTGAAAGAGATGCGTAGTGAAGGTAAATTGACCTCAATGGGAAGGATGGATTTAGTACCATAAACAAGTGAGTATGGAGTGGATCCTATGGGGGTATGATGATTGGTACAGTATGCCCAAAGGCTAGGGAATATCTGGAGGTGCCAATCATGATCGACATCATTGACAATCTTTTTGAGAATGTTGACAATGGTTTTGTTGGATGCCTTAGCTTGGACATTACCTTGAAGGTAATATGATATAGAAAAATGTTGGGTGATGTTGTATTCAATACATAACTGGTCTATATCTTTGTTCTTGAATGATCCTCCATTATCAGATATAATGTCAGAGGGGATATCATAGAAGTAGATGAGATGGTTGAAGATGAATTTGGAAATTTGGTTTCCAGTCATGTAAGTGAGGGGTATAGCTTCAACCCACTTAGTGAAATATTTGCTGGTGGTAAGGATATGTTTATGGCCATCAAATGAAGTGGGATTAATCTTCCCAATGAGGTCAGGTCCCTATGTATAAAATGGCTATGGTGTCAACATTAGTTTTAGAGTTTTTACTAGGGCATGAATAAAATTATCATGCCATTGACATTTGTCACATTTCTTTACATATATAGTGGTATCTACATCTATTATGAGCCAATAATAACCAGTACACAAGAGCTTTTTGGATAGGATTTCCCTTCTAGAATGGGCTCCACATACTCCTTCATAAACTTCTATTAACACTAGCATAGACTCTACTGAAGTTAAAAAAACAAAGTAGAGTTCCATCAAAACTACAATGGTAAATAGTGGATCCAAGTAAAGTATAATGAGTATAATCATGAATTAATGATTTGGTTTATTTTTTAGATAGGTTAGGTGGGAAAACTTGGTCATGAAGGTAGTTGTAAAGGTCTGAGTACTAGATAGAATTAGGACCAACAATATCATAAATCATGGCAATGATTGAAGGTTCATGAGATGGTACTGATAAATTCTTGATGACGAACAGATACTCTCTAGTTTTAACTATTTTTTGAATCAAAGAGCCAATAGTAGCCATGGCATCTATAGTTATGTTACTAGCCTTTGGTAAATGCTCAAATTGAATGTTGGCAATTTTCCTTTTAAGATTGTCAACCATGGCTTTATATGGAACCAGCTTGTCATCTTTAGTCTGGAAATGATTTGTGACCTAATTGATGATTAACTAAGAATCAACATAAACTTAAAGATGAGATATATTCTAATGCACTACTTGTCAAAGTCCTGTAATAAGTACTTCATACTCAACCATGTTGTTTGTATAAGGAAAGCTGATTTTGAATGATTTAGGGATTAGATCCCCCTATGGTGTAATAAATAATAGGCCTACCCCTGATCCATGCGTAGTGAATGAACCATCAAAATATAGCTTCTAGGGTTGCTCCTCAAGGGGTGTGTCCATGATGGTCATGATGGATTCATTCAGGAATTGAAATGTGAGTGGTTGGGTGTCTGTGAGAGGTGTTTTAACAAGTCAATCTGTAAGAACTTATCCTTTGATTGCCTTTTAATTGACATACTCTATGTCAAACTCACTAAGAAACATGATCCATTTAGCCATTCTAACTTTCAAAGCTATTTTATATATTTGATACTTGAGCGGATCTACTTTTGAAATGACCATAGTTTTATTATTCAATATGTAATGATGTAGTTTATGAGTTGTGAAAACTATGGCTAGACAAGATTTTTCAATAGGTGCATAGTTATGTTCATATGTAACCAAGGTATGACTTAGGTAATATACAACATGATCCTTTCCTTTGTCATCATGTTGAGCCAAGAGTGCCCCCAAAAGTGTTCAACATGATTGTAACAACCTTCTTTTCTTAAAATTTGGGAAAACTCATCTAATTATATATGTATTAATGAAATATATTAACCTTTTAACACTTTCTACCACTCTATGGACGTGCTTAAGACCTTATAATCATCCACTTAGTTGATTATGCATGACAATCATAGAACAAATTGATTGCATGATTCTTGTGACTACAACTTCCATGAATATTACTTTAGAGAATGAATTTGAAATGAGAGGATATCAAGAGATCACTAGAAACATAATAATTAACCTATTATCACCCCTTATAATCACTACTAAATCCTAAAGACTCTGGAAATAATGAAAAAAGTACCTACAACAAAAAATGGTGCTTCTCTTACAACATTTATGTATTTAACCTATCCAAACACCTTGAAACATGAAAGAAATAATGGGGATCATTTGAGGAGGGATTAAACATCGTCTAGAAAAAACATCATCAAGTCAATTTTAAAGACTTTTCCAAATTAAGGAAAAACCTATAGGGTGCACAGACTAACAAGAAAATTGGATAGGTCAACTTCTTAGGAATGGTTCATAAACCATAGACCACCATTACTCTACAAAAAAATATCAAATGGAGGTTTATTGAGTGTAAAAGACACCCCTAAGATAATTTTTCTTGAAACCTCTCATGTTGACCATACTAAAAACAAACCTAAAGACCATTTTTGCTTGCCAAGCCTAATGGAAGGAGAGAGAAGTGGTTTTATTCATTTATTAGATTAGGATCAAACTGATCACTATAACAAGTGTGTACAATACCAAGGGACACTCTTTAAATTTCCTCAGCTATGGGAGGCCATACAAGTATGTACATCTCATTAAATGCTCATGTTTTTCAAGAAAACTACCCTTTTTCTAAGGAACCTACCATTTTTTATTTATAAAAAGTTAATTTAGGATTATGAGGACACATGGGGTGTGACATCTCCTTTTTTAATCTTCACATTTCCCTAGGAGGCTCTACAAGTCATTAAATGCCCCTTTTTGACCCTCAAAATGATACATTGGCTAATTTGACTAATGACCAAGGCTAATGAAATATGTAATAACATTAAAATATATATAATACCCCATATTACATAATATTATACCCCCAAAAACATCTAAAACTCAAGTTTTTAACTATAGGGGTCCTAATTTGACCTCTAGGGTCAAATTTGGTCAACAAGTTCCCAACTTCAAAAGGGTTATTATCAAACATTTATTATACATCCAATCATTCTTAGACTTAATAAATTAATATTCATTCACCTTACCAATCACATTTACTCCTTCATTACATACTAACTAAGTGAAAACTAGGGTTTAACTATGTTAATAGGGTTTCCTAATAATCTGTTTGCACTTCCAAACAATTATAAGAATTCAATTTTTATTCTTAAGGATTTTCCACCTTAATTAATACTAATACTCTACTAACCCAATGGCAATTCACATTATCTCAAACATATACTCTCATTTCTTGGCATATGACTATGTAAGCAGGGTTTTCTGACTATATACCTAGGGTTCTATTTGTGTGGAATGTATATTGACTTTTACCATTAACTTGAATTTAAACCAATTAATATATCATCTCATCTAGCATACTCTTCTCTATATATCATTATCTCAACACATCCATAGTTTATACTTCAATAACACCCACTTACCTTCTTTCTTTGACTGCCATAGGCGTGTATAGGGTTTTAGGATAGAGATGTCCTTTACATGAGTTTTATTCATTCCAAAATGCTTTAATCAATAACCATAAGGTCTATATGATTCCAAAAAATTCAAGAAATAATGTACAATGGTAATACTTTTCTTAACAACCTAGAAAAGTTATCCAAATCCTCCTCTTCTTGACTGTAACCATGCAGTTTTTCTCAAACCTATAACCAACACACATGATCACATATACATAGCCTCAAGGGATTTTCAATGTAACATAAAAGCAATAAAAATTCAATACCATTCAAAAGTAGAGTGAACAGACACATTAATTCTCTTTGTTATTCATATGTAGCATCAAATATTAAATCTGTAATCCATGAATGGACTTTGTCAACTTTCTTAGAGAGTTACATTCTTTCTTTCTTTTGTTTCTTCTCTATCCTTCTCAAATATCTCTCTCTCTCCCCCTTCCTTCCACTCTCCTCTCATCCTACAACTACCATTCTCATGCCATATCTATGTTAGTTTTGGTAGTTACAACTAAAACTCTCTTACATTAGCCAATCTCAACGTATGAGTGGAAGTTACCTTAGTCAAAATGACTCTTGATTTCCACCACATTAATTAATTAAACATAAAATGTATTCACACCTTATTTTCATGACTCCTTTTACCCTTGAACCAGCATTATCTCACTTATTCACTTCCTACCATGTCCATGGTTCTTTTAAGCTTAGTTCTAGGATTTGAATTTTGAAATTGTCACTTTTGGAGGGAAAACTCCAAGAACCTATAAAACTCACTCATAATGACTCTAAAGACACAAATGGACCCTATAAGATCCTTCACACACACTTATACTCCAAAATATACCAACTATGACTCCTAACTAGCACATGAATCCTTAACAACTAAAAATGACATTTGCTTGCTAGATGTTCCTATATCATTATAAGAGAAAATATAATGAAATTAAGAATGAAGCTAATATTATAGTTAATTTTATCTCACAACCAATGTAAAATCTTTTATTACAAGCTCAACCAAGGAGGAAATTATCAAGGTTACCATCACCTCCTCATGTATTATTTCAAAATCTACTTTAATGAAATATCGTCTCTCTTTCTCCACTAATGGAAGTAGACATGTCTGAAACACAATCTTAAAATTTTATACCAATACATATTATGACTATCATAAATATATTGGACATTACAAAAATAATTGTTTCAAACTTAAGTAAAAAATTCATTATCTCATTGATGAGAATATTATTGATATTGACACACCTATTGAAGAGGCTAAGCCAGAAGAAAATGATAATTCAAAGCTTAAAAAATATAAATATCCTTTTATACATCATGATGCAATAAATAATAAGGATAATTTTGAAGTAAATTAGGCATATTATGCTGAACCTCCTCCTTCTACACATGGGCATCCACTTGATAACATCATTGGTACAATTATAATAAAAATAAACATCATGTCTTATGATTACATTTAATTATATTAAAGTTGTTGATTATTATTTAAATAGACATGCACTCTTTATTAGAACATACCTGACAAACAATCCATACATAGTGTTATGATATACAATGGATAAAGAAAAAAATGTGTGTACCATAACACTCCTCTAATCTCTTAGTTATATAGAGGAAGATTTATAGGATACATCTAGAGTTATCAAAGCATTTTATGGTCATACACAAGATACTCTTGGGAATATATTACTATCTTTACAAGTGGGACCTCTCATATTTCCCACTCCATTCTTATTTATACCAAACACAAGGTTTTTTGATATGTTATTAGGATGCCCTTGGATAAAAAATATTAGAGCAATACTTTCTATAGTCCATAGATGTCTCAAATATATTCATGGTAATAAAGTGGTCAAATTTCCAATAATCCAATATGGATATACTTTATAACCAATGATATTTACTCTTATAAAACAATTGGAGGGCACATACATCGAGCAACATGGCAATGAAATATTCTACATAATAATTCAAGAACATGGTCTAAATTTTTAAAATCATCTTAAAAAATCAATTTCTCCATCTATTTATGATCATGATCTAGTTATAGTTGAGCATATTATATAATCAATTGCTCCATCTACTTATGAACATGATACAACTACACATGATTATCATCACTTAATTCTAAATAGTGTGGTACATTCTCATAAGCAAAAAGTGGCACCTAAAAATAGGTCTTTATCTCCTATGAAACAACATGTTATTTAGAGAGCTTCACCATAAGTACATGAAATTACATATTATTATATTAGACATGAGGATATATGGGTACATAAGCAGTGACTTAGATGGTTATATTACCACATATGTTTCTTATTTAGATTTAGAGATATTTAGATTTAACACTTCATCTTCACAAGAATTCACTCCTTCATGTCATGCCATGGATTATGCATGCATGCCTCTCATTAAAAACATAATTGGTTAAATACTTTCACTTTCTTTGGTACATAATGTATTTGATTTTACTTCATTGATACTTCTTCTATACCTCATTCGAGCATTATTCTAGCCTTTGGCTTTATCTTCACTTTGGGAACTTTCCCTCTTGGTTATAAAATTGATTTGAATAATCAAAACCAATTATCCTATAATGGTTGCAATAAACATTATTTATGATAGTCTAATTTCTTATTATGTCATATCTATCATGTTATGGCTCCATTTACATTTACCTAATCACATCTATCTACTCCTACATTCTCCATGAGCATACATAATTCTTGCTCAATGGGGATAATTACATTCTTATCTATAGCAATCATATGTGCAACATTCGTTAGGACCCCATTTGGGTTACATAAAATTACAAAAAAAAATTTAAGCCCAAATGGATTATTTATAAAATCATCCATAACTATCTATAAAATTATTATTTGACAAATAAATGTATCAACCCACTAGTCAATAAAATGATCCATTTAGTTTTAAAATAGCCTATAACATATTACAAAATGAATAATTATGATAAATGAATAGTGGAAAGATCCAAGTACATCAAATCACTCATATAATCCATAATACAATTATAAATAAGCATACAACTACTATTGTCATAATATTTAAAATTAATTACAAATATCACAACCACTATTGTGCTAAATAGCTATCAAATAATAATGTGCTACATATTACATTTTAGTAAAAATTACAATACAGCATGTACAATAGTATAAATTAGCCTCTCAAATAACTCAGTGATCCATATATAGCCATGAGTATGATCATAAATCATTGAATAGCTCAATAGAGGGAGAGCATCCTCTGAGTGTTTACCTCCAACCATAGACTAGTGGTCTCCTGCACACCTCCCACTAGGATTGGTCCTTCCCTTCACTAAGGGGAAGCTAATAATAGTTAATATATCAAAAAATCAATTACAAACCATGTGTGTACAACCACTAATACATGTAATAGTCACATAGACCATGAAAACTAATCCTCTATCTAATATAACATCAACAAACACATGTAAACTAAAAAGTAAAATGGAAGTACAATGTCTCATCTATAATATTACTTTTCCCAAAGTTTTCATTATATAAATCATATGTCATATGGATCCATGTCAATTCCACTCACATAAATCTTTGTTAATGATCTATCAAATGATATCAGGGGATATATATATACGTGTTAAAAAAATGACACCCTCATATATCCATCACCTATTTTTGATAAAGTAAGGCAGCAGACCAGGGGCCAAACCCTTTATAGAGAAAAAAGATAAGAAGGTGTCTATTGGTACTTTGCTAGTGCAGTCTCTTCTCAGAAGGAATATATCCATCACCTGTTATCATTTGATGCATGCCTAGTAATTTTCATACATAACTTCAAGGCATAATAAATACATATTACATCATACACCATTCTAATAATAATGTAAGGTACAAAAAATAATTATTCAATAATATATTTGTTTCAACTCATGAAATTCATATATAGGTTCTGCTACATTCAAATTGGAAATGTATAAAGGCTAGAGTAAGAATTCAAGAACACTATATCCATACAACATATCTATCTTTAAACACAATTCATATATATCTGATGGTATAAATATCAGTCAACACTATAAACCAATGAGTCTTAAATGTCTCATAACGATAGGTTTATTATATACTTAAGTGATAGTTTTATCCATTCTAATCATGTTCCATATTTTCCTTAAAATAAGAACTTTTCCTATTTTAACTAATACCCAAGTACCACCTATATATGTTTTATTTACCAGATTTGTTGTAATGATTATAAATATATCAAGGGACCATTCTAAATAATATAGCTCAAACAAAATTTAAATATATTATGAACACAAAATAGTTCCCTAAGATATTATATATACCTTACATGACCAACATGTTCTATTACATGAGGAAGTCTCATAATTTAATTGATATAAAATTATAGTTTTTCAAAATCATCAAAAAAGAGATAAATATATGCTCAAGTTTAATATATCAGGATATGTTTCTACCATATATTTATAAACATGGTTATATGTATATATAAATATATATACATATAAATATATCCATTTATGAATATAAATAAAATAGTTTCCCCAAAACCAACATTTTCAAATGTATATGCATAGATTTCTTTACTCAAATAGCTAATATACAAGTCTGTAACATTCTCATTATAACTTATGACTATACTAGTTCATCTTAACTAAAACCAATACAAGATCATTTTTAATATATTATTGTTTTCTTTACCTCTTCATTGTATTCATGGTTAAATGTATCCATTTACCATGTAGGAAAATATTAATAGCAATGTAAAAATGTTCTACTAATTATTGACTAATTTTAACCCCCAATGTCAAAATGTCAAACCCTATAGGAAAAAGCTTGATTTTCATGTTTCATTAAACTTTTACCTAATATTTTCAAGCCTTATGTTGTCTCTAAAAGGTCTTTCTAAATCCTTATTAACATTATTTAAGGTAAATCTAGAGAAATTAAGGTAACAGTTATTCTTGTCTTCTACTAGCATAGTTATGTCATGGTGAGAAAGAAGTGAGTCCAAGAGGTGTAAAAGGTAATTAGGTTTATATTAAATTAAACTTACCACCTAATCAACTTGTATAAACATTTTATTTTTATTTGGAAAGTTTAAGGTTCTTTTGTAAACTTTAAGTAAAGTTTTATAAGGAAAATGTGAATTTTAACTAACTCCATGTATTCCAAATCTTAAAAAAGTGAATATCCATAAAGATACATTGTCAAAAGTTATTGGAGGACTTATATAACTACCATGTACATCAAAAATGTTAGACCACTTTAGTTTTGTAGGAAATCACTTCAAAAGGGTAGTTTAGGCACTTATACAAACTAAGAAAGGTCCACTTTTAGGTGAAAACATTTTGAAAGTGCATATTTAGGTTATACATGTCATATAAATTATTTTTGTAAGGTAAAAGTATCAATATTGAAAAAAAAATTTCAAAACCTCCATTGCCATCTTCACAAGCTAGCAAGGGCCAACTTCAAGTGCTCATTCCATATAATACGGTGAGATTCAGGGGATAATATTTTTTCCAAATGAGGGTGTCCTAATTATATTTAGATTCATGTAAATATTCATCATATTTGTGGCCTAAGATTTATGAATAATCACTAAGATTGTAAAGTGGTCTAAAACTGCTAGTCAACTCCAAAAGATCATTGTTTTTCCTCAAAATGGTAGTTTGAGGATGGTTGAATGCATGAGATAAATTTTAAAAGGATATATGGGATGTATGAAAACATATCCCATGATTTTATAATCCCTACTTGGCATGTGTGGGCTCAGCTTGGCAATAAATCTCTTCTTTTGCATAGTTTACAAAGTAGATGTCATGGTTTCTTATTCATTACAGGTTTTAAAAATTTGAGAGGATTAAATTAAGGTTTATCATCATGTTTTAAGTCTTATCAATTCAATAATAGGTCCATAAATGTCTCCATTGTCTACTCCAACTGTAGACACCAAAATAGTGTCAACCCCCCTTGGTCCCTTTCTAACTTCAACATGCCTAAACTATACTTTATTAATTTAAAATACTTATTTTAAATTAATAATCCCCCCTAGACACCTCACCTTAGATTCCTAGCTCTTAGGCCATTTATCACCCTATGACTAATCATAATTACCTAAGACCTATTTCAACTCTCCCACTCATCCCCACGCCTAATAAATCTGCCTTTGGACCGTTCACCAATGGCAGCTAAACTTAGCAAATGGAGGAATGGGCAAAAGGCTAAAAATAGCCTTTTTACCCATTCCCTAGCTATCGACGTTGGTCAACTATCGACTGACACTGGCGGTATAGCCAACGTCAGTTGCTTAAAACTAAATTCTAACCTTGGCTACACCCCCGAATGCGAATTCTGTGACCCTCAAACGTGAATTCTCTTGCTCCTAGGATCTAAATTCTCTTGTTCCTTGACTCCTTGCATATCAAAGACAAGCTTTAGGATGAGGCATCAGCATTCTATCATCACTCTCTAGGCTAAGAAACTCTGCAGAATTCACTCCACACCAGGTTTAAACGTTGCATGAGGTCTCCTACATCAGCCATAACAGGAACAAGTCTTCTACACTTTTGATTCTCCACCAAGAGCTAAGTATTATTCTGGTTTAAATTTCAGTATTTTCAAAATGCATTGGTGATTAGTCCATTGAATATTATTGAGTACTATTGATAGACAACCCGACTTTCTTCCCAGAGCCTTCCTCTCATTCTTATTCTCTTTCCACCCCTGTCCCCTACCTTAGTCCTTTTCTAGACCATATTCACTGTCCTGCATCCCTGCACAAACCATAAAACTCTCAGACTCCTTCCAGACCCCTCTGTTGACCACAAACCTATCCAAAACTCACCCAAGGCCATTGCCCTGACCGACATCGACCATTGCCCTTACCGACGTCAGCAACATAACTGATGTCGGTAACTTTACCAACCGATGTCAGTAGGAATACCGACATCGATGACTGTGGAATACTGATTACAGGATTTAGGTACGCATCATCTATTTCTCCTTCTTTAAGTCTTCCATTATTTCTTTCCATTACGACATTCTTTTTATCAACTAGTGGACTGTCATCCCTTCAGGAAGCCTTTGCACTTCTGGGACCGAGCATATCACTTGGCAGTCCACCATATCTGTCTCTAACATTTTTATTTGTTAGGTTTTCTTCTTATCTACAGGTGTCATCCTCCATAGCCAAAGAGGAGCTCCTTCAACATCTGGATATGGTGTGCAGCTTCATCCTGGTACATACAAACCCCTGACCATTTAACTTTAGTTTCTTCTTTCTTCTGAATGTGAAAAGCAAAAAAATGAGTTAGAAACATTCTGGCACACCCGATGGACCTAAAGTTTTCCTTGGGTTCATTTATTTTTCTTCTAAAGGCAAACTTTCATATAGGTGCATTAGGAAAATTTCTCTTCTTGCATCCTTCTTCTTTCTTTCTCTTTCAAAAAGACACCATTAGCACAAGTTAAAAAGAACTTTTTCTTCTTGTCACTTCTTTTTTGCATCTTAGAGTAGTGAAATTCATGCTCTTAACCTTTTCCTAATTGTTTGCATCCGAACAAAAACATTTCAATTTGGGCTAAAATCTATTGCATTTCATTCCTGCTTGAATGCATAGTTAGCCTTCACACTTAGTAATTAAAAATGCATTATGAATAAATTATAGTGCACATATGTTACACATCCAGACCACATTCACAACATCAAACATCTAAACATACCTAAGACAAGGCCCGACTAGGATTTCATCACCCAGCAAATACCTTACCCTTCCTGGCAATCCTACTTGGACTTCACTACCAAGGGGAGAACCCACTTTGTTCTCTGGCAGAGTATAAACTATAGGGGAAGTATATATTGGCTAAGCGACCTAGCTTGACTCTAGGCTCGTGAAGTGAGGGGAGCAAGCCCCTAGCACCAAGCCATGTATAGAACCTAACATAGACTTTTGAGCACCAAAACATAACCCGAAACCAACCTTAGACTGCCTCTTTTAAGACCCATTCTAAAAGCCCAACTTCCCAAACATATTCTTCTAAGGCATAAGCCACCACAACTCTAAAAATTTATTCTCAGGAATTTACATTTAGTGATTGCTTGCCATCATTTATTTTTCTATCTGTATCTAATTTTTTGAGCTGGTGAGGTCACATTCTGAGATCTAAAAACAACTCAGACTTTCTTCTTTCTTTTAAAAACTTTCAACTTTTTGAGTTTTTGGAAATACACAGTAACCAACATCAATTTTTCCATTGACGTCGGCAACTATATTCACTGACATCAGTTATCTGACCAACATCGGCAACTTACTTCACCGACATTAGTTTTTCTACCGATGTCGGTCACTATCAAAAAAAAAATTCTTCTCAAACAGCAAGCTAAAAACCTAACCTTTTTTCTATTAAAAACAAATTTTGGTTTTTTGAGGCTGAAACATACAGTTTTTAAAACCTAAATCTATTTTGCCTTGGATGGTTTTGACACGTAATCAAACCAAAACTCTTGTTGACCACGTAAGGCAACAACCACTCCCACCTTCTCCTTCTATATCAAGTCCCCAAATAGAGTATAATTCAGAAACTAAACGTACTCCTATCCAACCAACCCTAACTCAACCCCCTATTATTCTCGAAGGGGACCAAGACTTTGAAAGGTTCCTTGACCTCAATGTCAAGGCTCTTCAGCACTATCTCATGAGAAGTCAAACGTGAGATCCTTCAGGCAACCTAGTTTATGGGATGCCAACTTCCTTAGTTGAAACGGCAATCATATCAACAACCTCCATAACCCAACCCATGGTCACCTAGGCCATTTTATTAACTAACAACTTGACCATGACCAATCTTCAAAGTGTGGCCTCTCCTTCTGTTTCTAGACCTACCTCCTTTGGGGTTCCTGTACCCCCTCAACCACAAACCATTTAACAAAGTTTTACACCATTCCAGAACTTAATTATTTCCATCCCACCTACTCTTAAACCCATAAATACAAGAGTGACTACCTATCCTTCAGCTAGTGTTGCCACCATCCAACCACCTTTGGTGACATCAAGTCAAGTTGTGCCCTCTAGCTTCATGACACAACCACCCTTGACTTCAACATCAGTCCCTATGACTAGTTACCAATATGTTGCGGCTATATAAGTGCAACGAACTATGCCATATGCTCCACCTAACACCTTCTAAATGCCTTATAACCTAGGGGTTGCCCCACCTGCAAATCCATCAACTAATCTAATCAAGATGTTGATGGATAAGGTGTTTAATCTTGAGACATCCATTTCGGGTTTAAAAAATGTTCTCTCATATGAACAAATTTGTAATGAACCTATTCATCCTTCAGTCCCAATCTGACCATATCCTAGTCAGTGGGAACTTCCCAAGTTTACTTGTTTTTAGAGTAAAGAGGACCCACAACAACATCTACGAGCGTTTAGACACACTTGTTACCTTATATCACACGATGATGCGTTATTACTTCACACGTTTCCCATGTCACTTTTTGGCACCACCCTTGACTGGTATAGTTCTATTACTAGTCACTCTCTCTTTACCTTCACTCAACTCACCCAACTATTCCTCGACCACTTCTCAATCAACATCACTAAAAAGGTCTCCATTACAGACCTATATTCTATCAAATAATTTGACGATGAGTTAATAGCTGACTTCGTTGCCTGTTGGAGAGGTTTGATTAACCAACTCTCCTTTTCTTTACCTCAAACTGAGCTCATCGAGCTCTTTTCAAGAGCATGTGCCAAGCACATCTCATCCACTTTATGGGTCCAAACATTTTGCACATTTGATGAAGCTTTCACCATGACCAAGAAGCTTGAACTCCATGCTGTCGAAGAAGATTAGGTCAAATTGCGTAGCATGAATACCAATGCAAAATCTAATGACCCCTCTTCTTCTAGACCTTCTTCTTCCCATTCTAAGTCTAAAGCATCAGTGAACGTTGTGGTGCTTAGGCCATCTTCTTCGACTACAACTAACCAATCTCAACCCTCTACATCATAATACTTCACAAGACAATTCCAACAATGGAATATACAGTGTCAATACACTCCAATAGGAGAATCATATGCTTTCGTGTTGGATGAACTAGTCAAGTAGGGGGTCCTCAATCTCCCTCAAATTTGACCACCTCAATTTTACCCCTCAAAAGCCATCCCTGCATGGTACAGGGAAAATGACTTTTGTAAATATCATCGTGTCAAAGGTCATGACACAGACAACTGTAAAACCTTCAAAAACATTATTCAAGACATGCTAGATAAGGGGGATCTTGTTTTGGATAACCCAAATGCGCTAGCTAACCACAACATAGATATCTTTAGACAACCATTCCCTAACCATCCCCCAAATTAGAATGACATTCAGACCATAGTTGATGACCTTCAAGAGCATAATATATGCATGGTTGACATGGTTTCTAACCAACTTCTCCCACAGTTTGAAGAGGTTAGTCAACCTATTTGTCTATCACAGGTTGAAGAGCCTTCTTCTCCTATTTTCCCACCATGGGTAGAAGAGCCTTCTTCTCCTATTTATCCATCACGGGTAGAAGAGCCTTCTTCTCCTATTTGTCCATCATAGGTAGAAGAGCCTTCTTCTCCTATTTGTCCACTATAGGAAGAAGAGCCTTCTTCTCTTATTTGTCCTCCACTGATGGAGGATAGTCCTCCATCCAACCCCCTTTCACACATAAGAGAGTCTACTTTAACTTCTCCCATATTTGAGGATGCCTTGATGGTACCAATGCCAGTGGCCTCGCCCTCATCCTTCTTATCACCTAAACCCTCATAAGCAAACACCATACCAACACCGGTTAAATCCCTCAGTGTTTGCCCCATATCTACCCTCAGTGTTTGCCCCATATATAACCTCACTCACCCACAAGTGAAGGTAGATTTGAATCTCACCCCCCATAATAGTAGTCCTCACACCGTATTAAAGAAGGCTACTAAACCACATTGGAGCACTCCTCCCCCACCTTCACCATTACCCTCAATCTCGGGTCCACATCCTTTTACTTCAAAAGGAGTGCTCCCTATTTCAACACCTCACAAAAATGAATTGCCTCCATTACTCCCTTTACCCATCAAACATATATTTCCTTCAAAACATCCAACACCTCTCACCACAAAAGTGCCATCTACACATGTGGTCACACCACCAAACAAAAATTTGGTATGAAACACTCCTCTAACAACTCCTAAATAGAAGTTGTCATCTCCTACTACAACAAAAAATGCAGACCCGTTAGCAGGTTCCTATACTTTGGTGTTACGACAATTGTTGCAGTCTTCTCGCATCAACCTCCCACCTCTTAAACCATACCAACCTCTCAGACCAAAACCATCTTGGTTTGATGACACCCAAATTTTTGCGTATCATCACACACCTAGACATGGCACTGAGTGTTGCTGTGCTCTTAAGGTTGTCATTCCTCAACACTTGAAAAAGGACACCCTTTTCATTAAGGATCCTCTTGACCACACTTTATAAAAACCACCGACACTATCCCATGTCTATCACACCTCTTCACCTTCACACTCATCAACTCTCAGATCAAAACCATCTTGGTTCAATGACACTAAATTTTGTGTATATCATCGCACACCTGGACATGACACTGAGCGTTGCTACGCTATTAAGGCTGTCATTCATCAACACCTAAAAAAGGACACCTTTTTCATTAAGGATCCTCTTGGCCACCCTTCCAACAAACCATCGACACCATCACACGCCTCTCAAGCCTCATCACCTAAATCGAGATCTCAATGCAAGACTATGGTCCCTCTACCACCTTCAACCCCTTTATTCAAAATCAACACTATCAATGTGGCCAACATGTCACAAACCATGAAGGATAAAGGGAAAGAGAAGGTTTCTCTCCCTTAAATATATCCATTTGTCAAGCCTCCTCAACCATCAAAACCCAAGATTTCAATCTTGGGCACATCTCAACCAACTTTTTCAAAACTAATTCATGACTTCATGGTGAAAAAACTTCACCAAAATCGTGTGAAGACATCTTTGTATGACCTCATACAAAGCTCTCCACAACATCACCAAGCTTCAATCAAAGCTTTACAGACAGTGGAGGTCCAACCTGAAGACCCCCAACCACTAGCTTCTTTAATCAAAACATTACCAACCATTGCCTCTGTCACTATCCCTAATTCTGAGATTCCAAACTCCAACCTGAAAGATCAGGATCTCACCCTCTATAACTAAGCCTATCAAGCAAAACTTCACAGGATTCATCCTCATGTTGCACTCCTTGACAAAGAGGAGCTTCATCATCTTCTCTCCATCTCATTTATCCAATCCACTGATTATCTGTAATGGGTATCAAACATTGTCCCTGTCATAAAACAACTAGGGAAATTCAACTTTATACTGACTATCATGACCTCAACCAAGCATTGACCAAACATCAACCAACCAAGCATCGACCAAATATCAATCAACCAAGCATCGACCAAACATCAACCAACCAAGCATCAACCAACATGTGACCAATATGGAAAGAAGCAAATGGGGCAAGTTTGCTCCTAATTGACTCAGACCTTATCATAATGCACATGCATGGATTAGGCACTTATCATCTGTCTTCTTTTGAAGGCTAACCAGAACTTGAGCCCCTTTATGCCTTACATCTACGACCATTCTACTATTAATCAAGTAATCATTCACTTGATGTTTAACTTGAGCTCGTCCCTTGAGCAACCCCTGTCATCCTCATTCATATTCCCTTCTTTTCCCCCTTACATTAGTTAACCCTTGTGGCATTAATGCTTTGTCTTAATAAAAAGGTAAACCCCCAAACCTCTATAGTCAAGTCCATGACCAAAAGTTCAGTCAAAAGCAAAAAAAAAATATAAAACTGGGATTGCTTATTCAAAGGTCATAAAACTATAAATGTAGACTGCTCCCTCAAAGGACAGCTACATCATTGCTGTAATTGATAGACTGCTCCCTTGAAGGACAGATATTCAAAGACATTCAACCATACAAAGCAAAATATAGACCAATCCCTCAAAGGATGGCTATGCCCAAATCTTGCTACAAACAGCACTCTCTCCAAAGCTTCTCACATCGATTAGCTTCAGATATGACCATAAAACAAAACAACATCCCCACATAGACTTCCTGCATTGATCAGTCTACCAAAAAAAATGACTGACAAACTATTAAGTCATGGACTTGCCTATAGTCGTTCTCAGGGTCACCTATAAAAGGGGCAAAGTTATCCTTGCTAAAAAAGGGTTACGCTATCCTCACACCTCACATAATCAAACCTATTACCCCAACATAACAAAAGGATTTTGAGCTCACTTAACGTCAAGTGATTCAAATACTTTTCTAACATAAACCAATGGTCAACGACGTAATGCATGAATGGGGTTTTTGTTTGCAATAACCCTATCTATGATATCATTATGGTCCTTGTCAATGAAAGAGCAACGTGCCTTTCACTTCTTACACACTTTGGTCACATACAACCAAACCAAACCAACCAAACATTTTTTAGACCACTAATATTATCATAGCCTATTCACACTAGTTTCTATGGAAACCAATACACATGGAAACTATTGACCACACAAATTATGTCAAGCATAAACCATTACTTGTTGAAGCATAAACATACTCATTTCATTTTTAGCATACATCCATCACTAATATGGAAACTTGTTAGGGATGAAAAACCACATAACCTATGTTACAGAATACACCATCACATAATATGGAAAAGGCTATAACGTCATCATACACTCATCATTTCAAGCATGTACCATTAGACATATGGGAAGTGCTAAACCATTAGCATGACCAAACCAACTATTGACCTCTTTAACCCTTCCTCCCTTCTTGGGAGAACTACATTGGCTTGAGGCCCTTCAAACAGGGGTTATGTAGGCAGCACTCAGTTGACATGATGTCTTCTGGGGTTAGCTCGGCCACAATCGTTTGTCCATCTATCTGATGGACCAACCATATTACCTTTAACCATGACTTAACCTCATCCAACCCACATCCATAACCGACCCTCTTCTTCCCTTTTAGGGAGAACTACATTGGCCTGAGGCCCTTCAAACATGGGCTATGTAGGTAGCACACAGTTGACATGGGGCCTTCTAAGGTTAGCTCGACCATTCCTTCGTCCATCCATCTAATGAACCAACTATCTCTACCAACCCAAAATCATGACCAAACAACCAGCCCTGAAACTGCATGAGTTACCTAAACTTCTCATGGGGCACATTAGAGATCACATACATCTCTCTGACCACAACACCCGCCACTTGAGATCATACCATGACTCAACCCGACTCGACAAACAACCTTGGAGATTATGACTATCTCCTCAGACCACGACCATTTTTGAGACAACTCTATCTTATTTGTTTTGATTGCATGTATGCTACCTCACGAGTAAATAGCAAAATTGTATGCAACCCACATTACGACCCTCACAAGTATCGAATCATGCTCCAGTTGATCCCCACTACTTGTGACATTTTCGTGTTTTCTAGGATCACTTCTTGAGCTCAGGATACTTAGAACACAACAACCATTGGAGCTATAGCTTTGATCATTTAACCTAATCAACTATGACTAAATACTGGGGCTTGGTTATTTTGATTTTAGCACTCCTTGACCTTTGACTGTGACAATTTGACCTATCTATCACGTGAAGTGGTATACACGCAATCCCAACTATTACAGCGTTCACACTCCAACTTCACCATATCCATCCACTCTCTATCAAATCAACACCTGATATCAGGTTACCTTCCCTTGACTCCCACTTTGAGGGGGAATACCTCATCCCTTACTGGGGCAACCTACACCTTATCCCATATCTGGGGCAACCTACACCTTATCCCATACTTGGGGCAACTTACTCTTATTTTTGTCTTGCAGTTCATCAGAACAACCAACAAGACAAAAATGACCTTATCCTATACCTGGGGAAAATTACTCGTATTTTTGTCTTACAGGTCGTTAGAACAACCAACAAGACAAAAAGGGGCAAATGTAGACACCAAAATAGTGTCAACCCCCCCTTGGTCCCTTTCTAACTTCAACATGCCTAACCTATACTTTATTAATTTAAAATACTTATTTTAAATTAATAATCCCCCCTAGACACCTCACCTTGGATTCCTAGCTCTTAGGCCATTTATCACCCTATGACTAATCATAATTACCTAAGACCTATTTCAACTCTCCCACTCACCCCCATGCCTAATAAATCTACCTTTAGACCGTTCACCAACGGTAGATGGAGGAATGGGCAAAAGGCTAAAAATAGCCTTTTTACCCATTCCCTAGCCACTGATGTCAGTCAATCGTCGGTCGACATCGGTGGTATAGCCGATGTCGATTACTTAAAACTAAATTCTAACCTCAGTTGTACCCCCGAATGCGAATTATGTGACCCCCAAACGTGAATTCTCTTACTCCTGGGATCCAAATTCTCTTGCTCCTCGACTCCTTGCATATCAAAGGTAGGCTTTATGATGAGGCATCAACATTCTATCATCACTCTCCAGGCTAAGAAACTCTGTAAAATTCACTCCACACCAGGTTGAAACATTACATGAGGTCTCCTACATCAGCCATAACAGGAACAAGTCTTCTACACTTCTGATTCTCCACCAAGAGCTAAGTATTATTCTGGTTTATATTTCAATATTTTTAGAATGCATTGGTGATTAGTCCATTGAATATTCTTGAGTACTATTGATAGACAACCCAAATTTCTTCCTGGAGCCTTCCTCTCATTCTTATTCTCTTTCCACCCATGTCCCCTACCTTAGTCCTTTTCTAGACCATATTCACTGTCCTGCATCCCTGCACAAACCATAAAACTCTCAGACTCCTTCCAGACGCCTCTGTCGACCATAAACCTATCCGAAACTCACCCAAGGCCATTGCCTTGACCGACATCAACCATTTCCCTTATCGACATCATCATCATAACCGATGTCAGTAACTTTACCAACCGACGCTGGCAGGACTACTGACATCGGTGACTGTGGAAGACTGATTGCAGGATTCAGGTACGCATTATCTATTTCTCCTTCTTTAAGTCTTCCATTATTTCTTTCCATTACAAAATTATTTTTATCAATTAGTGGACTGTCATCCCTCCAGGAAGCCTTTGCACTTCTGGGACCGAGCATATCGCTTGGCATTCCACCATATCTATCTCTAAATTTTTATTTGTTAGGTTTTCTTCTTATCTACAGGTGTCATCCTCCACAGCCAAAGAGGAGCTTCTTCAACATCTAGATACGGTGCACAGCTTCATCTGGGTATGTACAAACCCTTGACCATTTAACTTAAGTTTCTTATTTCTTTTGAATGTGAAAAGTAAAAAAATGAGTTAGAAACACCAACACCACCACCTCCAAAAAACATGCAATATTCTTGGTTTGAGACTATCATGGGTATGCCTATAGAAAAATGGTTTTAAGGGGATTTTGTTGCATCATCAATTTTTTATGATGGTATTTACAACATGATAAATGTGGTAATCAATGTAGGTATGTTCTTAGAACTTGAGATGATCAAATTTATACCAAGTAGAGATCAAAACATGAGGAATGCAGACTTACAGGTTTGCAGACCTGAAGGTATGCATTTTAGGATAAATTATTCCTAAATGTACATCAATTTTGGTTGAACACATAAAAAATAAAACCAATGTATTATATATAAATTTTTAATATTCCAAGATGAGTGGAAGAAGTATGTTTTAAGACTAATACCTAGAAAGCAAGAAGTGAACCTAAACCACTTACAAGTAGAGCCAATGAGAGTATACATGTATAGAGTAAAAGAGAATTCTAGAATACTTACAAAGAGATAGGTTTAAATTTGAAAGAGTATTTAATGGTTTTAAATTATTATCAAGTACTAATAATCTAGCTAAAGAAGGCTAACCTCAAAGCCTAGCAAAATAACTCTCCACCTATAGTCAAGCCCACTTGAAGAGATGCAAACTCATCTTAAGATATTCTAAGGAAAGGAGTAATATTTCAAATAAAATATAAGGTTTATATTAATAAAAGTGTAGATTTAATCGTTGTATAGTTTAATGAGGCTCATGAAAGAGCAATATAGGGTCTCTATTCATGGATAAACTTGAAACTTAACCAACATGCACATACATGCCTACTCAGGAAGTTGATGAGAAAGAGTCTTATGATCATTGGATCATAACTCAAATTTATGTTAAATAAAACAATTAACTATTAGTATTATGAATAAGTAATTTAAATTAGATAAAATGGAGTTCATAAATATCAAGTCAATCAAGATAATAGGCTTAGTTAAAACACTCAGTCAGCATACATAAGACTGTGTTTACGAAACCAAGTAAGCACTAACTGGATGGTGGTTGAATGTTTTCAATAAGGTGATGGAAATTAATGAACACATTTTATGGTTTATAATTATATTTTAGGTTTCCAAATTTATTTATTAATACTAACCATGAATGAGAAGGAAATGCCCTAGGCTTAAAATAGGCATCTATATGCCTGATTGTAGATGGAGGATAACTTGAGTAAAATAATCCTATTTTAGGGTGAATTAAAGGTTTATAAAGTGGAATAAGGTTTAAAAAATAATATTAAAAATTTTAAATGTTAATATTTTTTGATAAATTCATCATGAAGGAGAATCTCACCTTTATTCACAACCAATAACCCATAATTGCCACCTACAAGCCAATTATGAAAAGATAGGGAAGCTAAATGGTGAATGCATTTGACAAGAGACTCAGAATTATATGAAATAATGAAGATCCTATGAATCATGATTTTAATATGCAATAAAATCTCAAAGTTTTAAAAATGGAGAAATTACACACTTATAGTCTAGGCATACATATTAGGCTCCTATAGGCAAGGTCTTCGAGAAGAATGAAAGTATGTATTGAACTATGCATGAATGAGGTGAAAGATTGAAATGGAGGTAGATTTACTTGATAAAATAAGTTTTATGGTATCTCCATTTTACCAATCAATTTCTCTAAAGTTATGAAGAGCTTAACAACTAATTAAGCCTAGTATGCCTAAATGGGCATACACATGCATGTGCATGGAATTTGAAGATAAATTACTTTTTGGAACATTTTTAGGATTGGACACATTAAGGAAGTGAGTGATAATGTTCAAAGATATATGAATGAGTTTTGAACTTAGTAAATTGAGAATAAATCCTAAGAAACAACCCTCTGGGGTCAAACTAGTCTAGTGGCTTACAAATCCTAGACATGTATGTGAGAGGTTTGTTGTTTGTAGACACTTTAATGAGATGAAAAAGAGTAAAAATCATGATAATATGCTAGGAGAGGTGTTAAAAGTCTCATATAGGTGTTTGAATCCAAGATCAAGTAATTTCACATCCTCTATACCCAAATTCTCTCTCTCTCGACATCACAGTTATAGGTCTTCTAGCCTAAGAGACACCATCATGTACGAACATCTCTAAGTAGGTGTATGGAGTTCTTAGATATTAGGGAAATTTTAAGGAGATTGTATACTTGAATTTATTGGGATTGGTTTTGTAATCCAAGATCTTAGGGCTATGAATAATCACTAAGAGATTATGCTCCTTCAAACCTGCCTAATGCCTCCACAATGACTTGATGAAATGGGAAAGGATCTAAATGAATTCAAATGGAATTGTTTATCCAATAAATTGTTAGGGTGATCTTCACAACTATCATGTGAACTAGGAAAAGGTAATGGTTTTCACGTTCAGGGTACAAGATGTATGAATTAGACCTAGAAGTGACTATTATAGTCCTATAAATGGTAATTTTAGAAGTTTTCTCTTAGATTTGAATTGGGTAAGGCCTATAAGGGTCTCATGTAGTTATCTATGACCTTGAATGGACATTTTAGGATGCTTATAAGACCTCATGAAGATGTTTCAAGACACCTAAACACATATATGAGCTGATTTCATCAAAAGCTTTGAGACACCTATTGAAAACATTTTATATACTTTTTCAACATCAACATGGGAGCCTCCAATAGATGAAAGGTGTTATAAAACAAGGGTAGAGATAAAATCAAGATGTATTTGATGATCAATTAGGCCACTTTTCACTTATAGGTAAGCAAGAGGTAAGTTTCAAAAGAGATTGATAAATTACAAGGACAATCAAGTGTAAATAAACCTCTCCTATGCCAACTCTCTTAGAGATCGTGATTGGATGAGGTGACACATGTTGGGAGAGTTAGTAGGATTGTTTCTAACCCCTATCATGTTTAACTTACCTCATGAAGAGTGACATGTGTCCTTGTATCCTCTCCAACATACCTCTCTTATCTCTCTCTCTCACTTTATTCTATATATTTAGCCTTGATAAGCTATGTTTGTATCTTCCACTTGGGCATGGTGAAGCTTTGACCATTTTCAAGACTTTTATAAATGAGAAAAGTCTAGTTTTACCTCTTCTTTTGATTGGTTCTAGTGTGTGTGCATGACTAATAGATATTTTCAAATTATTGGCTTTGATTCCTTAGCATGTTTGTCCTTTTCTTACATTCATATTTAGTTTGAAATTATTTTTTAAGGTGTTTTGAAGTTTTAAGGTTAGGTATGAAGGTTGGGTGAGTTGTATTAGCATTAGTGTCATTTCATGACCTCTTGACTAGTCCTCCTAGCCCAAAAATATTTCACTTCCTCCAAAATGAAGTGTTGATGTAATGAGGTAGATTAGGATTAATTTTTATTATAGGTTAGTCTTATGGTTGAAGTGTAAATGTAGTTTGTTGCTAGTGGTCAAGTATATTTGGTGCATCACCTCAATTAGAGTAGGTTTCTCTCTATTTTCCTATAAAACTGGTAGAGTAGTTTGTGAGCCTAAGTGATACAACAAGGGATGTAGATATTTAATCTAGGGATTCAATCCATATTTAGGCCACCCACATCTTAGGATTGTCTCCATGTTATTCCAAATTTTGAAGGCTTTAACTACCTTCCAAGTGTGCAAATTTGGTTGATAATAGTTTTGGCAAGCCCGATGGGACTAAGGTCCAAATTAGTGGAAGTATTATTGGTATTTTTATTATACATATTAGTATTTGGAAGCATTCAAAACATAAATGGTGAATCCATGCATAATTAACTAGTTTTATCATCCCAGGCATTTATTCAAAGTAAGTTATATTCTCAATTTATTATCTTAATGAGGTTTTTATGGCTGAGTTTGAAGTAGAGTTCAATTTCAAACAAGTTGGTGAAGCATCTAGAGCCTATAGTACTCCTTATAAACCTTACAATGAGCCTTAACAATCCTATAATAAACATTAATAATAACATAATGGTTCATATCATTCCTATAGTACTCCTTACAATCTTCCTTGGTATCCCAACTATATGCCTCAGTAGTCTTATCGAATTATTCAGCCTCCTTATTATCAAGAGTATCACCCTTACCCTCCATATGAGTCATATCATTCATATGAATATCCTACATCATCCCTATATGGATATGATGATGAATATGAATATCCTTTTTTTCAAACCATTTTACCCTCCTCCCCCTCCTCCACTAGCTTCCCCAGATTTTCAAGATGGAATAGATGAGATAGAGAGTAAGTTACTAGAATGTGCAAGAAAATTTTGTTCAAATTCTCAATATAAAGAACCAATTGGGATGTTTTTAGTTGTATCTAATGATCCATTAGAGAGGAATGAGTTGTGTAATTTGGTATTGGAAAAGATGGAGATTTTGGAAAAATAAAAAATGAGTTTGATCAAGTGTTTCAATAATCCCCTTATGTTCCTTATCATCCTTCCTATGCTCTATATCCTCATGAAACCATTCACTATCCTTAATTAGAGACTCCAAGAGAGACAATTTAATCTCCAAAAAAACCTACTAGTTTAAAAGTCCTAAATTGGAACCAAGTAGTTAAGTATTTTGGGAAACAAGAGGAAGAGTGCCTAGATAAGGAAATTGAAGTCAAGAAATAAGACCTTATGCCTATTCAATATCCATTCACCTCTCCTTAAGAACCTTTGGATTTTATATCTTGGAAGTATATTAAAGAAGATATCCAAAACAAGAAATAGGTCCTAGTTGAGAAGGTTGGAAATTGAGTTACAGCTAAGAATGAAACTCAAGAAGACTATGATAAGGATGAGGTGGTTGATGAAGAGAATGAGGCACTCATAGTCCAATTAGACTTGATTTCTCTCCAAGAGTTCTTATAAGAATCCACCATCCCCAAGGCCTCAAGTTACAAGAATGTTTCCTCAATTCCTAAGTCAATTATTGAGCCACAAACCATACTTCATACCCCCTTTCAAACTAATGAGCATACCTATTATCCTCCCACCATCTCTCTTCTTGAGGAATAACTTATCCTATGGGAGGTAAGTGAAGAATAAAGGGTTGTATTTGTAGTTGATGAAGATACTTCAACTAATCTTGATGAGGAGATTTTCATTGGCACTCCACTTGGGGAAGAAATAGGCAATTTTGTTTTCAAGGATGATCAAGAATGTGAGTTTGATGGAGTGTAAATTAACAAAATAATCTTATAACTATGTTATTGAGGTTATATCTCTTCAAGAAAGATGTCAAGAGAAGGATAAAGACCTTTAGCAGTAGTACCTAAACATATGAAATGAATTTGAGGCTCTTAAAGAGCCTATACCTCCTATTGGATAGATTGAGAATATTGTGGAGGCTACTCTCTTGCTTGAAAAATAATGTGGGAACCCACAAGAGACCATTCAAGATCAAATAACTCATTCCATGGAGTCCCTAGAAGCTATGAATGATGTTTATCCTATAAGCTAATATATGGTCATGTTTGAGATAGACAGAAACCTCAATAAGCATCATGAGAAGGATATTGAGCCATATGATGAGTTCATCTTTATAGGTGATTGGTTTATTGATGTCACTTCACTTGAAATCATACCAATAAGATTGGTAAGAAAGAAGAGGATGAAGACAATTAGAAAAAAGTCTAAGAGACATATTGACTCATGCTATTTTACACCTCATGAAGTAAAATATCTCATATTCTCCCCCTTTGACCTAAGAGGATGAAGAAAATTTCAAGTCAGTTGTATATATTAGTTTCTTTATTATGTTTTGTGTTCCCTAAGAGCTTAGCTAGCACATGTGTATGTCCTGTTTCTTTGATGTGTGTGTGTTGTCCTTATTTTGTGTGTTTGGAGGTAAAATAAATTTATTTTTTCTTGGTCAAAGTCTAGTTCAGGTTTGAGGTTGAGTGAAAATCACTCCATTTCCCAATGGAAGGACAAGGCTATTGGTCTAGTGAGCATTGCAGTCATGCTACCCCCATAAATCACTAATTTTTTCACCAATTTTGACCCCCAAGGTTACAATTTCAACGCCCATAAGAAAATACTTGTTTTTCATTTTTTTTTAATATTTTCCTTAATCTTGGCATGCCTTATTTGGTCTCTAAAAGGTCTTTTTAAAACCTTATTAGCATTGTTCAAGGTAAATTTGGAAAAATTAAGGTAATGGTTATTCTTGTCTTATACTAGCCTAGTTATGTCATGGTGAGAAAGGAGTGATTATAAGAGGTTTAATAGGTCATTAGTTTTATCTTCAATTCACTTTATCACCTTATCAACTTGTACAAACATTTCATGTTGATTTGGAAATTTTAAGGTTCTTTTGTAAACTTTAAGGTAAAGGTTTATAAAGAAAAGGTGTTTTTTTAACTAACTTCAATGTATGCCAAAGTTGACCAAAGTGAAAATACATAAAAATAAGTTTTTAAAAGTTCTTGGAGGATTTATCTAACTTACATGTATGTCATAAATGTTAGACCACTTTAGTTTTATAGGAAATCAATCCAAAAGGGCAGTTTAAGCACTTGTACAGACCAAGAAAGATCCACTTTCAAGTGAAAACGTTTTTTAAGTTCTTATTTATATTCTAAAAGTCATATACATGATTTTTTTTAGTTACAAGTCTCATGATTTCAAAATTTTCTTCAAAACCTCCATTGCCCTCTTCACAAACTAGTAAGTGTCAACTTCAAGTGTTTATTTCATATAATATAATGAGATTTAGGGGATAATATTTTTTTCATATGAGGGGTTCCTAATTATATTTATATTAATTGAAATATTCATTATATTGGTGTTTTGAGATTTATGAACAATCACTAAGACTCTAAGGTGGTCTAAAACTACTAGTCAACCCCATAAGGTCACCATTTCTCCTAAAAATGGTAGATGGAATAAGGTTTAATTCATTATATCAATTAAATATGATATAAGGGACATATTTAGACATATTCCATGCTTTTTAAATCCATTCATGGATTGTTTGGGCTTAGTTTGGTAAGAAATATCTTCTTTTGCATAGTTTGTAATGTGGTCGTCATGGTTTCTTATTTGTTCTAGGTTTTCAATGTTTGAGAGAATGAAATTAAGGTTTATCAAAAAAAAATTAAATTAAATTAAATTAAATACTAGGTCCTTAAATGTCTCCATTGTCTACTCCAACACCACCTTCTCCAAACAACATGCAACATCTTGGTTTGAGACTGTCATGGGTCTACCTATAGAAAAATAATTTTAGGGGGATTATGTTGCATCGTAAATGTTTTATTATGGTATTTAAATCATGATTAAGATGGTAATAAATGTATGTATGTTCTTATAAACTTGATATGATCAAATTTTCACTAAGTAAAGGTCAAAACATGAGGAATGCAAATTTACAAGTATGTAGACCTGTAGGTCTACATTTTAGGATAGATTGTGCTGAAACATACATTAATTTTGGTTTAATACCTAAAAATAATGCAATGTATCTAAATTTTTAATATTTCATTGTGAGTGGAGGAAGTATGTTTCAAGACTAATGCTTAGAAAGCAAGAAGTGAACCTAAACCACCTATAGGCAAAGCCAATGAGAGTATACATGTATAGAGAAAAGGAGAATGATATAAAACTTGTAGATAATTAGGTTTTAATGTGAAATATTATTTAATGGTTTCAACTATTCTCAATTTCTAATAACTTAGCTGAAGAAAGCTAACCTCAAAACCTATCAAACTAACTCTCCACCTACATTCAAGCCCACTTGAAGAGATGCAAACTCACCTTAAGATATTATAAGGAAAAGAGTAATGTTTCACATGAGAGATAAGGATTAGATGAATAACAGTGTGTATTTTATCCTTTTATATTTCAATAGGCTTAGGAAAGAGAAATATAGGGTCTCTATTCTTAGAGAAACTTGAAACTCAGCCAACATGCACATATATGCCTACTCAGGAAGTTGATGAGAAAGAGTATTGTGATCATTGGAGCATAACTCAGAGTTATTTTAAATAAATTAATTAACTATGAGTATTGTGAATAATTAATATAAAGGGGAAAAAATATATTTCATAAATATCAAGTCATTCATGATAGAAGGCTCAGTCAAAATACTCAATAAGCATACATAGGACTTAGTTTGCAAAGCTGAGTAGCACTAACTTTATGGTGGTTGAATGTTTTGAATAAGGTATTGGAAATTAATGAAAACATTTCATGGTATATATGTATATTTTAGGTTGATAAATTTAGTCAGTAACACTAACCATGAAATGATAAGGAAATGCCTTGGGCCTAAAATAAGCATCTATAGGCCTACCTGTAGATAGAGGATAACTTGAGTAAAATAATCCTATTTTAGGGTGAATTAAAGGTTTATAAAGTGAAAAAAGGCTTAAAAATTAATATAAATAATGTGAAACATTTATAATTTCCTAGAAATTCATAATAAAGGAGAAGCTCACCTTTATTCACAACCAAGAACCCAAAATTGCCACCTACATGCCAATTATGAAAAGATGAGAAAGAAGAGTGGTGAATGCATTTGAAAAGGGAATAATACATATATTAAATAATAATTATAATATTAATCATGATTTAACTATTAAATTAAACCTAAAAGTGTCAAAAAAATGAGAAGGTAAACACTTATAGTCCAGGTAGACCTATTAGGCTCCTACAAGTAGGGTCTTTGAGAAGAATGAAATTGTGTATTGAACTATGAATGAATTAGAGGTGAAACAATTAATTGAGGTATATTAAATTTATTAAAAAAAATTCATGGTATTTCTATTTTACTGGTCAGGTTCTATGAAGTTATGGAGATCTCAACAGGCTAATTAGGCCTAGTATCCCTAAATGGGCATATACAACCCTGTCCATGGAATTTGAAGACAAATTGATTTTTAGAACATGTTTGTGATTATAATCCTCAATTAAGTGATTTAAAATGTTCCAATATATTTACATGAGTTTTTAACTCATGAAATTGAGAATAAATCCTAAAAACCAAACCTCTATGGTTAAACTAGTATAGTGACTTACAAACCTTATACATGTGTATGAGAGGTCTGTAGATACCTTGAAGAGATGTAAAAGAAGAAAAACATGATAATATAAAATTATATGTGTTACACATCTTATATAGATTTTTATATCCAATCTAAACTAATTTCACATCCTCTACACTCAAATTTTCTCTCTCGACCTCACAATTGTAGGTCTTCTAGCTTGAGAGACACCTTCATCACGTATGAACATCTCTAAGTAGGTGCATGGAGTTCCTATCTATTAGGGAAATTTTAAGGAGGTTTTAGACTTGAACTTTTTGATATTATTTCTATAATCTAAGACCTTAAGGCTATGAATAATCACTTAAAGACTATGTTCTTTGAAACATACCTAAAACCTCCACAATGACTCGATGAAAGAGAAAAGGAGAAAATGACTTCAAATGGACTTGTTTAGATGGGAAATGATTATTGTAACCTTCATATCTCTCATGAGTACCATGAAAAGATACTTTTTGTCATGTGTAAGGTATAATATGTACAGATTAGGCCTAAAAGTGACTACTATAATCTTAAAAAGGGTAGTTTTATAAGTTTTCTCTTGGATTTGAATTGGGTAAGTCCTAGTAGGGTTTCATGGAGATATATATGGCCTTTAATGGACATTTTAGGATGTTTATAAGACCTCATGAGGAGGTTTCAAGACACCTAAACACATTAATGTGATGATTTCATCAAAAAGTTCTAAGACACCTATTGAAAACACTTGAGATACTTCTATAACATCAATATGGGAGGCTCTAATAGATGCAAGGTGTTAAAAAAATGGTATAGAGTAGCTCAAGATGAATTTTATTATCAAGTAGGACACTTGTCACTTATTGGTAAGTAGGAGGGAAGATTTAAAGGATATTAATGAGTTACTAGGATAATCAAGTGCAAATAAATCTCTCTTATGCCAACTCTCTTGGAGATAATGATTGGATGAGATGACACATGTTGGGAGAGTTATTAGGACTATTTATAAGCCCTATCTTATTTTAACTTTCATCATGAAGACTAAAATGTGTCCTTGGATCCTCTCTCTCTCTCTCTCTCTCTCTCTCTCTCTCTCTCTCTCTCTCTCTCTCTCTCTCTCTCTCTCTCTCTCTCTCTCTCTCTCTCTCTCTCTCTCTCTCTCTCTCTCTCTCTCTCCCCCCTATATATTCAGCCTTGATAGGCTATGTTTTTATCCTTCACCTGGGTATGGTGAATCCCTAACCATTTTAAAGACTTTTATCAATGAGAAAAGTCTAGTTTTCCCTCCTTTGATTGGTTCTAGTGTGTGTGCATGACTAGTATATCTTTTCAAGTTATTAGCTTTAATTCCTTAGCATGTTTGTCCTTTTTTTGCATTCATATTCAATTTTAAAGTCTTTTTTTAGGTCTTGTGAAGTTTTAAGGTGAAGTTTCAAGGTTAAGTGAGTTTTATTTTCATTAGTCTAATTTCATGACCTCTTTACTAGTCCTCCTATCCCAAACATCTTTTAATACCTCCACAATGAAGTATTGATGTAATTAGGAAGATTAAGATTAGTGTTTGTTGCAAGTTAGTCTTATGGTTAAGTGTAAATGTAGTTGGTTGGTAGTGGTCAAGTATATTTGGTGCATCACCTCTATTAGAGTAGGTTTCTCTCTCTTTTCCTATCAATTTGGTAGAGTAGTTTGTGAGCCTAAGTGATATATCAAGGGAACTCACCCTTTAATCTATAGATTCAATCCAAGTTTAGGCCACCCATAGCCTAGGATTGTCTTCATGTTATTCCAAATTTTGAAGGCTTTAACTACCTTACAAGGGTGAAAATTTGGTTGATTACATTAACTTGCTACAATTGTAATGAATCAATTTAATTTTCATGGCATAGTTAAGTCACTAAAATATACAATCTGATCACATATTTACATAGGGTCAAATGTGTGTGTGTGATTACACATATATGTATAATTTATTTATATTTCAAAAGGAAACCAATAAATCTAGTACAAGTTGCTTCATAGCTTGAATATCTCAATAAAGGACTCAATAGTAAAATAAGTTGTAGCTATAGGGATTGTCTAAAAGTATGCCTAACACCCTTTAGTGGGTTTATCCTTTATGAAAACATAATTTTAGGATTTTATTGTTTCATGTATAACCAATCCCTATAAGGTATATGATATATAGTTTGGTTAAAGGTATACCCTAAATTTTATTTAGACTAATACTAGTCTAGGGTGAAGTATAGATATATATTTCCTTATCTACTAGGATAAAATCAACACCATAAATAATACACTAGCTAATAAGCTCTCAAATTTTGCACAAACCAAATGTGTGCAGTGAAGGAATCTCATAGAGGGGATTTTGGAAGTTAATAAACTTTTAATTTGTTAAAAATAAAAGGCTCGGTATCATTTTTATAGGCCTAGGGATGGAACTATATTTCATCCCCAGGTCTATAAATATGATGCCTAAATTTTATATAGATGTATACAAACATATTTAATTGAATAGGGTATAACTTAGTTTAACCATTCATTATTGTGCTTCCAAAGATGCAAATCAAAACCCCATACATATTTTCTATTTACAATTTCAAAGATTTACTTGTCTAGTTATAGAAATGACCATCATCCCAATTGTAAGTGTTGGTGGCCTCCCTCTTCTTATTTCCAAAATATCCTTTCTTCTTCCTTTATTCCCCCATTCCTTTGTCTTCATTCTACTTATTATTTTTTCCTCTACCTTTTGCATGACCTAGTAACCCTCCTACAACTTTGCGAGTTCACCATTATGATAGTTGAATTCCTGAATGCATGAATTGATCCATTGGCAATTAACTTCAATCATTCACCCTATTTTTGAACATGGTAGTTGCATGAAACCCTTTATCTTTTATATTGGTGAATTCAAATTCAACATCCTAGAAAAATACAAACCTAATTCCTTCTCTCGATTCCCATAATAACCTTTTTTTTCCTTTCAACTTCATTGCATTTTCCTATAAACTATAACCAAATAAAATCCAAAGTCATGAAATATTTTTAATTAATTTTTTTTAGAGTGCTTTTACCCTATTATTATGTCACCAAAAAATGGAAATAAATAAAGCAATCAATAATACCAATAAACACTCAATACTTTTACAAATTAGTAAAACACATAAATGGTTTACCTCATGTACAATTCATCATAATCAGATTCATGTCAAGTTTTAATGGAAACATGACGACCAACATGAACTCTACATATTATTCTAACCAAGACAAGTGATGAACTCAATAATGAAATAAACATTTATCATTTTAGTATAATATTGATTAATATTCATTTGACCTAAAAAAATAAGAATGTGGTGTGTGTATATAGGTTTAGTTTAATTCTCTCAATCTCCAATGTTGATATATGCACCCCCTCTCTAATGATGCTCTCCCTTTGTACCACTTGTGAGGGAAGAATAGTCCTACAACCACCTCGATAAAAATAAAGGTCTGAGATTATAATAAGAATAGTCTGAGATTATAATAAGAAATCAATTACTCAAAATATATAAGTATAAATAAATTGTTATAATACAAATTATTTGCAATGAAATTATAGTCAACATGATCATAAAACATAGTATAAACATATGAAAATGTCTTCCAATATAATTGATCATGAAATTAAACATATGAATACCAATCATACAACATAAATATCCAGATCAAACATAAAAATTAGAACTATAAATTATTAGTTTCATGGCCCTTATTAATACTTCAATAGTTTTGGTAGAGTGGGACAGGATGTGACATCCTTCCCCCCTAAGATAGGTCATTATCTCAATGAATTTTATTTCAAACAATAGTTCAAGAAATAAAAATAATGTTCAATATAAAAATCACTTAAATAAATGAGGAAAGAACCTCAAAAAATCTTTATAATCTTCCCATGTAGTAATATATTCATAATATTGGTTTCACTAAACCTTGCATTGTGATACTTCTCTTTTATGAAATTTAAACTTGCGAGTATCAATTATTATGATTGGTTCTACTATGACCATCCCTAGATCCTGAACTTGTAATACATTCCAATCCAAAACATGTGAAGGATTAGTAATATATTTATTAAGATAAGATATATGAAAAACATTTTTCATTTGAGCTAAATATGGTGTAATACAAGTCTATATGCTACAAGATTAACCACTTTTAGAACCTCAAACTATCTCACATATCACAGTGACAATTTTGTTAATTTCCCAAACTTAATATATATCTTTTGGGGTTTGACTCATAAATTTTTTTAATCTCCAACTAAGAATTACCTTGTTCTTTTTAGATCAGCATAACCTTTTTCTATCATTGGCTTCAACCAATCTTTGTCTTATTAACTTTACTTGTTCTTCCATTTCTACAAGTATATCATGTCCAAAAATCACTCTATCTTCTAATTTATCCCAACTGATTGGTGTCCTAGATGTCCTACCATATAATGCCTCAAAATGAGCCATTTTCAAATTTGATTGGAGTGTATTGTTACAATAAAACTCAACCAATGATAGGTATTTCTCCCATTAGATCAATGGTCCATGCAATATATCCTCAAAATACCATCTAAAACCTAATTTACTCTCTCTATTTTTCCATCTATTTTTGGCTTAATCAAGATTTTTCAAAAACCTTGAGGTCATCCTAGGGTATTTATTTGAAATGGTTTTTTTTAGAACCCCATGAAATATATATACCTCTTTCACAAATATTTTAGTGATCATTGGTGAATCATCTATCAGATTACCTAGAATGAAGTGAGATACATTGGTAAGTTTATTCACAACTACCAAAATCATGTCATGATGATTTCTAGACATATGCAATCATTGAACAAAGTCCATGTTAATAACTTGCCAATTCCATTTTGATATGGAATGTGGGTACAACTACCCAGTAAATTTCACATGTTCAACATTAACTTGATAATATTCTAAGCATCTAGACACAAAATATGCCACATCTATTTTGATTCCCTTCCAAAAAATAATGGTCTTAATCATGCTAATAGCTTAGTCACTCTGACATGTCTTGAATATGGATCATTTTGTAATTATTTTAGCATAATATTCTTCAAATTTTTCTTGTCAAGTACATATATTCTACCATTATATCTTAGAATCCCATATTTCTCAAATTCAAATCCCTAATATCTATGATCATAGAAATTCTCAGCTAATGTTTTCTTAATCTATTCATAGAATTCATCTCCATGCACTAATTTTACTACCTGATATCAAAAATTACTTATTATCATGGTTAAAGATGTGATGTACCTATTAAGCATGGGATATACTGAGAGGGGGGGTGAATCAGTATATCATATATCTTATAAATCTTTCCCTTAACCAAATTCCACTTAATCAAACATTCAAGTTATGTAATAAAAATCAAACAATAAACACCACACAAGATAGAGACACCAGATATAACGTGGAAACCCAATGTGGGAAAAACCACGAAGAACAATCTCAAGTATATGAATGAGCACCAACCCAAACAATATTTTCAAGCACCAACTTGCAGGAGCACCAACCCCTTTGTTGAGCATCAACCCAGTAACTATTCATGAGCACCAACCCATAGGAGCACCAACCCCTTTGTCGAGTACCAACCCAGCAACAATTCATGAGCACTAACCCACAAGAGCACCAACCCCTTTGTCGAGCACCAACCCAGCAATAATTCATGAGCACCAACCCAAAGGAGCACCAATCCCTTTGCCGAGCACCAACCCAACAATAATTTGTGAGCACCAACCCACAGGAGCACCAACCTAGCAAAAATTCATGAGCACCAACCCCTTTGCCGAGCACCAACCCAACAACAATTCATGAGCACCAACCCATAAGAGCACCAACCCCTTTGTGTATACCAGACACCTATCTCTCAATGTTGTTATCTCAACAAATGATAGCTCAATACAACATCTCTTTCCTCTCTCTCACCTTTTCTCTTCTAAGCTAGATATAACAAATACAAATCATATTCATCTCTTACATTTTCTCTTCTAAGCTAGATATTACAATATCAAATCAACCTCTATCTCTCATATTACAAATGGTTTCTCAAGCCTTTATTTATAGCTTTCTAAATGACCTTTGGCCTTCCCCCTTTGTGACCCTTCAATCCTCATGGAAAATAACACCAAACTTGTATGACCCTTCATATCCTTGCCTTTGAAAAGTCATGTGATGACCCTTCATGAGCAAAAACGTCCTTCCCACTTTTGTCCTTATATTGGTGACTTTTCATATTCCTCAAAGTGTCCCTTCATGAGAAATTGTGCCCTTCCTCTTTTGTCTTCACTTGGTGACTCTTGGAATTCCCCAAGATGACTCTTCATAAGAAAATACGTCCCATCCTTATTTTGTCTTTACCCTGTGGCTCTTTGACTTCTCCATGGGCCCTTTTTTTATCTCATATGCAACCAAAAATATATTCATTAATATTAAATAAATTTCAACTCACATTAGCCAAGATAAACAACATTAAATGCAATGGGGCCTATATCACCAATAATGCTAGACCTTTGACATCAATGACAATATTTTCAACAATCTCCCCCTTTATCATTGATGGCAACCTCAATCCTAAAACTTCCACATCTTGTCACCTACACATACTATCATATGAAAACATATAGTAACTCCCCCTTATTGTAGCAACCTATACCTATTTCTACACCTGTACCTATACCTATTATTCTCCCCCTTTGACATCTATAGCAAAGGGCCTACCTAGAGCTAAAACTTAGCTCCCCCTCAATTGATGTTGAACATCAATGGCAGGAAGTAATAGAAATTACTCCCAACTCCTCTCGTAGATCTTTGAATGTGTCCTTTGATCATGCCTTTGAGAAGATATCTGACAATATATATACATTGTTTCCTATCCTTTGAGCATTTACAATCAACTCATTTGAATCTTTTCATCTAATATCACAAACCTTTAGCATGAAACTTTAATGTGTATCCTTGATCACATATTTGACTAACACTTAATAGATTATGCTTAAGACCTTTTACATATAAAACATTTTTAGTCTTAGTTCTACCATAATCCAAACTCAAAGTACCTTTTTTGGCTATCCTGGCAGTGGTTTTATCTCTGAATCTCACTGTACCACCATTGATCTTCTTTAGAGTATTGAACTTACTTTTATCTCCTGTCATATGCCTTGAACATCCACTATCAATTAACCATGGCTGATCTTTACCTCTTACATGCAGGGCTATCTAAACCATCATAGAATCTTTAGTTTATTTCTTCTGCCATGAACATGTCTGAACCTTCTTCTTGATGAATGGAGCTTTGAAACTCTGATCCTTCTTGATTGACTCAAACACTCTTATACAATACCGAGATATGTGTCTGAAGTTGTTGCACTTGTAGCATACTATGGTCTCTTCATCAAAGCTTGATAGAGGAGAAAAAGAGTTATGGCTTCTACTTGACTCTTCTTGACTTTCCTTCTCCTTATTTCTAAAATTGTTAGCTCTTTTTCTACATTCTAATTCCTTGTGACCATATCCATTACAATAAAAATAATAGCCATAAAAATAAGACTTGTCTGTATATCTCTGACCTGATTGGCTTTTGTAGCTTTGTTTCTTCCAGCCTTCTCTGTTTGAAATGTCCTCTGTATTCTTCATTTCTCCCCTTTTTGTTTCCTCTTTTGTAAGAGCTTCAGCATAGCTCTTTTTCTTTTCAAATCCAATCCCTATCTTGTCTGAATTTGCTTTTTGACTTTCCAATATCTTATTCAGCATGTTAGTGCTATCCTCAAATTTTGAATCACTAACTACTTTATCATTGACTGCTTTCTCAATATCTTCTTTTAAAGAGGCAATTTCAATAACATACCTTTGAAAAAAAATTCTTGCTATTTCCAACTATGCTATGAGATATTCTTCATTCTTCTTGGCTTCTTCCAAGTGTTCTTGTAGATCTTCAATCATTTCCTTTGACTCCTGTTCATTTTTCTTGATCTGGTACTTTAATCTTCAATTCTTCTTCTCAACAGCTTTTAATTCTTCAAGAGCACAAATGAGTTCTCCTTCCATATTCACTTCAGCTTCCTCCTCTTCTTCTTCTTGATCATCTTCATGTATGGCCATGAATAAAATCTCTTCTTCTGAAACCCTGACTCCACTATCTTCGACTGAGCTAGGATCCTTAGAATACAAGCTCTTCTTCTTGAATCCCTTCTTAGATTCATCATTGAAATTCTTCTTTTATGTAGGCTTTTCTTCTTCATCATCATTACCCTTATTTAGGCATCTAGCTAAAAAATGTCTAATCTTTCCACAATTAAAACATTTAAAAGGTAATTTTCCTTGATATTTACCTATTCCTCTTTTCGGCTTGTGAATGAAAAGTGCTCCATTGTCATCTTCATCATCACTAGAACTATCACTTGATTCTTGAATCTTAGCTTTCTCTTTATTTGATGTCTTGAAAGCCACTTCTCTCTTTGAGGGTTTATCTTGTTCTATCTGCATCTCATATGCTGTGAGAATACCATGAAGCTCATCCATCTTTAGCTTGGTTAAATTCTTCATCTCCTCGATTGCCAAAACCTTTGCATCATATCTCATTGGTAGAAAACTCAAAACCATTTACACCACCATTGACTCATCTAACGTTTCTCCAAGACCTTGAATTTGATTTATGATTTGATCAACTCGCAAAAGATAACTTGCTATATCTTCTTCTTCTTCTATCTTCAAACTTTCAAACTAACTTCTAAAAGTCTAAATCTTAGCTTGCTGAACCTTTCCATCACCTTTGTAAATATTCTCAAGTTTTACTCAAGTTTCATGAGCATATTTACATTGCATAACTTTAACAAATTCAGATTCACATAAACCACATAAAATAGCATTTAAAGCTTTAGCATTACATTCACTTACCTTCTTTTCTACTGGAGAATTGTAGATGTCTGTGGATCTTCATATTCCTCCACCACTGATTTCCATATGTCGAATCCAAGGGCCATCAAATAAACCTTCATTCTCATGCTCCAAAAATCATAATTCATCCCATCAAACAAAGGTGCCTTATTTGTAGAAAATCCTTCCTGTGACCCAGCCATCGTGCTTTCCCGATCTATCTTCAAGCTGTAAAACTTTTCAAAAAGGAACCTACTCTGATACCAATTGTTAAGCATGAGATATACTGAGAGGGGGGGTGAATCAATATATCATATATCTTATAATCTTTCCCTTAACCAAATTCCACTTAATCAAACATTCAAGATATACAATAAAAATCAAACAATAAACACCACACAAGATAGAGAGAGACACCAGATATAACATAGAAACCCAATGTGGGAAAAACCATGGAGAATAATCTCAAGTATATGAATGAGCACCAACCCAAAAAATATTCACAAGCACCAACTTACAGGAGCACCAACCCCTTTGATGAGCACCAACCCAATAACTATTCAGGAGCACCAACCCCTTTTTCGAGCACCAACCTAACAATAATTCATGAGCACCAACCCACAGGAGCACCAACCCCTTTACCGAGCACCAACCCAGAAAAAATTCATGAGCACCAACCCACAAGAGCACCAACCCCTTTGCCAAGAACCAACCCAACAATAATTCATGAGCACTAACCCATAAGAGCACCAACCCCTTTGTCAAGCACCAACCCACAGGAGCACCAACCCCTTTGTGTATCATTGACCATTTTTGGTCCAATAGGCCAAAAAAATTGGTCCCCTTCTTCCCCTGCTATTCTGGGCCAATTCATATTTTGATTTTGCACAAGTCTATAAATTTCTACGAAATCTATAGGTGTTTTCTACCATTTCTGTGGGCATATATTTTTCTATGAACTCTGTAGGCGAGTCTTTCAGCACATGAAGAACCAATTCAAAGAGTGAAAGGTTTGCAAAGCTTCTTCAAACTCTTATCAAAAAATTCATAAGGAAGGTTAACATCTTTGAACCGTTGAACCATTAAACCAATTCAATGCCTTGGTTCAATCGCTTTGGTTCAAAGCCTTGGTTTAATCAGAAAGTTCATCGCTTTGGTTTAATGCCTTGGTTCAATCGAGCAAGTTCATCACTTTGGTTCAATGCCTTGGTTTAATCAGCAAGTTCATCACTTTTGTTCAAAGCCTTGGTTCAATCAGATGGTTCAATCACTCAGTTCACTCAATCGGTTCATCGGCTCGGTTCAACATTTTTGGTTCAATGTTAAAGTTCATCGGCATGGTTCAATCAAATAGTTCAAAGCCTTGGTTCAACAATCATTTGAACCATTAAACTAGTTCAATGGATTGGTTCAATGGTTGGTTCAAAGGAGCAGTTCAATGTGAAAGGTTCAAGCCTCCCGAAGGGCAAGTGCCCTTGTAGAGGGCAATTCTGGGTTCCAAAGCCCTTGCGGAGGGCAGGGAACATTTCAAAGGCAGCTGAAGGATTTCAAAAATGCACAAAAAGTCTTTAAGGCATTGAATTCTTTTAGACTTTTTGTTTGAAGGAATTCCTTCAGACAAAAATTCTGAAGGAATTCAGAGGAAGGCCGCTAGCTCAAAAAGAATCGGGGAAAACCCTAAAAGAAATCAAAGCAGTCAATTCTCGCAGACTTTTTGTCCACGACAAAAAAGCCTGTAGAAAAAGCCCACAAAAAAGGCTGAAGAGACAAAAGGCCGCTGAAGGGCAGGTGCCCTTGTAGGGGGCTCCTGGCTACCAAATGAAGGGCATTTCTCCAGAACCAAAGGGATACTTCCCCTCTAGGAGGGTCCAAAACAAAGGGCGAGTCAAAGGAAAAGGCCTAAAGGAATTTGTCAAGGACGGTGACATCCTGAAAGCCATCAAATTTAAGAAGATAGATTATCCATTGTTTTTCAAATAGTGATGGGTCCATGAACATCATTTTTATGACAGAGAAGTAGATGTTTGAGTGCCAACAAAGAGCCCAGAGAACAAAGAGAGAAAAGTGCCAAGTGTAGGAACATGTAGATAGTCCAAGTGGCGAAGGGAGGCACTAATTCAAAAAGTTACTCCAGTAGGTGATACAGTGTCTGAAAATTGATCATTAGGAGGCATGAATGGCTAATGGTGCGACTCATTTTTCTTCATTTTGCATTAATGAGCAGACAAACCGCGTAATCACCTTGAAGGAATGGTCTTGTAAGCAAACAAATGGCACGGGCCATAATTTCTCATATGATGTTTAAGCTGCTTACTCACATGGGTCATTTGTAAAAAGGTAACCAAAAGGCCTCCTTCCTTCCTCTATATATTGTAGAATTCTCATTTGGAAAAGGATCTTTCACATTTTGTAAGGCGAAGCCCTGGACAAATTTTCACTTGAAATCAATAAATACATTTTTACCTCTATTCTAGTTAGATATCTCTATGTGTGTCTAAGTGTTAGTTTTGTGATTAGTCATTACTTTCTAATGCTTTCATAGGTTTAACACCAACACACTTGGTGTCTATAAGGTGCCATTCCTACAGGTGAAAAGAAGAGCTATACCTAGAAGCACAGAGATAGAAATAAGATATTATATAGTGTGCCCCTTTCACAGCACCTATGGTAAGTCCCTATTTTTAAAGTGTTCCATTAAAGCCTCCTTATTAAACCTCTTACAGCCTAGTCCTTTTACCAGTTAAAGTGTACGTATATGTTTTTATGGTTCATAGTGTGAGTGTGATTAGGCTGAATCATTTGGTGCATCACCTCTTTTAGAGTAGTTTTGTTTTCCTATAATCCTTCTCCCTTTTCATCCTCCCCCCATTATATATCTATATATATATGTATTAAAACTCATTGGAACAACTTAGATGCATCAAAGGGAGCTAGCCCTTACCTAGAGACTCTTCTCTCCAGCTTCACCAGTCCCACAGGTGAGAGGGGAGTTTCCATTTTGACATGTGGAAGGTAGGAGCTCGGCCTCCTGCCAAGGGTGCAATCTTCTACATCAACAATTTTTGGCATGCCTGGTGGGACTCAATTTTTACACTCAATAAACTTTCAGGATTGATGCTGGTCCTATTATAGCAAACCAATCATTTTCAGCATCTAACGACTCCACTAGTAAGAGCTTCATTTTTTTGATCAAAGACCAGTCTAACCTCTTATGCCTAAAATCACCACATGGTCTGCTGCCAAGGGTGTTCCTTTTGAATTCATTGAGTTGCCTTTGAACTCAACAAAGTGACTGAGGTTTGAGAGGACCTGTCCTTATTCAACAAACCACTTTTCCAAACCTACTGTAAAGAACACATACATAGTAAGGCCACAGTTACATCCCATCATAGCTATGGCACTACCCTTTGTGACTTTTTGTGGTTAGAGCCCCTTGAATCTCCAGCATAATGACCCAATTTTAGGAGCAGTCCTCAAAAGTGTGCCTCCCTTTGATGGAGAGGGGCCCATCATAGTTATCAAACACATCAAAAATATTGCTAACCTCTGCAATATTCACAATGTCACTGAGGAGAATATTACAATTAGATTGCTAGCATTGTCTCTCAAGGGTGAAGTTCTAGATTGGTATGGGACTTTGACTATAAATTCAATTGGTTCCTAGAATGAATTGGTCACTCACTTGATAGACCATTTTGGATAAAAGAGCAACCACCTCTCACTTGTTGAGCAGCTGACTACCATGAAAAGAGCCCAACATGAATACATGCATGATTTCAACACTTGATTTTAGAAGACATGGGATATAATTCCCATTTTGGTAAGACCTACTCCTAGCTATGCTTTCCTGTATTACTTAAGAGCATTGAACAGTGATATCACGGTTATGATACAATCCATGAGAGGACATGTGCTGCCTACTGCCTATGACATAGCTATAATAGCTAAAAATTGCTTAGTGTAGGCTAGGAAGATAGCTCCTAGACCCCATATGCCACTTTTCCTTGAAATTATGCCTTCAATCTAGACCACTACTCCCACCTTAGCTCTTCTACCTAGCATAGAAAATCTAGCTAGCTACTCCATCCAATGAACTTCATGAAGTTAAGAGTCTATTGCAAAATATGTCAAATGAACTTATGGCTCTTAAAAGGTAGTAAGCTCAAAGTAACTGACTAAACCAAGGATACCAACAGTATGGTCAAGATCTTAGACCTTCTTTCCAAAATTACAATTAAGGACAAGGTCAGCTTACTTAGACTAGAACCTTTCAAGGCTATAACCCAGGCACCCCTTCATCATCTAAAGTTATGGTGCCCATTCAAAATAATCTGGTGCAAGAGCAACCAAGTTGTTCAACCATGGGATATGGTCAAGCGCAGGCTATTTATACAAATGAAATGATGGGTTATTGCCCAAATATATAAGACAATCAGGTAGCCACCCATTCCCAAGGTTTTGAGGCTCTAATGCTACCCAACATGAGCAGTAGTCAGACCCAACTTGATTCTACTCTCATGAATCACCTACAAGGTGAATTCTATTCAGTTAATTATGTGGGTGCTGCAGACAATCAGACTGATTATGTTGCAACCAACACAAGATTCAAAAGGAGAGCAATGGAAGAGGCTTAGGCTACTACCCAAATATCAGCAATACCTTCTTCATCACATGTAAATCAAAAGGTCCCAAGTTTTAGATTACTGATTGTACCTCCAGCTCTTTGGCCTGCACCTTAGGCTGTAAGTAATTCCAAAGAAAATTTGAAGGAAGGCAACCCTTGAGTCAATGTGGTTGACCGGATGAAGAAACTACACATGAACATCTCTTTATGGGATTCACTATCAATACCAAGGCAAAAGGACATGCTGCAAAAAGAATTGCATGAGTTAGATGAACAAACTGTCCCAGCAAAAGCTGATAATGTTTTGATGATGAATGGATAGCCTTACACCTCAGGTCAGGCCTAAAAAGAAGAAAAGGTTCCTCCTTTTTATCTGTCCTTGGTCATAGGATATTTCTTGGTGTAAAATTGCATCATTGACAATGGAGCAAGCACCTCGGTGATGCCCAAATGCATAGCCGACAAGATGGGCTTGAAATATGAATAAATGACCAAGGGAGTCCTGCAGCTGGATGGAACCCCAACAAAGACAGTTGGGGTGATAAGAGGTTTGAGCTTGATATTGCATGCTTGCCTAACTTTCTCAATTCCTCATGATGTGGTAGTGGCAGATGTCCCTCCTTACTTTGCCATCTACTTATCTAGGGATTTTACATCCAAGATAGGTAGCTACTTAGCAACGAATTGGTCTTATCTAGTTTTTAGAACTAAGTACGAGACTAAAGTCAAGATTAAATCTGAGCCACTCCATAGAGATCATCTAAAACCTTACTCGCTCAAGGCAGAAAATGTTAGCTATGTCATCATTGACCAGGAAGAGTTTCAAGTAGACCAATCTCCATCCTCTACCCTTGAAGGAGTTGCAGACCTACTCTTAGATGAATGGGGAAGTGACAACTTTGAGCATGATCCTTACAAATTCATAGAGGAGGCAAGCCTTGGAATTTATTACATGCATGAAGAGGGTACTTTTGTACCAAATTTGATGAAAGCCAACTAGGAAAGCTCAGGTCTATGGTAGTTATTCTTTGACGGTTTAAAAAGTAAGTTGGGAGCTGGTGGTGGTGCAGTGTTGGTCTCTCCTTCAAAAGAGAGGTATTTTTCAGCCTTTTGGTTCCAATTTTCCTACACATGCAATGTTGCAGAATATGAATCCCTCATCCACGGTCTAGAATGGATGAGGAAAGGAGGAGTCAAAGAGCTGCAAGTCTTTGGTGACAATGAGCTGATTGTCAATCAAGTAAGAGGCCAAAATTTGATGAAGAATTCTCTACTAAAGTCCTAAAAACATAGGGTATGGGACTTAGTGGAAAATTTCTTTGCTTTCAATATTTCCTCCATTCCTAGAGAGCGGAACAAGCAAGCAGACAGGCTGGCATCAGTTGGTGCCCAATTTGATATTTTTCAAGAAATAGGCTGAGACCACAGCTCACATCACTTAAAGGTAGTGATCTGGCCCTCTATACCTGACAACATCACCAACTATCAGGTCTTCAATAGTGATTAGCAAATAGCACTCTTCCTGCAAGAAGAAGTTAAGTTTGCTAAAAAAATATATTAAGCTGCAGCAGCAATATGGCAGCCAAATTGTTTAGCTGAAGAATAATAAACGCCCCAAAGGTTTGGTCACTCTAGAGAATATCTTCAATGGAGATGACCAGTTGAAAGGCAACACGGCATGCATCACAACAAAGGAGGAGCACCATGAGAAGGTGGAAATATTCAAGGATAAGCTTCTTGCACTTGGAAAAGTGTGCACATACCGTGAAAGGCAGGCCTTCATCTTGTTGTGCCAAGAATTTGTTGATATCTTTGCTTGGGAGTATAGTGATTTAAAGGGTTTCAACCCAAGTTTGGCCTAGCATACCATTGAGCTAGAAGAAGGTGCCAGGCCAACCAAGTAGAAATAGAGGCCTGTCAATCCAATGATTGAGCCTCTCATGCAGAAGGAGCTCACTAAGTTGATTGAGTCCAAGATAATATTTTCAATCAAACACTCTTCTTGGCTAGCCAATCTTGTTCCTGTTCAGGAAAAAAATAGGGAGATCAGACTGTGCATTGATTTTAGAGACCTCAATAGAGTCTCTTTGAAAGACCATTATCCTCTCCCAAGCATGGAACAAATCCTTCAAATGGTGACAGGCAGCGAGCGTTTCTCCCTCCTAGATGGGTATTCAAAATACAACTAGATTTTGGTGCAAGTTTGTGACCAGCACAAGACAACCTTCACAACCAAGTGGGGAACATTTGCTTATAGGAAAATGCCTTTTGGACTATCTAATACTAGTGCCACCTTCTAATGAGCTATGGACATGGCCTTTCAAGGCTTGATAAATAATACTATGCTAGTGTATCTTGATGATGTGATAGTTTTCTCAAAAGAAGCGAGCCAACAAATGAAACACCTCAGACAAATCTTTGAGAGGTGTAGAGAGTTTGGTATCTCTCTTTCAATCTAAGGAAATTTGTATTTGTTATCCATGAGGGAAAGCTCCTTGGTCACATTGTTTCTTTAGAGGGCCTGACTATTGATTCAGAGAGTGTTTAATCCATCTTGGAGCTATCCTTGCCTAAGCACAAGAAAGGCCTGCAAATTTTATACAGAGATTTATCCAAAATTTTGTAGAGATGGTCAAGCCTTTGACCTCTATGTTGAGGAAGGGTGAAGATTTCACATGGACAGCATGAAGACAATACAGTTTTGAAGAAATCAAGCACGCCATAGCCTGGGCTCCCACTTTGATCAGCCCTAACTTCACCAAAGATTTCAACCTCTACACCTTTGGCAATGAAAAGGTAATCTTTGCCATGCTTACCCAAGCAAGTGATGATAACCTTGAACAACCAATTACATTTTTTAGCCAAGGCCAAGAAGTTTTTGAAGTTAGATACACATGTTGAAAAGCAAGTCCCGACAGTCATACGGAGTCTAAAGAAATTTAGGTATATACTATCCAATAGCAAAATCCACCTCATGGCCCCCCATCCCAGCATCAAGGATTTCTTGATCAACCGAGACTTAAATGAAAAGAGAGCAAGGTGGATCACTAAGGTGATGAAATATGATGTCGATATCAAGATCACAAAACTAGCAAGGGGGAGAGGCCTGTGTGAGCACCTTTTTGTAGACTTTACGCAAAAAAAAGAGGACTATATACTAATTCATGATGCAGCTACAGCAGATGAACCAGCTATCATGAAAGATTAGACATAAGACGTGATGCATTTCCTTCTCACTGGTGAGTGCCCGCCCTCACTTAAGAGGACTAAGAGAAGGTATTATAGACTCTAGTGTCTCCCTTATGCTCTGATTGATGGGGTGCTATTTAGAAGGGATCTCTCATGAGTCTTTTTAAGATGCTTAGACTCTAATCAGGCTAACAGGGTACTGTCTGAGTTCCATGATGGGCCAGTCAGTGGTCATTTCACTCGTAGGGCTACAACAGCAAGAATAATGAGAGCTAGCTATTTCTGGCCTACTCTTTTCAAGGATACCCATGCCTGGGTATGAAAGTGCTAGAAGTGTGTGCTTTTTTATGGGAAGCAACAGTTGGCTGCCATGCCTTTACAGCCTATTCAGGTGGAACAACCATTCATGCAATGGGGCCTTGACTTCATAGGGATGATTAATCCTCCCTCCAGTGCTGGACACAAGTGGGTCCTGACCACCATAGATTATTTCACAAGATGGGTAGAGGCTGTTGCTCTGAAGGAGGCTAATGAAAGTGTCATCCTAGATTTTTATGAGGATATGGTGGCAAGATTTAGGGTTCCAACAACCATAATCTCAGATAATGCATTAGCTTTTTTGGGAACTAAAAAAAGTGAATGGGTGATGAGATATGGTATCTATCTAAGCACTTCATCCAAATACTACCCATAGGGGAATGGGTTGGTTGAATCTACAAATAAGAACCTGATCAGGATCATCAAGCGAACCATGGAGGAGAATCAGAGGACTTGGCATGCCAAGTTGAAAATAGCCTTGTGGGTAGATAGGGTCACCCCAAAGAGGGCAATTGGTAACTTGCCGTACACGCTCATCTATGGAAGGGAAGCTAAGCTTCCCATTTCACTTGAGTTGCCAGCCTTGGACCTCACTCGCCAGTTACAATTAGAAGAGGGAAATAGCATGGAGGTTAGGCTATGCAAGTTGATGGAACTCCAAGAGACAAGAGACCAGGTTATGGCTTCTATGACCAGCTACCAACAATAAATGAGGAGACACTTCGACAAAAAATCTTCATCAAAAAGTTTCTCTAAAGGAGACATTGTCTTAAAATGGGATGAGGACTGAGCTAAGCCTGGAAAGCACGTGAAGTTTGATGACCTATGGAGTGGCCCATACGTAATTGCTCAGTGCAAGCATCATAATGCATTCCAACTCTCTAGGTTGGATGGTGAAGAACTGTATATCCCAATTAATGGGATACATCTTAAGCACTACCAATGAGTCCTTTTTCCATCATGTATATATTTCCCTTGCTTTTCTCCTATTTTCCCTAAGTGCTTTTTTGCACATGTTAGTAATTTTCTTAGCTTTGTGTGTGTTTTCATTTCCTTTTGGGGTAAATCTTCATGTTTGATTCTTGAATTTATCAGGGCTATTTCTGATCTTTAAGTTACTTTCTAACTCTGTGCCCAATGGATTTTGAAGCAACTAGTTTCTAAGCATAACAGGCATGATTCCCCTAGGAGTTGCTAATTTGTTGACCATTTTTGGTCCAATAGGCCAAAAAAATTGGTCCCCTTCTTCTCCTGTTGTTCTGAGCCAATTCATTTTTGATTTTGCACAAGTCTAGAAATTTCTATGAACTCTGTATGTGTTTTCTACCATTTTTGTGGGCATAGAGTTTTCTATTAACTCTACAGGTGAGTCCTTTGGCACATGAAGAACCAGTTCAAAGAGTGCAAGGTTTGCAAAGCTTCTTCAGACTCTTGTCAAAAAATTGACAAGGAAGGTTAACATCTTTGAACTGTTGAACCATTGAACCGATTTAATGCCTTGGTTCAATCACTTTGGTTCAAAGCCTTAGTTCAATCGGAAAGTTTATCTCTTTGGTTCAACACCTTGGTTGAATTGGCAAGTTTATCACTTTGGTTCAATGCCTTGGTTCAATCAGCAAGTTCATCACTTTGGTTTAAAGCCTTAGTTCAATCAGATGGTTCAATCACTCGGTTCACTAAGTCAGTTCATCAGCTCGATTTAATGCATTGGTTCAACATTTTTGGTTCAATGTTAAAGTTCATCAGCATGATTCAATCAAATAGTTTAAAGCCTTAGTTCACCAATCATTTGAACCATTGAACTAGTTCAATGGATTGGTTCAATGGTTGGTTCGAAAGAGCAGTTCAATGTGAAAGGTTCAAGCCTCCTAAAGGGTAAGTGCCCTTGCAAAGGATAGTTCTAGGTTCTCAAGCCCTTGCGGAGGGCAGGGAGCATTTTGAAGGCAACTGAAGGATTTCAAAAATTTGTAGACAAGGATCGACGTCGGTTGCCTGTGCATTCCAAAACTGGTTGTTGATGAATAGTTAGTTAGTTAAACGGGTTGTTTACATGTAAAGACTAATTTTAGTCTTGAGCTATGGATCTAATTATTGTAATTAGATGTCTAATTATTGTTTACATGGGATCTATATAATAGACTCATGGGATGTATTGTAGTTTGTTCTAGTTTGAGTTGAGCAGGATAGCTCCTTCAATGTGTGAAGAGAGCAAGGGTAGCTCCTCCTAGTTCCACAGGGGTGCCGAGTATGTATGATTAGGTAGAGCTACAGGTTGTGCAAGTTCTGGTAGAAGATCCATCGGGGTACTAGTTTGGAGAATCATAAGGACTTGGTGAGGCAAGGACAAGGGTTCTTCATGTGTGTGTGCGAGGTCAAAGGAGATCTATGGGGTAGCAAGATCTAAGGTGATAACAACACTTCAAAGAGTAATAGAGGAAGGCAAGGTAGATCCTTCCAATTGTAAGATCATTTAAATTGCAGGTTATTGCAAGTTCATGGGAGATCTACATGGTAAGTAAGATCATTTGAGTTGTAGGTATTTGTGTGTGTGAGATCTAGGTTTGCAGGTGTTACAAAACCAAGTTGATTTATAGGTGGCAGTAAGATCAGGGAGATCAGCAACACAACCAATGTAGAAAGCTCATGGGAGATCTACTTAGAGTATGGTGTGTACTCGGTCATGGAGTATGTGGAGTACTTATGTACTGGCAGTAGTGATACTAACTGGTGGTACTAGCAATAGTGATACTGACTGGTTGGAGGTGAACACCAACTCTGTGTTTGAGTAGTGTGTTGGGACCATAATTGAGAGAGTGAGCTCTTGAAGAGATTTACTGTTTATGCCCTAGAGGTGTGGGAGCCCTAAAGGTGTGTAAGGAAGAAGACTATGGCATCTTCTTTGTTGTATTTCCTTTTGGAAGAGTATTAATACAATTGGGTATTGTCTCTCATATTTTGTGTTATTTTTAAATTCTAGTTACTTGTGATTTTGGTTAAATTCTGCATGTTTTGTTACTTGTACATGGTAATCAATTGTGCTTCCTAGATCCTAACAAGTGGTATCAGAGCTTTGTGGAACCTAGGTCCTATCAATGGGTATCAGAGTGAGGTTGGAGGTTCTCAGAGCAAGGTTCACTAAGACCTTGGTCACAAAGTGTGTTAAGTGGTTTTTTGATTACAAGTTACTCTCAGGGGTTTCTGATTGAGTGGGAGTATAGCAATGGTAGAAGAAGGTAAGCTGAGAATGGAGGAATTGAAAAGCAAGAATGATCAATTACAGTGTTATGGAAAGAAAGAGTAGGTAAATAAAAATTGTTGGTTAGTAAAAGATCAGCATGAAAGAACTAAAGAAGCAGATGTTGCAGGTGTTGTTGCACAGGATGCTCTGGAATGTTCCTTGGATAAAGTAGAATCTTGTTTTATAGATTATGTTGCCTCTTTCCATATAGCTTGAAATAGAGTATTTTTCCATGTTAAGGTCCTTAAAGACTTTGAAAAGATTTATTTAGGGGCTGGTGTGCCTTGTCAAAGTTTTGGTAAAGGGGAAGTGCGGCTGAAATTGCAAGTGGCCAACACATGGGTGTTGAAGGATGTCATGCAGGTCCCAATTCTGAAGATAAGGCTAATTGCTTCAAGAAAGTTGGGTGATGAGAGATACACAAAAACTCTCACAATAGATGCACTTGAATTAGCAGGTGGTAAGAAAGTAGGTATCCTTTATCTATCTACTTATATTATTGATTCTTCTTTTATTGTGAAGATGTGGCTTTGTAGGCTTGGTCACATGAGCAAGAAGGAGATACATGTTCTTAAGAGGAAGTCAGATGTCTTTGACAGACTTAATAACTAGAAAGCCTTGGTGTTTATGGAGGAGATGATGGACAGAGATCAGCAGATGGGACTAAGTAATTCTAAGCAGGGCTGTTTAGACAGGGTTTTGATCCAAAGAGAGCTCGCAAGTAAAAAGTCATCACTCATAGGAAAACACAGGTACCAGCATCAGTCAAAAAGAACCAGCATTGAACAGATAGGTGCCGATGTCAGTCATGTATAAACCAAAGCTAGTGGTGTTAGGTAGGGTAAGATCGACGTTAGTTATGAAACCAACGTCAGTGATAGGTAGACACTGACGTTTGTCAGGAAACTGGTGTTGGTAGTTAGGACAGTCGCATGGAACCGACATCGATCGGATGTAGACTATGTGGTGACCAAAGTCGATCACTGGAATGGATTTTAGGCAAATAGCAAGTTGTCAAGGAGTCTCAAATGCCCGTATGGAGGAATGAAAGGGTAAGTAAGCCTCAAATTTGTTGTTCCTCTTCTTTATACTCGTTGCTCACTATAGAGTAGGAAGGATCCAGGAAATAGTGGGAGCATGGCATGAATAGGATGCAAAACCAAATGGGAGATTTGGTAGGGTTGTCAGCTAGTATGAAAGCACTGAAAGATGAATGGATTCCTTAGTTAAAGAATAGAGTGAATGGATACATGAGATGGAAGGCTAGGTCATATGGTCTTGAGGTAGCTACAGGACAATGGAGGTTTGACAGGTGGATGACAAAGCATGGCTTTAGTCAATGTCATTGTAACCATTGTGTTTCTTTACCAGGTTGGGTGATGATTGCAACATCATCATGTTATTGTATGTTGTGTGTTTGCTTGTTGTAGGGTCACACATGCAGGGTTGCTGAGCTAAAGGTAAAGTTAGTTTAGCAGTATGTCATGAGGAATTTGGAGCAGCAAAATTCTTTGGCATAAGTGTGTTCTAGATACATGGAAGATCACATGTTGATTTTGTCTCTAGATGATTGTGTGAAATCGATTAGCACGCCGATGGGTTGGAAAGTTTTATGAACAGTGTCCTAATTCACATGATGAGGTTAAGTACATGCGTACTGGACCTGGGTTTGCCCACAAAGTGGGAGCTATCAGAAAGTTTGGAGCTGATCTGGGAAAGAGGCACTGGAGGGCAGTTCATTGGATTCTCAGGTATCTAAGAGGGACCACCAGCAGGTCAACATGCGATGTAGGGTCAAGTTATTTTTTACATGGGTTTGTAGATATAGATGCGATAGGTTACTTGGATGACAGGAGGTGCACCACAGGATTTATGGTGGTTGGTCTTTAGGATTGAGCTTGAAGAGGGATATAAGCCAAGAAACAAATTAGATGATTTATAGGTACAGGCGAAGCTATTTATCTCCAAGTGGGAGATTGTTAGGTTGTGGAGCTAAAAGCTTCACCAAGATGTAAACAGAGGAGGTTGTTGAGGTGCAGAGAAACTAACATCGATTAGGCCAACTGACATCGGTCATATTCAGAGCACAAGGCTGCCGACATCAGTCATTGATCAACCGACGTTGGTCACCTCTAGACAGACATGGACTAACATCAATTGCCTGTGCATTCCAAAATTGGTTGTTGATGAATAGTTAGTTAGTTGAACGAGTTGTTTGCATGTAAAGACTAATTTTAGTCTTGAGCTGCGGATCTAATTATTGTAATTAGATATCTAATTATTTGCATGGGATCTATATAATAGACTCATGGGCTGTATTGTAGTTTGTTCTAGTTTGAGTTGAGCAGGCTAGCTCCTTCAGTGTGTGAAGAGAGCAAGGGTAGCTCCTCCTAGTTCCACAGGGGTGCCGAGTGTGTATGATTAGGTAGAGCTACAGGTTATGCAAGTTTTGGTAGAAGATCCACTGGGGTACTGGTTTGGAGAATCAAAAGGACTTGATGAGGCAAGGACAAGGATTATTTATGTGTGTGTGTGAGGTTAAAGGAGATCTCCAGGGTAGCAAGATCTAAGGTGACAACAACACTTCAAAGAGCAATAGAGGAAGGAAAGGTAGATCCTTCTAATTGTAAGATCATTTGAATTGTAGGTTGTTGCAAGTTCATGGGAGATCTACATGGTAAGTAAGATCATTTGAGTTGCAAGTATTTGTGTGTGCGAGATCTAGGTTTGTAGGTGTTACAAAACCAAGTTGATTTGCAGGTGCCAGCAAGATCAGGGAGATCAGCAACACAACTGGTGTAGCAAGCTCATGAGAGATCTACTTGGAGTATGGTGTGTACTTGGTCATGGAGTACGTGGAGTACTTGTGTACTGGCAGTAGTGATATTGACTGGTGGTACTGGCAGTAGTGATACTAACTGGTTGGAGGTGAACACCAACTCTGTGTTTGAGTAGTGTGTTGGGACCGTAATTAAGAGAGTGAGCTCTTGAAGAGATTTATTGTTTATGCCCTAGAGGTGTGGGAGCCCTAGAGGTGTGTAAGGAAGAAGAATGTGGCATCTTCTTTGTTGTATTTCCTTCTAAAAGAGTATTAATACAATTGTGTATTGTCTCTCATATTCTATGTTATTTCTGAATTCTAGTTACTTGTGATTTTGTTTAAATTCTGCATGTTCTATTGCTTGTACATGGTAATCAATTGTGCTTCCTAGATCTTGACAAGTGGTGTCAGAGCTTTATGGAACCTAGGTCCTATCAATTGGTATCAGAGTGAGGTTGGAGGTTCTCAGAGTGAGGTTCACTAACACCTTGGTCACAGAGTGTGTTAAGTGGTTTTTTTATTATAGGTTACTCTCAAGGGTTTCTGATTTGAGTGGGAGTATAGCAATGGTAGAAAAAGGTAAGCTAAGAATGGAGAAATTTAGACATAGGTGTAGCACCATAGGGTGTGTGGTGGTTGGTCTTCAAGATTGAGCTTGAAGAGGGATACAAGCCAGGATATAGATTAGACAATATACTGGTACAAGTACAGGTGTAGCCATTTATCTCCAAGTGGGAGATTGTTAGGTTGTGGAGCTAAAAGCTTCACCTGAATGCAAACATGGAGGAGGTTGTTGAGTGTCACAGTCACCGACGTTGGCAGGCCAACCGACGTCGGTCAGAGGTTGACAGAAAAAAATTGACATCGATCAGGGGTCGGCTGATGTCAGTCACCTCCAGACAGATAGGGACTAATGTCGGTCTCCTGTGCGGTTCCAAAACTGCTTGTTGATGAATAGTTAGTTAACGAACTGGTTGTTTGCATGTTAAAGACTAATTTGAGTCTTGAGCCGCTTGTCTAATTATTGTATGCATGGGATCTATATAATAGACTCATGGGCTGTATTGTAAAGTGTAGAACTAAAAGAGTTCTTTCGTTGGTAGAATCACAAGGGTTCTTCCAGGTATGTAAGATCAGGTTGATCTGTAGGTTGTTGCAAGATCAGCTAGAAGATCTACATGGGTAAGTAAGATCGATTGATCTGTAGGGTGTGTGTGTGTGAGGTCAAAGGTAGATCTGTGGGGTAGCAAGATCAAAGGTGACAGCAACACATCAAGGATCAAGATTAGGTGAGATCTACTTGGAGTACCAATTCGTACTTGGTTGTACTGGCAGTATTGATACTGACTGGTTGAGGTGAACAACAGCTTTATGTTAGCTATTTGTTGTGACTTGTATTGAAAGAAGATAACTCTTGAGGGATGATTATTGGTATGCCCACAAAGTGGATGAAAGAGTGTGATCTCTTTATTGTAATTTCCTTCTGGAATGAGTTGAATACAATTGTGTGTTGCCTCTCATTTTTTGTGTTATTTCTTATTTCTAGTTACTTGTACTTCTGGTTAAATTCTACATTTAGTTGCTTATACAAAGGTAATCATATGTGCTCTTAATTTTGACAAGTGGTGTCAAATCTTTGTGGAACCTAGGTCCTATCAATTGGTATCAGAGTGAGGTTCACTAACACCTTGGTCACAGAGTGTGTTAAGTGGTTTTTTGATTACAGGTTACTCTCAGGGGTTTCTAATTGAGTGGGAGTATAGGAATGGCAGAAGAAGGCAAGCTGAGAATGGAGAAATTTAGACATAGGTGTAGCACCATAGGGTGTGTGGTGGTTAGTCTTCAAGATTGAGCTTGAAGAGGGATACAAGCCAGGATATAGATTAGACAATGTACTGGTACAGGTACAGGTGCAGCTATTTATCTCCAAGTGGGAGATTGTTAGGTTGTGGAGCTAAAAGCTTCACCTAGATGCAAACATGGAGGAGGTTGCTGAGTGTCACAGTCACTGACGTTGATAGGCCAACTGACGTTGGTCAGAGTTTGACAAAAAAAAACTGACATCGATCAGGAGTCGACCGACATCAGTCACCTCTAGACAGACAGGGATCGACGTCGGTCACCTGTGCGGTTCCAAAACTGCTTGTTGATGAATAGTTAGTTAATGAACCAGTTGTTTGCATGTTAAAGACTAATTTGAGTCTTGAGCCGCTTGTCTAATTATTGTATGCATGGGATATATATAATAGACTCATGGGCTATATTGTAAAGTGTAGAACCAGAAGAGTTCTTCTGTTGATAGAATCACAAGGGTTCTTCCAGGTATGTAAGATCAAGTTGATCTGTAGGTTATTGCAAGATCAGAGAGAAGATCTACATGGGTAAGTAAGATTGGTTTATCTATAGGGGTGTGTGTGTGCGAGGTCAAAGGTAGATATATGGGGTAGCAAGATCAAAGGTGACAGCAACACATCAAGGATCAAGATCAGGTGAGATCTACTTGGAGTACCAGTTCATACTTGGTTGTACTGGCAGTATTGATACTGACTGGTTAAGGTGAACAACAGCTCTATGTTAGCCATTTGTTGTGACCTGTATTGAGAGAAGATAACTCTTGAGGGATGATTACTAGTATGCCCATGAAGTGGATAAAAGAGTGTGATCTCTTTATTGTAATTTCCTTCTGGAAGAGTATTAATACAATTGGGTATTGTCTCTCATATTTTGTGTTATTTCTAAATTCTAGTTACTTGTGATTCTGGTTAAATTCCGCATGTTTTATTGCTTGTACATGGTAATCAATTGTGCTTCCTAGATCCTGACATTTCGAAGGTAGCCAAAGGATTTCAAAAATGTGTAGAAATTCTTAAGGCATTGAATTCTTTCAGACTTTTTGTCTAAAGGAATTCTTTCAGATAAAAAGTTCATAGGAATTTGGAAGAAGGCTTCCAGCTCAAAAAGACCTAAGGAAAACCCCAAAATAAATCAAAGTGGCCAATTCTCACAAAATTTTTGTCCACAAGAAAAAAGCCCATAGAAAAAGCCCACAAAAAAGGCCAAAGAGACAAAAGGCCACCAAAGGGTAGGTGCCCTTGTGGGGGGCTCCTAGCTACCAAATGAAGGGCATTTCTCTAGACTCGAAGTGATACTTCCTCTCTGGGAGGGTCTAAAACAAAGGGCGAGTCAAAGGGAAAGGCCTGAAGGAATTTGCTAAGGACAGTGACGTCTTGGAAGCTGTCAACTTTAAGAAGATAGATTAGCTATTGTTTTTCAAATGGTCATGGGTCCACGAACGTCATTTTTATGACAGAGAAGTATCTGTTTGAGCACCAACAAAGAGCCTAGAGATCAAAGAGAGAAAAGTGCCAAGTGTAGGAACAGGCAGATAGTCCAAGTGGTGAAGGGAGGCACCAATTCAAAAAGTTACTCCAGCAGGTGATACAATGTCTATGAATTGATCATTAGGAATCACCTTGAAGGAATGGTCTTGTAAGCAGACAAACGGTGAGGCCCATAATTTCTCATATGATGTTTAAGCAACTTGTTCTTCCCAATGATCAGAACACACATGGGTCATTTGTAAAAAGGGTGCCAAAAGGCCTCCTTCCTTCCTCTATATATTATAGACTTCTCATTTGGAAAAGGATATTTCACATTTTGTAAGGCAAATCCCTAGCAAATTTTCACTTGAAATCAATAAATGCATTTTTACCTCTATTCTGGTTAGATATCTTTGTGTGTGTTTGAGTGTTAGTTTTTTTATTATTCATTGCTTCCTAATGCTTTCATAGGTTTAACACCAACACACCTGGTGTCTATAAGGTGCCATTGCTACAGGTGACAAGAAGAGTTGTACCTAGAAGCGTAGAGACAAAAATAAGCTACTATATAGTGTGCCCCTTTCACAACACCTATGGTAAGTCCCTATTTTCTATGTGTTCCATTAAAGCCTCCCTGTTAAACCTCCTATAGCCTGGTCCTTTTACTAGTTAAAGTGTACGTATGTGTTTGTATGGTTCATAGTGTGAGTGTGAGTAGGTCAAATTATTTGGTGCATCACCTCTTTTAGAGTAGTTTTGTTTTCCTATAATCCTTCTCCCTTTTCATCCTCCCGCTATTATATATATATATATATATAATACATATATAATACATATATATATATATATATATATGTATGTATGTATTATAATTCATTAGAAAAACTCAAATGCATCAAAGGGAGCTAGTCCTTACCTAGAGACTCTCCCCTCCAGCTTTGCCAGTCCCACAGGTGAGAGGGGAGTTTCCATTTTGACGTGTGGAAGGCAAGAGCTCGGCCTCCTGCCAAGGGTGCAATCTTCTATGTCAACATGTATACCACACACCTATCTCTCAATGTTGCTATCTCAACAAATGATAGTTCAATACAACATCTCTTTCCTCTCTCTCACCTTTGCTCTTCTAAGCTAGATATAACAAATACAAATCATACTCATCTCTCACATTTTTTCTTCTAAGCTAGATATTACAATATCAAATCAACCTCTATCTCTCATATTACAAATGGCTTCTCAAGCCTTTATTTATAGCTTTCCAAATGACCTTTGGCCTTCCCCCTTTATGACCCTTCAATCCTCATGGAAAATGGCACCAAACTTGTATGACCCTTCATATCCTTGCCTTTGAAAAGTCATGTGATGACCCTTCATGAGCAAAAATGTCCTTCCCACTTTTGTCCTTATCTTGATGACTTTTCATATTCCTCAAAGTGTCCCTTCATGATAAATTGTGCCCTTTCTCTTTTGTCTTCACTTGGTGACTCTTGAAATTCCCCAAGATGACTCTTCTTGAGAAAATGTGTCCCATCCTTCTTTTGTCTTTACCTTATGGCTCTTTGACTTCTCCATGGGCCCTTCTTTTGTCTCATATGCAACCAAAAATATATTCGTTAATATTAAATAAATATTAACTCACATTAGCCAAGATAAACAACATTAAATGCAATGGGGCCTATATCACCAATAATGCTAGACCTTTAACATCAATGACAATATTTCCAACAATACCTTCTAAGAGTAAGGACATCTATAACTTTGTTCTCTTTACCTTTAATGTAGTTAATGCCAATCTAACCACCACCTCTAATGAGCATTAAGGTTGGGTTGGGTAAATATATGATTGAGTCCAAAGTTATCAATTTTAATCTCAAAATTTTTTCCTAACAAATAATGGATCCAAACTTCTAAACATGAATTATGGTGGCTAATTCTAGGTCATGAGGAGTATAATTTACCTCATAAGGATCTAATTTCCTTGATTTATAGGCTATAACTAAACTATATTGCATAATAAATCCTCTTAGACCATCTCATAATGCATTTATTATAACTAAAAAATTACCATTTACATCTAAAATCCACAACACTGGTGCTAAAATAAGCCTCTTTTTCAGAACTTGAAAGGCCCATTCACACTTTTTGGACCAAATAAAACATTGTTATTTTTATTGAAGAGAGGTGATAAAATTAGCTATGTTAGATAAATTTGGTAAAAAATCTTCCTATAGTACCCTGATTAAACCCATGAATCTACCCACCTCATGCACATTTTGGGTGTTGGCCATTGCATAATGGCTCTAATCTTGGCTGGTTCCATAGAAATTATTTATTTAAAGATAATATGTCCTAATTATTGTACTCTTATTTAAAATAAATAACACTTAAAAAAGTTCTCATATATTTTATGATTCCATAATTGTTGTAATACCAAATGAAAATAATCAACATGTTCTTCTTAACTTTTGAAATAGATAAGAATATCATCGAGAAAGACTAGCACAAATTGATAAAAGTAGTATCTAAACACATTATTCATGAGATTCATGAATACTATAGGTGCATTCATTAGTCTGAAAGGAATTACTATGAACTCATAATGTCAATAACAAGTTGTGAAAGTTGTTTTTGGAATATCTTCCTCTCTAATTACCAATTGGTGGTACCCAAAATAAAGATTAATCTTTGAAAAGACTATTGCACCATGAAATTGATCAAAAATTTAATCAATGTGAAGTAAAGATTAATTTTTCTCTATTGTTATATTTTTAAGAATTCAATATTAAATACGTGTATGAAGGATTACATCTTTATTTTTGACAAAGACTATAGGTGCACCCCATGCTAAAACACTTGTATAAATCAACCCTTTGGCCAAAATCTCTTAAAGTTAGGACTTTAACTAGATTAATGTTAACACTAAGACTGAGATAAATAATTTAGAATTACATTGTAAAAAAAGTATTTCACACAAAATATTAAATTTTATTATTTTAGGATATATTTGCAAACAAGGTAAAAACTTATAAAGCTTTTATGGGTGGTTATGGGATGTAACCAATTTCCTGAACCAACAAGACATAACTTAAAATTACTAATATTTGCATCATAATTAATCCAAAAAACTCCTCCTTATTTCAAAGGGGTATAGAAGATGAAATAATTGGAGCAATGACTTTGAATTCATCAAAGAAAATATGAAGCAATTGCAACTAGTGTAATGTATATACAAAGGAAAATTTAGCTAATCTATTAATCAATCCTAGCTTGGAGAAGATATATCCCACTTACAATTTTGATTGTTGATACATTAGATATTTAGGGTCATGACCAAGATAGATTAGCTAGACCTAACAAAGGGATATCTTACCATAACAACATCACTAGAGAGGGTTCTAAATCCTCTATTCAAGTAACACTATGTAATAACCCTAGATAGGTCCTATGTTTTCATATTCACAAATTAAATAAAAAGCAAAATATAATATAATCTAGTGCTCACCAATTCTTGTAGCATAAAGTGGGGATAATGAACATAAAAAAAGTAAACATATATAGGAGAATCCTAATTAAATTATGTATAGGTAAAACACTAATGCATGGATAAACCAATATATTCAAAAGCCATTATTTATGCTACTTTTGTCTACTAAAATAGAGGAGTAAAGTTATAGATACTTACCTTGAAGATGAACCTGTCGAGACTCAATCTCTCTCTTAATAAAATGTGCTTCACAATAGGTTTTTATGGTTTGTAAGGATTATTAATAAATTCCTAAGCATCTAAGACTTTTCTAAAAGATAATATTATTATCCAAGTATAAACCCTAATAAATAACTCCTCAATTAGAATGGTGGAAGAGTAGATTGTAAATAAAATGCAAATTAGTAATTAACTCTTATATATCTCTAATAAATGGTGAAATGAATGTGTGTGTGTGTGTGTGTGTGTGTGTGTGTGTGTGTGTGTGTGTGTGTGTATTGATGGATCTAACCCTAAACCTTTACAAAAGTTTACCGATAAGGTTCTCTCAATTGACTATGTATCGTTAATTGATAAAAATAAGTTAGGTCACAGTCTAGGTCAACTAGAGCCAACTTAGACCTGTAATGTGCTTTTAACAATTTGAATACAAGGTCAGCCTAGGCCAACAGTGTAATTTAAACTATCAAAAATAGTTTTAGGCTTAGTAAGGTTTTATGGAAGGTGGTGAATGCTTGGAAGAGTGTGCAAAAGAGGTGTCAAGGCTTAAGTAAGTATATAAGAGAAGGTTGTATAGATAAAAAGTAGTAGTATAAGGAATAATAATCTTGTGAAGCACCAATGGTCTACCCACCCATTTCTTGGTGCACCCTTTAAGGTATACACTTAGAGAGATTGAGACTCAATATGTTCCTACAAGAGAGAAAGCATCAATAATTGATAAAATTTTAAAAATATTATGTGTATACATATGCCCTACTTGAATCTCATCACGTGTCACTTAAGTATAACATGGGATGGTGTTTTGATAAAATAACATAGCAACACATAATGTTGAAGTTAAATAAATTATAGTATTTTAAAGCATAAAATAATTGAAAGTAAAAAAGAAAATAACTAAAAATAGTTGTAATGTATGCATACATTGACTTACCTTTATCATTGGATGGTTGTTTACTATGTTTATAATTTTGATCATGGATGGTGCAAAGACTTCTTTGGACAAACCCAAGGATACAAAACTAAAGAGTGAAAATAAATAAAAATGGGAAATTCAAGATAACTGATGCAGTGTAGGCAAGACATACTTAGAAATTTGGGAAGTGGGTGTGACAAATGTTAAGCTAGGACCAAATGACCAAGTCAAAATTTTAGATTAAATTGATTAAATAAAAATCCAAGGCTACTAAATGACTAAAAAACTCAAACAAGTAAACCTTAAGTAAGAAAGGAAAAAAAACCAAGTCAAACTAAGGATACAAGTAAAAATGGTTAACAAACATTAATGTGAAATCGGTGTAATCCTTACTTAAACAAAGATGGAAAAGCAATGGTGAAAAAATATGGATGAGTGACAAATAACAATCCTTACTTAACCATCAATGGGAAAAGTGCACAAAAGGAGAAAAAAACATTGGTGACTGAGAAGTAACAAGCTAACCTTACTCAACAATGGAAAAAGTACATGAAAGTAGAAATGGACTCATGTATCCAAGAAAAACAAGGTAAAACAATGGAAATATTTCAAATAAAACCAAGGAAATTCTAGAGATGTAAAGCCATGGTATAATGAAGATAATACATAGTCACTCAAGCATACAATTTTGTTCTAAAGATAGATAAAATTGAAACAAAGTAGTGCTATCATTTGTTGAGAAGTGAAGAAGAGGGAATATAGAAGTTTGAAAATAGATTTGTAATCAAACTTGCTTATCAAGGGGGAAATGAAATGGGTGGAGGGGAAAATGAAAGAAAAATTTAAGGTAGATAAACTCTTTATTGAAGTTAAGACACTTACAATAGGTTTGTCAAAATAAGATGACTTTAGACATTAAAGACTTTGAAGAGATTTTCCTCACCACAAAAATCCTAAGTCACCAAATGAAGTATGAATATCATCACATGAAGGTTATATGTATTAAAATTAAAATGGACCTACCTTCCCACAACATATTCCCTATTTCTTAAGACCCCTTATAGAGTCATCGGCATACTAGGAAGATTGGGTACTTGCATGACAAAGTAGGTAGGACTGATAGATTATGTTTGAATTCTCATATCCAAATCTACTATCCTATCATACCTCAATGGACCTTAGCTCTATATTGATGGAAACTATCGAGTTTGAAATTTGATTGGAGATAGGGGATGTGCTATGAATCACATCTTTTGGTGTGACATTGACTTTTGAATTTGTATGTTGCCTTTTGATCATTACCTTTTATTTCAAATGATTTGTATTTTAATTTTTTTTTGTCTTTTTGTATTCCTCCTCTATATGGATTTAGAGAACTAAACATGGATTCTAAAAATGACTAACATTTGAAAACTTGGGACTTGGTTTCTAAGAAAGAGAACTTAGAGAGCATGGTGTCTAAGAATCTTGTTTATTCATGTGAAATAAAAGTTTTATCTTAACTTTGACCTTATTTTATCCAAATTGAAATGAAAGTAAAGTAAATCAAGAGGAATGAAACATGAAATAATTTTAATCACTTCAAATCATAAAAAATGTGGAAAAAATGAAAAGGGATATAATGACAAGTAAGTATGATTCCTTATCATAAGAATGAATGTAAGTGTATAGAAACATGATAACATAATTTTTTGTAAAATTTTTAACTATAAAAGAAATAAAAACCAAAATTGAGAATAAGGGATCTCAAACTTGTAACCATTTCTTAACATTATATAAAAGGAACACTTGGTAGAATAAAAGGTGTTTTGAAATAAAATGGTAATTTTATGAGGATAGCTCAGTCCTATCCATGGTCTTACACTGTAAATAATAAAAGAGAAACCCAAGAGGGTGAAATAAAAGTAAAAATGGTATTTTTGAGGAGGACATAGTCCTATCCATGATGTTACACTAAAACTCACAAAAGAAAAAATCAAATGAATAAATAAAGCATGAAAAAACAAAGTGATAAACATGGTATTTGTGAGGAGTACCTCATCCTATCCATGTTCTTAACTAAAAATCTTAAAATAGAAACCCAAGAGGGTGAAAAAAGCATTGGAAAATAAAAAGTCAATAAAAATGAAAGGAATTCATCAGGAAGATCAAGTCCTATCCATGGTTTTACAATGTAACTCATGAGAAAAAGAAACCAAAGGACCAAGAGAAGGAATTAAATTTTGTGTAAAAAGAGAAACCTACTACATAAGGTGAGACCTGTGAAGAAATCTTGCAAAAAATTTTAATAGGATAGCATATAGAAGTATGATAAGAAGGTAAGGATCTAAACAAAGTACTTTTTCAAGAATTACGCATTAGTGAAATCTTTGTAAACATTGCCTTCATTAGTTTGGAGGCAATAAGTGCTAGGACCAAGCATATCTTTCACTAAATAATGAATCCATCATTTTAGGGTGTATTTACCTTATTTATCATGGGTATAGGCTAATTTAAGGACTAGATCACCAAAATTGAAAGTGTGGAATTTAACTTTCTTATTATGTTACTTGATGATATGAGCCTTGTATTGGTGATTATGTTGCAAAGTGGTTAGATGATGTTCATCAATAAGATCAAGGGCATGAAGGTGAGAATCACATAGTTATTCATTGGGAATGATATCATGAAGAGATATACATAAGGAGGGAAGCTAAACTTTTAGTGGGAGGATAGACTCAGAACCATAGACTAGAGAGAATGGTGTTTCCCTAGTGGAAATATGTATGCTAGTGCAATAGGCCCAAAATTCAAGATATAAATGAAGGTGTTAATCCATGAAGGTTTCATAAATAGTTTTTTAAAATATTTTATTAAGAATTTTTCTAGTGGCCTTAGCTTGGCCATTATATTTTGTATGATAAGGTGTGGATAATTAATTGGAAATTTTGAATTTAGTACATGATTTATTCATGTCCTTGTTTTTAAAATTGTAGCTATTATCATAAATTATAGTATGGGAAACTCTAAAATATAGATTAAGGGTGAAATTATAAATAATAGTTCCTATGAAATTGACAAGAGGCATGGATTCTACCCATTTGGTAAAGTATTCAGTATCCATGATGATAAAGACATGCCCATCTTGTGATTGAGGTAGTTTTCTAATGAGATCTAATCCCCACATGGAAAATGGTCAAGGATATTCCATAGTTTGGATCTCAGTTGGTGTTGAGTATATTAAATCATAATGGAGTTGGAAAAGACTACTTTTTTAATGAACTTGATAGTATCCTTTTCAATATTAGGTCAAAAGTATTCCATACATAGGCATTTATGTGTTGCAGCATGTTAGCTATAGTGGCCACCATAAATTCCCCCATATGCTTGTTCAAGGAGAGGAGGGACCTCTTCTTTCATTACACAATAGAGTAGGGTACCTTCAACATTGTGATAATAAAGGGTGTTAAATCAAAATACATACTTGAAATCTTCTTTTAAAATTCATATTTTCATGAGAATTTGTATATGGAGGATAAGTTTGATGTTCAGTAAATTGGATAATGTATTTATACCATGGGCCCTATTGAATGGTGATATCCTCAATATGATAGATAAGTAAATTTTACATTTGGATAGAAGATGGGGAATTTATTATTTGAATAATAAATTTAGACTCATCAATAACTTGATACATATGAAATTAACATGCCAAAAAAGCAAGAGAATTAGCGATGGAATTTTGATCTCTTATAATGGGCTTAATGGTAACATAATCAGATTATTTGGCAAGGGTAGTGGCCATTTGATGATAAGAAATAATATTTTCAATTTTACATTGATAATCACCACTAACCTAATATAAGATGAGTTGGGACTCACCTAAAGTATGCAAATATGAAATATCTAAGTCAAGTGTCACTCTCATGCCTAAGATTAATGCTTCATATTTCACCATGTTATTAGTGACATCAAAGGTAATTCATAATGCCAAAGGTATAATTTTATCATGAGTAATAGTGAGAATAAAACCTACCCCAACTCCTTGAGGACATTTAGTCCCATCAAAATTAAGGGTCTGGATATCTTCATGTAAATTGACATTGATTTCAGGAAATTCTTCGATAATTACTTTAGATTTAGTAGTATCAAGAAAGACATGAATATTAGGATTATTTTTTTATAAATTAAAATCAAAGTTATGAAATTAATATTTAAGATATATACCTTGATTGAGAACTTAAATATAGAGATTGCTATCATCAAGGAGTCTATCTTGAAGATGATTGGTAGCGGGTATGGGTACCACTATATGTTGGTCAGTAATGACTTTCCCTTTGACAAAAACTTTCATGATGATGTGGAGGTAAAATTCCATTATAATAAACATCCACTTGCCAATTATATCTCTAGTTAGAAAGGCTTAGGATAAAAAGTGATGAAGTGGATCAAAATGAACTATAACATAAGTTGTTTGATAGAGCATGTAGTGACAAAGCTTTTCAACTAAAAAATATATAGCAAGACAATCATGTTCTACTTTGATATAAAATTTTTCATAATTAATGAGGCCTCAACTATTATAATATATTACATAATCTTTTCTAGTATCATGTTGTTGGGCAAGCATTGCCTTAAATGATATGGGTGTAGAAGAAGTGTATAAAATTAGAGGATGATAATTAGAATGTGGATGAAGGTTAGGTAGATGGAGCAATGATTTTTTCATGTTGTCAAATGATTTATGAATAAGATCATTCCATTCTAAATCAATTCCTTTTTTAAGAAGGGAATTAACATAATAAATGTGATAAGCCATTTTATGGATGAATCATTGGGTTGCCCCAAGCTTGCCAAGGTAATTATGAATGTCTAGAATCGAATGAGGATTAGGCATTTTGATGATAGAATTGATATTATCAAGATTGAAATTAATACCCCAAATAGAGATTAAGAACCCTAGACGTTTACCAAATGTAATGCCAAAAACACATCTGTAGGCATTAAGTTTAACTTTAAACTTCATGATTTGATCAAGGATGATGGAACGATTAGAAAGATGTGTTTTATAGATTTTGGATTTGGTAATGAGGTCATCCACATAGGTTTCCATGATCTTATGGATGAGGTCATGAAAAATGTGGGTCATCTCACATTGATATGTAGTTCTGGTATTTTTAAGGTCACACTTTGACATAGCAATAAGTGCCCCATTCTATGGTGAAGTTCTCTTGTGTTATCCTTTAAGGGTGATATGAATTTTATTGTATTCTAAAAAACCATCCATGAGGGACAACATTTTGTATCTATCTAAGTTAATGTAAATTTGTCCTTGGGATAAGCAAGGTTGAGGTTATAAAGATCAATGTAAATATAGATGACCATGGTGACTTTTTTATGAATCAAAATAATGTTGGGTACTAATTTAGAATATTCCACATGTTTGATAAATATGGCATATAAAATTTCAATAATTTATTTATGGCACAAGGTGGAAATTTCAGGGGGAAATTTTCTTCCAAATAGGTTTGGAATCAGGATATATGATGATGTTATGCACCATAATACTAGGATTGATGTCAAGCACATATGTCCTCATATGACCAAGTGAAATTATCATGATATTTATCAAATAATAAGTTAAATTTATCATGTTTAGTTGGTGTGAGTTCTCTAGAAACTATTAGAGGTTGAGGACATGAGGGTGTACCATATTTTTGTATTATAATTTCTTTGATAAGCATAACATTTTTATCTTGAAAATGATATGGGGCATTGGGAAGAGAGGAAATGGGATTGGTTTTAGGATCAATTATAGAAATTAAGTTTTTAAAATGAGGGGCCTTGTGCTTGAAATTTCCAAGTTTATGATGATGTCGAGGAAGTTGAGGTTCTCAGGCATGGAGTAATTCAAGGATAGCTTCATCTCTAGAGAGCACATGGGTAGAGGTCCATAATATTCCATGTATACTTCAAGATCAATGATTTTATTACCATGGTGATCATATTTAGAATGTATTTGGCATACATATATGGCCTTGGCATCAAGGGTGATCTCAGGAGTAGGTAGAACTATAGAGGAAGTTTGAATGGATTTAATTGGTTTATTTTTAGAATTATTAACCAGAAGGGGATTAAATAGAATAAATAGTATGATAGGAGGGATATAATGTTCTATAAGTTACAAATATGTGAGAGGTAGATTTTTTAAACCACCCAAGGAGTATCAAAGAGTGGAGAGTTAACTGGAGGTACATGACCTTCAAGTTCTAACTCAAAATCCATGGAAATGGTATGAACATCATGATTAAAAGCATGTATTTGGGCTAAAGTTTTTTTAGTAATGTTGAGCATCCAAATATCTTGATTGATCTTGGTCCATAATATATTCATCATCATAAGTTAGATAAATAATACATGCCTATGTCTCAAAAGGAACTTCAAAAGGTGAGATGCATAAATCATTAAATTTAGTTAGTCACATAATTAAAGGGTATTGAAATAGTTTAGCCACTCTATGATCATTACATGTCAAATCATCTTCTGTATAATATGCTTCATGTAGATTACTTGGAGGAGATATATTGGTGATCTCATCAATAAGAGGGTTGGTATGGTCATGAGGTAAAAAGAAAGGAGGAAGACACTTTGAGATGTAAGTTCATTCATAATGGAATGTATTTTTCAAATCTCTGGTTCATCATCATTAGAATCAATAATAGTGACTTTTAAATATGGATTCATATTAATGAATTCAGGTAGAGGGGCACTCTTAATCTTTGGAATAGTGGGGATTTGATATTGAGATTTAGGATTAGGAAGCTGAATACTCCATGGGTTAGGATCGGCTTCATGTTTATATAATTTTCCATTATGAATGAACTTGATATATTAGCTTTTGAAAGAGGCAATATCCCTCATGTGATAATTACATTGGTGTCTTAGGAGTATATTTTAAGATAATGGTAAATTGAGGACCATAAGCTTAGTATAAATAGTTTTGGGTCTAATAGTGAGGGGGATCCAAATACAACCAAGTGGCTTTTGATTGGTCTTGTTGAATCCATGAAATGTTAAATGAGTGTGCTTCAAATGATTTTTTTTATATCTAAGATATTTAATGACCCAAATAGATGTCACATTAATGACCAACCCTTCTTATACTAAAACTTTGAGAATGGGGGTGATATAAATGGTTATTTTGATAAAAAGAGGTGGGTCATCATCTCAAAAGATAATTTCATCATTTATCATGTCTTTTTCAAGGAACTCTATGGAAGGTTTAAAATAAGGACAAATAGATTAAATGGTATGAACTTCTATTGGTTGATGCTCGTGAGAGGGTGTTTCCTATTCTAAGGGAGATGGTTCTTCAATTTCTAGGAGTTGTTGCATCATAATTCTATGATGATAAGGAGAGGTGTGAACTAACTCCATGAGATGAATTTTTCAAGGCATAGATTTGAGTTTCTATAATAATTTCCAATGGGTTTTGGAAGAATAAGAACTAGCACAAGGCTTGAAAGGTGATATATTTTTAGGAGGAAGGGAAGTGGTTGGAGCTTTGGAGTGAGGAGGTGGTTCCTCATTGGTTTCTAAAGTTAAGTTAGTAGTAGTATCTTTGATAATTTTCTCTTCTAAATATGTTTTCTTTGGTTTAGTGATAGGATATTTGTGGGATTTTTTTCATTAATAATTGACATTAAACACGTTTACATATTGGGAACTGGTATAGTATTGATCATAATTGGTGTTAATTGCATAAATATCCTTGTTTGATTATTGAGGGTTAGATGTAGATAAATATTTTGGGTGGTTTAGGAAGAATCTTTGGAAGCTTATTTCTTTTGAGAAGCATTAACATAATCTTGGTGATTTATTTTAATCATGGCATCATGATTGAATTAATCACTTATCATAAAATAAATATTTTTTTTTGTAAGATCTTAACATGTTTCATGGGAATGACCTATATTAGCATGGAACCAAAAAAATTATTAGGATAATACCATTTGGGGGGATTATTAGGATACATGAATGGTTTAGAAGGCATTAAAAGTTATTTTATTTTTTTCATGGTTAATGGCATATGGGAAGGTTGGGGATTTTTTTATTTGGCTACTCCTAATTTGGGTTGAAGAGGATTGTCAGTTATCACATTCGTGTAATGTTGGAAAGATCCCTTGATAATTTTAGTGTTAGGTTTGAACTATTTCATTAAGAATTCTTGATCATAGCTTAGTCAAGAGCCTAATTTAAAGTTTGGGGAGAAAAAGTTTGAACCTTATATTGGAGTGAAGTGTTAATGTTATAATACAAAGTTTAAACAAGTTGTCATCAGTCATGTTGTGATCAATGTTATGAGCTAAAGATTTCCATTGTTTGATAAAATCATGAGATAATTTGGTGTGGGATTCATTAACATTGATGAAATGACTAAGGCAATTTTTGGTAAGATCATTGTGTTATAATTATTTAACTAAAGGATTGAATAAATCCTCTAGTTTCCATATAAAATTTTAGGAAATTTGGTTATACCATTATAATACATAACCTATGAAGCTTTTAAATAAAATTTTCTTTGTGGTGAAGGTATTAATTTGGATCCACTCTTTATAAAGATTAAAAAATGCCTTAAGAAAATATGTAGGGTCTTTAGTTCCATCATATTTAATATTTTAATATATATTACTAATATCAATATAAATAATGAAAGGAGATAAAGGATCATTTTGAATGTTTTGAAGCATCTTATTGTGCATGATAGGTTTGGGAATGACATTTCCTAAAACATCTCTAAGAGTTAGAGGGATTAAGTTTTGATTATTTTTAGAAAGAAGAATAAGAGTTTGATTAGCCATTTTGTTCAAATGATGTTGTAGATAAATCATTTGGGAGGTGTTAGATGTTTACATGATGTTCATTTGTTGCATTATTTGTGTAAAATTTTGAGTTGTATCAATTGGTGGGTTAATGTTTTTAGGAGGATTCCCCAAATTGGTATTAGGGGGAGGGTTTTTAGGTGGAAAATTTCCTATGGGGTTATTGGATAGGCTTGTATCAATTTTCCCCACATTATGGTGATATGCTTGAAGATAGAAATTATCTTGATAAGTATAAAAAAGATTTAAACCACCAATCTCTTTTTTTTGAGTGATTTAAACCATGTTGTAATCAAAATATGATGGAGGAGAATAAATGATCCAAGAATGATGATCTTCTTAGGAAGTGAAGGTAGGTAGAAAAAAACATCCCATACAATGTCTAAATGGATTTAAGTTGTCCAAAAAGATTATGATAGGGTATTTCATGATTCTTGAATAAATATTCAAAAATTAAAAAGGAAAAAGGAATAATAAAGACAAAGTCAGCCACACACAGAATAGTATCAGCCAACAAGTACAAAGTCAACTAGGTTGACAGAGTATGTGAAGAATATTCACAAAATATGAAGAAAAAGGATACACAGTCAAGCAGGTCAATTGTTTTCTATAAAAGATAAAATTGAAAAAAAGCTATAGGAATACACACTAAAATGGGTCAAATATGTACTACATATGAATAAACTGAATAGATGAGAAAGATACACATTTGAATGGATCAACTATGTACATTAAAAATGGAAATTAATCAAGTTGATAAAGATACATAGTCAAACAAATTGATTATGTACTAAAGGAAAACAAGATTTACAATTTGTATCAATAGAGATGATCATATTCTAAATATAGATAAGATTTTTCAAGATAATATTTAATCAAATGAAATTAAGCATATAAGTAATCATATCAATGTGATTGATTCAATTGGAAAACACAGCACAAACCTTGCACCAATGTTGACTAATGCAATTTTTGCAATACAAAATATAATGATCAAAGAGAAAGCAACAAACTTAAAATTAAATATTAATTAATTGATCATTCCTAAGTGTTTTTAGGTTATAATAAAGGTTGAAATTAATGTTATGGGAAGTTGGTTGTAAGAAGGAACTAGAAAGCAATCTAAGAATGATTTCAAGAAGTTTACGCTAATTTTTTTTTAATTGGAAATGGTACTAGCTTGATATTAGGGCCTACCCCCTCACTTCACAATCCCATAGTGATAATGGTGTCAAGTGATTTTATAATATATACCATCAACCATTTGTTTATACTTAGCCAGAAAACTAAGTCAGCTTCCCCCTTGGTGATGAAATCTAAGTAAGTAAGCCTTGGGAAGACAAGTGTTTAATTTTTTTTTGCAAAGTGATTTAGAAGTACATGAAAAATAAATAAATAGTTTGAATAAATCCAAAAATTAAAAAATGACCTAATTAATCTATGTTTATTACTCTAAGTATGTAAGCAACTGAAATGAAAGTGAATTAACTACTAGCAAAAAAAGTGGTTAATTCCTTGATTGTGAATAGTATAAAATCAGTTCAAGTGATACTATATGCAAATAATACAAAATAGATTTAAATGTTTCACTACTATTTTATATAAGTAAGATCTATAATAACATAGTCAAAAAAGTTGACTATCTCTTCTAGTGAGAATACAAGATACATAACTATGTTGAGCTAGTTGACCTATTTGGATATAGGGATGTGGTTTTATAGACTACAAACTTATGAAAAAAAGTGATGTGAATGGAAAATTGAAGTGATAGTGAAGGTAAGAATGAACCTTAGTGGGTTTGAAGATGCTTAGATTAAGAAATTTTTATATTGTGATGCTTAAGTGTTGATTTAAAAATTTTGCTAACAAAGTTGACTAGCTCGATAGAGTTTGCAAAACCTATGTGCTAAAAATAAGTTACAAACAAAGTAGATTGGCTCAACTATGTTTGTATACATATATATTTAAAAAATAGAATTGTGAATATAGTTGACTAGTTTGACTATGGATTCAAATCTATAACTGAATAAGAAGACTATGTCAAACTAATTGATCTAGTCACCTATATTTAGAGAAGACCTACACAGATAGAACAAAGTCATTTTGGGGTGACTGTGTGTCAAACCTATGCATAGATAGTTAGAAATAAACTAATAGGTTTGATATAGTACTATAAAAATAGAAATATATAATATGAAGACAAAAATGAATGCATGAAAGAAAACCTATAAGGGTTTAATTCACATCAGGTTCACTAGAATATTTATAAAGGAAAATACAGTTGATCTATTAATCAATCTTAGCTCAAAGAAAAAAAATCTTACTTACACTTATGATTGTTGATACATTAGATATTTAGGGTTATGACCAAGATGAATCTGCTAGACCTAACCAATGGATCTCTTACCACAATGACATCACTAGAGAGGGTTCCAAAACCTCTAGTCAAGCAACACTATGCAATAACCCTAGCTAAGTCCTATGTTTTCATATTCATAAAGTAAATGAAAATAAAATTAAAATATAATCTAGTGCTCATCAAAGCTTACGGCATAAAGTGGGGGTAATAAACATAAAGAAAGTAAACATGCATAGGAGAATCCTAATTAATCTATGTATAGGTAAAACCCTAATGCATGGAGAGAGAAATATATTAAAAATATATTACTTATGCTACTTCTATATACTAAAATAGAGTAGTAAATTTATAGATACTTACCTTGAAGACAAATCCATTGAGACTCAATCTCTCTCTTGGTCAAAGGTGCTTCGCAATAGGTTGTGATTTATAAGGATGATTAAGAAATACCTAAGCATTTAAGACTTTTCCATGAGACAAGATTCTTCTCCAAGTATAAACCCTAAGAAATAACTCCTCAAGTAGAATAGTAGAAGAGTAGATTGTAAAGAAGCACAAATGAATAATTAACTCTTGTCTCTCTAAGAAATAGAGAAATGAATGTGTATATATAGCTAGATTTAACCCTAAAACTTTCCAAAAGTTTAGTTGACAAGGTCAGCCCAATCAACTATATATCATTAATTGATAAAAATAAGTTAGGTCCTAGTCTAATTCAGTTCTAACCGACCTAGACCCGTAACGTACTTTTAACAATTTGAATACAGGGTCAGCCTAAGCCGATAGTGTCATGTAAACTATCAAAAAGGGTTTTAGGCTTAGGAAGGTGATAAGGAAGGTAATGAATGCTTGGGGGAGTGTGTAAGAGAGGTGTCAAGGCTTAGGTAAGTACACAAGATAAGGTTTTGTAGATAACAAGTGGTAGTATAACAAAAAAAAATCTTTCAAAGCACTAATCTTCTACCCACCCCTTTCTTGGGCACCCTTTAAGGTGTGCACTCAAAGAGATTGAGACTCGATGGGTTCCTATAAGATAAAAACCATCATTAATTGATAAAGTTTGAAAATATTGTGTATACATACTATACATCTTGATACTAATCAAAAGTAATGCCTCTTCATACAAAATCCCACACTATGAGTTGGGGCATAAAAGGTTGATGAACACAATCAAGGCCTACTCATCCCCTATGATCATCATACCATACTATAGTGGAACATGATCAAGGCCTATCCAACTACTTCAATTCATATAAGGCTCCACCCAAAATCTCATCAAAGTGGCCAACTTGTATTACATATGATATATCTTCCTCATGCCCAATGAATGTTGATGACCTTCACTCAACACTGCTAGTGATAGCCACCCCTATCAATTTGTACTATATTTGATGAATAATAAAAGACATACCAATGCTATATCTTCTTCCTCTATTAGGTGAGAGGTGATAAGCTATGCAATGAGAGAATTAAAATAAACTAACACTGTATAATCCATCTTATGAATATCAGGTATAGAAATCCAAAAATGGTACTAAAAGTAAGAAGGTAAGCCAAAATTACCATTCATGTATTGAACCCAAAATTTTATCAAATAACTAAGTGGATAAAGGTATAAATACTCTAACCTCCAATAGATCCTCCAACCTCTAGTGTGACACTTATACTTTATCAATCATAAGGATCCTGATGGACCTATAAAGGATGAGATGTTATTCAATATCACAAGCATGAGATGTCATGAAAATTATCATTTTGAAGGTGTCAATTTGCACTAATAATGCATATTTGTACATCATTTAATATATTTATTGAAAAAATCATATATAGAAATTTCAAAACACAAAATAAATCATTTTATTTTGTCTATAACATTAAAAAAATCATTTTATTGTGTTTATGATGTGGTGTGTTTTCATACCACCTATATTTTTTGTCAATTATTTGTATATTTTTGTTGAGTTAATATATAGATATATTTCATAAAAAAAAACCTATAGTTTGACTGGTCATATGACCTTCTTCAAATAAAATAGTGACTAACCACAATGATTACAACCAATGTCACAAGTGTGACATGACATAAATCCTTATATCACTGATTACAAAATAGGATTTTTTTTTTAAATATTCCATTTAACCCATAAAAAATTGGAGGGTTTTGACCCTATAACCTTTCTTTTTGACAAAAATTTATTTGCCAACCCCACTACAATCAATCTGAATATTGATTTCGAAGATAATCTATTTAAATTATATGTTCTCAAATTTTTATTAATAATAATAATAATAATAATAATAATAATAATAATAATAATAATAATAATAATAATAATAATAATAATAATAATAAATTGTGTATGTAGAATATAATTTACTCTTCTTTCTTTTCATGTAAAATTGGACACTTTTTCACCTTTTGTGGAGCCCACAAAATCAAATAAAATTATTGTTGAATCTTTATTATGTTTGTAATTTGGAGCGCTATATAAAACATTGTACAAATCTACGTGGAGGCACCATACATTAATGAGGTTTCAATATCTTCAAAGATTAAAATTTGATTGTTTTGAATTCAATTTTCAATGCATTTTTGAGACTCCTCTTTTCATAAACTTCTACCAATTCTTTTGTCACATGACAAATTTTGAACTTTCAATAAATTAAAAATCAATCCATCATCACTGACAACTAGACCTAGTATTGATAGGGTCGAAGGATGTATGGTTAATGTTTTTATTTCCATGTACCCTTTACCTTCAAATGATACATAAATATTTTACTATCCATAATTAATTATTATGATTCAGACCCTGGAAGTGTTGGACGGGTTATGAAATTGACTCCATGAAATGAGTTGCCTATCATTTGAAATATGATAACAAAGGTGTACAATACCACATACATCATAACTTCTACCTAAAATTTTATAATACTATTTGGATTTTGTGACTTCTCCAAATCACAATAATTTATTCATCACTTTACAAGTTGTACAATTTTTGCAAGTGTTGTTATGGTTAGATTTGAGGCACTTAATTTTCTTCTACGCTGCCAGAAACCTTGTATGTGTGCATAACCACTTTGAATATGAGAGCAAAAAAAATATTTAAGTGTTCAAATCCATCCTTCCT